>CM065134.1:18400000-18850000 GCA_033026305.1 Cirrhinus molitorella
TCTAAAAAACTATTTGCTACCGTTTTGATTTTCCAAATGCATCGCAATTCTCTCTGAGCTTAGTTTTTGACAACAGATGATGCTCTAGGCTACAAATGCACTGTACTTGCACCTCGGCCTTTATGCTTTTTGATGTGAGATTATTGTACACCCTTGTAATTCACTTCAACCTTTTCAGTCTTTATGAAAGATTATTTTAGGTTCAAGTGGTGTGTGTAAGAAACTGGACGCAAGCAAAGTATGGCTGTTTCTGAATCTACTGTTAAAAACTAAGCTCAGAATCGTTTCAAGAGAGAATCACAGAAAAAAACCATGAATCAAGTTATTGTCACACCCCTACTGATATAACTAGGACTGGAAAATATTATGTTAAATAAATATTATATGAAGTCCCGCTTCATGCAAGTTAAATATGCTGTAAATACAGGAGTAGTTAACCAGAATTAAATTCTGAAATTATTTATGTGACACCTCATGTTGATAGAATAGAAGATTTTCAGTAAATAATTGTGTACATTTTGCTCTGTTTCTCTTTATTATGTGGCTGTTTTTTGAAAAATAGTGCACAAGGCGTTCATGGTGCTTTTATGGTTTTTGTTGTCATTTTTGGATTTTTTTTTGCCCTCATTTATTTTCATTGTATGGAAAAGAGCAGCTTAAACATTCTGTGGAAGAAAAAAAGGTAGCATCAAGGAATGACGAAAGGTTGGCAAAAATAAATTTTGTTTGTTTATAAGTAGATATGGTTACTCTAAATGGCTTCTGTTTCACTTCTGACTGGGCCCAGTGTTTGCAAGCGTCATCGGTGCACTTAATGTCTAAAGAGCCCTATCATACTTATTTAGTGTTTTTTCCAGTCATGTTTTTCATATAAAAGGGTCAGAGGAGTCGTGTTTGGCGGTGGGCTTCTGCAGGGTATCAAGGGAAGTCTGTGCTGGCACTGCCTTACAAGGACACTCGCATCAGGCGGAGTGGGGAAAGCTGCTCGTAAATCAATTACAGGTTTGGCCCAGTTACTGCCAAAGCCCAGATCTGCCAGCGTCGGAAAGTAAACGGCGAGCCGGCGGTCTCGTATCCGAGAGAAATAGGAGGAGGCCTTCTGGAGCTCGGCTGTGCCACGGTCTCCGCAGATTCAGAGACAGCTGCTCTGAGCTTTTGAGATTGCTAAGGGCTGCTGTCATCAGGGTGTCAGTGATCTGATGAAAACCCCGGCGCTCCCCGTTCATCACATATCCTAGAGCCGCACCCCTCCGCGCGGCTTTGATTTCAGGCCTGGCGGCTAGAAAAAGACGGCCTTATCTGCAGGTGATAATACCGGCTTCGCTATCAGTGAACGGTACATTTGGCTCAGTGTGACGAACACAGATTTTCTCTCTGGTGAGTGACGCTGTGTGCTGATAATGCCGCTCGGTGAGAAGCGCTGAGCTTGGGTTAATTGAGACGGACCTTTGAATGACACACCAGATTCATTTCAGATTAAAGAGATTGTGCTTTTTTTTTAATACATGATTAAATTTATAGCCGAATGGTGGATCACATAAGGCCCTTTGGTTTCTTGTTATTGCCAATATTAAAATTCTTTAATATTCTGTCTGAATAATTCAAAATAAAAGACTAAAAACTAAAAATAGTAAATTTGAATGACAAAAGTGAATTTTGGTATCACACATCAAGTATGAAAAATATATATGTGACCCTGGACCACAAAACCAGTCATAAGGGTCAATTTTTGGAAATTGAGATTTATAAATCACCTGAAAGCTGATACATATATATATATATATATATATATATACATAAGCTCTCCATTGATGTATGGTTTGTTGTGATAGGACAATATTTGGTCGAGATACAGTTATTTGAAAATCTGGAAACTGAGGGTGCAAAAAAAATCTAAATATTGAGAAAATCACCTTTAAAGTTGTCCACATTAAGTTCTTGCAATGCATATTACTAATCAAAAATTAAGTATTGATACGTTTACGGTAGGAAATTGACAAAATATCTTCATGGAACATGATCTTTACTTAATATCCTAATGATTTTTGGCATAAAAGAAAAATAGATAATTTTAACCCATACAATGTATTTTGGGCTATAACCCAAACTAACCATCTTTAAATGGAAAAAATCTCCAATATTTGATGTTTACTGATATGGTACCAATGTGCGTTTTACATACTCTTTTAGAGGAATAATTCATGCTTATTAATATAAGACCACCCACAATTAAATCTTAACATTCTATTAAGAAAGTAAGAAAGTAAGAATCAGACCTAATTTCATACAGAAATGACATGAGGTTAAGTAAATAATGTTTCATTTTATTTTTTTATTTTTTTTTTTTTTATTCTTTTAATTTAGTTTAATAAAATTTTTTAATGTGTTTTGTATTCTTTTTTTTTTTTTATTTGTTTTATTTTTATTTATTTATTTTATTTTATTATTTGTATTTTTATTTTTTTTTTATTTGATTTTATTTTATTCTATTTTTATTTATTTATTTATTTATCTATCTATTTATTTATTGCACAAAATGTCCCTTTAAGATATGTAAACGTATGTGTTATGTTAATCTCTTCAAATATAACATTCATCATTAAAGGGACAGTTTGGTATCCATTGACTTCCACTGTATATGGAAGAAATGCTATGAAAGTTGGTGGATATTTTATTTTATTTTTTATTTTAAATTTGATTAGCTTTATAAATTTATAAATTTAATTTAATTTTGTATTTTTATTATATTTATTTTCTTTTATTTGATTTGCTATTGTTTATTTTAATTAATTTAATTTAAATTTTTGTATTTTTATATTTATTTTATTTATTTTTTATTTAATTCAATTTATTTTGTTATTTTATCTTAATTTGATTTTATTTTATTAAATTAAATTAAATTAGATTTTTTATTTATTTATTTTGTTATTTTTTATTATTGTTTTATTTTTTTTATTTTTGCCTCTTCAAATATAACACGTCATTAAAGGGACTCAACAGTGAAAATTTGGTAGAAGAAATGGTATGAAAGTCAATGGCTATTTTATTTTATTTTATTTTATTTTATTTTATTAGTTTGTTTTATTTTAAATTAAATTTGATTTGATTTGCTGATTAATTTAATATTTGAATAATATTTAAATTTAATATTTTTTTTTATTGTATTTTATTTGTGTTTATTTAATTTTATTTTAATTGATCTTATTTTATTATTATTTTATCCTAATTGTATTAATTTTGAATATTTTATATATATATATATATATATATATATATATATATATATATATATATATATATATATATATATATATACACACAAATATAATGTACACACTGTCATTAAAGGGACATTTCACCCCAAAATTGGTAGCCATTGACTTTCATAGTATGGAAGAAATGCTATGGAAATCAATGGCTACTGTCAATTGTTCAATTTCCAACATTCTTCAGAATATCTTTTGTGCCCAGCAAAAGAAAATAATTCATACAGAACTTGATGGTGAGTAAATTTCATGTAAATTTCATATTGAGTGGTATTTAAATGTGGGTGGTCTTGTGTGTTTTTTTAAATGGAGACGAGAGAGGCTATCTGTTTGGAGCGTTTGAGTGTGTCACCATCGTTCGACAAACTCTTTTGCAATCTGTTGCAAAAGATCAAAGAAAATCCTGTTTTCCCAAATACATCCCCTAAAGCTACAGTGGCTGTTACACACAGAGAAGTGAGCATGTCTGTCTGTGACCCGGTTGAACTCGCATATTCTTGCAATTGTATGACAAGAGATTATGTAAGAAATGTATGTGTGTGTGTGTGTGTGTGTGTGTATATAGTTGCTAGTGAGACACTGCAGAGCTTCATGAACAGCACTTGCCTAATTTAACTCTTTACAGCAGACTAGATTTACACCTCCTTTCAGTCCCCATTGTGTCTTTCTTACTAAAGCACTGTAATGTTGTGAATGGTTACAATGGGAGTGTGGACGTGGTGAATCCTAGCGGAGGACTGGTTTCTTAGGTTTTTAGTTACCTATTGAGACGAGATGAAAACAGGCGAGAAGAGGACAGCCAGGGGAAAGGGCTTAATCTCAGGCAACGTGAGACCGTTCTGTTCCCAGCAGTCTGTAGAGGGAAAATAAAACAATAGCTATCAGGCTGTGACCCTGGACAAGTTTGTCGTCCAAGTACAAGTTTCAGATAGTCTGGCTTGACTGAAACAGGCCTTTCTGTCCGTTTATCACCTTGTGGTAGGGCACACTACAGAATTTGCCAGGAAATCGAGACAAGCCTCACAGAAATGTGTGGGGTGGCCCAGAGATTTCATCTTTAACACAACATCAGATTAAAGTCTGTAATGATTCAGTCGGCCAGATTAATTACTGGGTTAATTTAGAGTCTGCAGTCATGTCAGGAATGTCTAGTCCTCCAGAACTGAGCAAGTCAGAGTAAACACTGCGCTCGCATCATTTCATAAGGAGGACTGAAGCCAGAAACATGCTAAGAGCATAAGAAAGAAAGTGTAAGAGAATAAAATATGTAAGTTATTATTGAAAGTGAAAAAAAAAAAGTGACGAGACGTGAGGCCAAGTATGGTGACCCATACTAGGAATTTGTGCTCTGCATTTAACCCATCCAAGTGCACACACACAGTAGTGAGCACACACACACACACACACACCGTGAACATACACCCGGAGCAGTGGGCAGCCATTGCATTGCTGCGGCGCCCGGGGAGCAGTTGGGGGTTCGGTGCCTTGCTCAAGGGTCTCACCTCAGTCGTGGTATTGACGATGGAGAGAGTGCTGGATATTCACTCCCCCCACCGTCAATCCCTGCCGGACCTGGGACTCGAACTCGCAATCTCTTGGTTACAAGTCAGACTCCCTAACCATTAGGCCACGGCTGCCCCCAAGTATATACTATTGTATATTATAGATGCGATGCGGACAGAATCGTGGAATCCAGTCACAAAAATGGAATTTGCCAAATTTGGGATGAATATATCAAAAGTATGTCAGTACACTTATTTCAAAACGTGATATGGGCTAGTGTCTCTGAATATTAAGCTGCAAAAATACTACATAAATATCAATCCTACGTGTTTTCTGTGTGGTTTCGTTTACTGCACACATACTGAAGCACGTATGACGTTCAACCTCTGCCACCTCAGTATGAGAGTACATAAACAATCTCTAAAACTCCTCTTCTGAGTCACTTCATTAGCATTTTACCATTTCTTTGGAGAAAAACTACAGCAAACCATCAAAATGGTTTGGCTTAACTAGAAGAAACTGTGACAGAAATAAGTACTACTACTTATATATAATATATAATATATATAAACAAGAAAATTAAAGAGAATGTAGAGGGGAAAAAAAAGAAAAAACATGAATTTGAGATAGGGCCTTAATGTATTTTTTTTATTAAACTTTTAATAAATTGCTCGTGAGTTTATGTGAGTTTCATGATTTCAATTAATTAGACAATTAAAAAAAAAAAAAACAGAATCCAGAAAAACTTTTATGGAAAAAAAAAATGATTTTAGAATGAAAAAAATAAATAAATAAAATAATAATAATAATAATAATAATAACTGAATTTGAGAGAGGGGAAATCCATAGGGGCTAGACTAGTTTTCTCAAATGAAACTGTAAAATTATCATTAAGTGACTCTCACAGCAGCCCTGGAAATAAAGTTTATGTGTTGATGTTGTCATATAGTGAGACACAGAGGCCGAAAATCTCCGCAAGCGTCACGCGTGCTTCAGTATCTGAGTAGTAAACAAAACAGCGTCTCCACCATTCACACATACAGAGACAAACCGAACATGCAGGATTAATATTTTAAGCCGTCTTTTTGTGTTTTAATATCCACTAGTCCACATCGTGATTTGAATTAAGTGACAGACCTACTTTTAATTCATTCGTCCCAAAATGTAAGAAGTCCGCTCTATAGAGTATAGATTATTTCGTTTCTATGAATGGAGTCCTCGACCCCGTCTGTGTTTTCGTGGAGGAGAGATTACGTGCGACCTCGTAGAGACAGAAATGCCGTCGTGTAAATAAGATAACTTAAGGCTACTTAGTTTGTTTAATAAAAGAACGAGGTTCTTCTGTTCTATAAGAAAGGTAACCTTAAATGACTTCTTTTGTGATCTGGAGCTATACAGAAAATAAACTTAACTTGAACTTCAAGGGGGGCTGGCCGCCCCCACCCTAAAATAATGACAGGGGAAACGCTGCATATGATGTGTTACGTTTTATATCCTTTTGTATTGCTATAAGATGGGTAGGTTAAGGTTTGGAGATAGGTTAAGGGAGCTAAAAATCGAAATCGCGTAGTAATAAAATGATTAAAATACATATTTTCTATAAAATTGGGTAGGTTTAGGTATGGGGTAGGTTAAGGGGGCTTAAAATCTAAATCGCTTATTAATAAAATTATAAAAAGTCATTGATACGAATATCTTAATGAAATAAAAGATACGTAAGTATTTAACGTTTTTTAGCTAAAAATACGTAGCTGTTTGTACGTTTTAAACGTTGAAATGCGTCTAAATTGTACGTTTTAGGTATTTAAACGTTACGTAAAAATACCTACGTATAAACAATGAGACCAGGTTGGTTACTGACTGGAGATCAGTAAGATATTTTTATTTAAAGTCCAGTAAAGTTCACAGACGGTGTTTAAAAAGTGCAATCCACATGTTTATTACAGTGACTTTGAATTACCTAAATACTGAGTGTGGTAAAGCCACAGATTCGTTTTTATATTTGCATTTTTAGTTTGTGTGATTTGTTACTGACTTTCATATTAATGTTTACACTAGTCTTATTTATGGTTATTTATTTATGTTGTCATAATATTTACTATTAGCCTACATGCTTATAAGGCTGGAAGTTCAACAAATCAGTCAATATACTACTACTGTGATTAGTTGTTAAATAATTTATATCAATTTCAGTACTAATTTCATTGTAACATATAGGCCTGGAAAGAAAATGTATGTTTTATCTATCTAAAAATTGCTTTGGTCATACTACAATGGTTTATTTCTTGTCATTTTTGAATAATACAGAACGTGAGCTTTAAAATACATAATCGCATATTAAATCGCAATCGCAATATTGGTAAAAAGAAAACGCAATTAGATTATTTTCCAAAATCGTTCAGACCCTACATTAGAAGTATCTTTACTGTCATTTATTTTGATCATGTACCTTACCGGGAAAATCATAGAAAATGCTAATAATGCTTAAAATGGCACCCCTTGTAGCAATGCTGAGAATGCAGCTTGATTTTCCATGTATTTGCATAGAATGTTTCAAGACCGAACAGCTTGTAGGAAAAATTTGAGGAAAAAAATACATTTATTATTTATGAGTTGACTTCTGAGTTTGAGTACAACAGAGCCGCGGAGTCACACCGTGCTCGTATCGCCAAACAAACACCATGGGGAAGTTTCATTTTAACACTTCTCCTCGGCTCATCTTTCATTATGTCATGTTGTAACTCCAGAGTGACTGGAAACTGCAGCGATTGTTTCTTATTCATCCTCCTTGACTTTTATTTCTCTGTTCCTCAGAAGTGTGCGTGCTGTCGTTGGAGAAGATTGTTGAAAGGATGCGCAAATGAGACTTTTATGTGGACCAAATAAGTATCAGATGCAGCTGAAGCAGAGACATCGACTGTACCCATCCCAGCCTGTTTGAGGACAGCTTAAAATGATTTTGGATTTATTAATGTTGTACAGAGCCGTTTTGATCTGTGGCCCGTAGTGGAATCGTTCCACAGTGCTTTGTCGTCCGTCCCTGTGGCAGTGTTCCCACAAATGTGATCTTATCGATGCTGTCATTGACTCAGTGATTCAGTGACTCAGTGATTCAGTGATGGTGTGTGATGGTTTAGTGTTGAAGTTCAGCACAAACATGTCGACTGTCTCTCCTTGCAGTCTGGCACAAACTCACAACCTGGCGCCGACCCTGCTGTGAATCTGCTGTTGACTTGAGTGCGTGGGGAGAAATGAACAGTTTTTTTTTTTTTTTTGTCTCGTCTTACCACAAAGTGAGAAATCCTGCCACGGTGTTGCTGTCGTATCAGTCTCAACTTGTTGCTAATATTCATTAGAATGACTTTCTTGGTTTCAGTTTGGTATTTCTATCATCTTTCTTCAGTTAAACACAAAAGAAGATATTTTTGAAAATTCTAAGGCTTTTGTTTTCCACAACGAAGCTAAACTATTTATTTAGACTATAAAGCTCCAAAAAGCTCTAAAAAACAGTCCATACCAGGGATACCAGGGAACTTTTGGGACCCCAAAAGATCGTGTTCCCACCATGCTGAAGTATAAAGACAGCTAAACATTTTAAGAGTCATTTTTATTTTTATAAATATATTTATTTATTTTATTTAGTTAAACATATTTAAGTAAACATGAGCTTTTATTTATTTATTTGAACTTAAATGTCTTTAACAAATTAAATACATAAGCTAATATTTAAAGTAAACATAGCTTTAATTTTTAATTAATTCACATTGTTAATATTAACTTTTACATAATGTTTACTGAAATAGGTAATGTATTTAACAAAATAAGTACATGTTATAAGTAACAAGTTAATATTTTAAGTAAATATAACTTTTTATTTTTAATTATTTAAACTTTTAAGGTAATATTAACTTTTGCCTATTTATTTTGTTAAACGTATTACAGTAAACATGAACTTAAGTTAAATAACAAAATAAATACTTAAGCTAATAAGCTAATATTTACAGTAAGTAAACAAATTTTATTTTTAATTACTGTAAATGTAAACATTTATTAATAACTTTTACATAATTGTTTTGTTAAACATTTAAGTAAACAAACTATTTATTTGAACATCTGAATGTTTTTTTATTTGAATCAGTTTAAGTTAATATTAACTTTTACATATTTTTTTTGTTTAACATATTTAAGTTGACAATACCTTTTTTATTTATTAGAATGTGTAAATACGCAAGTTAATATTTTAAGCATAACTTTTTATTTTCAATTATTTTAACATTTAAGGTAATATTAACTTAATTTTGTTAAACATTTTTAAGTAAACAGTAACTTATTTGGACATATAGTTTATGTTTAATGTGTTTAGCAAAATAAATACATGATTTATTTTAAATAAACAACTTTTATTTTTAATTCATTAATTTAAGCATTTAAAATTATACATTGTTGCATATTTATTTTGTTCAACATTTAAGTGAACATGAACTTTACTTTATTTATTTATTTGAACTTAAGTTAAAATTCTTTAACAAAATACTTAAGTTAATATTTTAAGTCAACATAATTTATTTTTTTAAATTAATGATTTTTTTATTTATTTATGTAAACATTTGTTAATATTAACATTTACATTATTTCATTATTTTTTTATGAATTTGAACATATCTGATTGCGAAGTCATTTTTTTAAGTAAACATTGCTTTTTATTTTCTATTAATTTAAGTTAATATTAACTTTCATGTAATTATTTTGTTAAGCATATTTAAGTAAACTTTTTTTATTTATTTTAACATATCTTTTAAGTTTAATGTGCTTAAATACATGAGTTAATATTTTAGTAAATAAACAACTTTTTATTTTTAATTAATATAAACATTTAGGTTAATATGATTTTTTTGCATATTATATTGTTAAACATATTTGAGTAAACTTTAACTTTTTATTTTATTTATTTGTTTTGTTAAACATTTAAGTTAATACATTAATTATGTATGTATTTTTTTTATCCATTTCGTTAAACATATTTAATAATTCATGGTTTTATGTATTTGTTTGTTTATTTTATTTATTTATTCATTTATTTAGTTGAACTCTATGCAACCTAGTCAATTCTGAGGTATGACAAGCTTTCTTGTATTGTTTTAATATATATAATAAATGGATTTTTCTGTCTTGCCTGTTCCCAGCGATCATTCTGCTGGAGTAAATGGAAACTGAGGCGAAAGGGAGTGAATATCTTAGAACTCCAAAACCACTGACGTCTTAATTAAGGGTCTTGACGCCTTGGATGAGGATCTTCATTTCTTGGCCTTGAGATCAAACGACCCCACAGTGGAAATATGTAATTAAGGGTTTTATTATAGTTTACCCTCTTCTAAATTCCCTCAAAGTATTAATCCAGTTGGCCCTTTTCTTGTCAGAATTGCCCAAAGCTATAAAAACTGGAGTGCATTTGTGATTAAGAAGAACCAAAGTGAATGAGTCATGGGGGCTGATGAGACGTTATATAACCCTAGTGCACGAACTCTGCCACATAGCCTGGAGAATGAACTGGGAGCGCGTTTCTCCTGTGGTAAGTGGGAAGACCCGGGGCCTCGCCAAATCCTTCTAATCGCTTCATCTCAAGTGGATTACAGCCGATTAGCGCCTCTGAACTTATCAGAGTGACCCCTCGATTCGGATGCTTCTGCTTGCCCCTTTACCTCTGAGGGACGAGACCCGCTCTGACCTGAAGTGACTCCTCTGTGTCAGTCGGTCTCCACCAGCTTTGCTAGGCTTTGCTCTTGGTGATTTAGACAGATGTTAGATTTGGAGAGAAGCTGCTAAGCTCCAGTCGTGTACAGGGTGGGAAATTAACACCAGCTAAATGCAATTTTGTTTTCACTGTGGTGGGTCATTTTGTAGGCAACATGTTTCTCATGTTCCTTTGACAAAAATAGCTGCTGTTTAGAAACAAATGTCATACTCTTGTTAAACATTATTATTAGAAGCTTGTTTGACTGTTCATTTAAATCCTCTGTGGCATTCGTGGCTGTCAGCATTTACAGAAATTTAGCATAAGCTACAGTCTTAGCTCACCCAGAACGCGTTTGTTTATACAGTAAAACAGTAATATTGTAAAATATTATTACAGTTTAACATGGCTTCTTTTTGAATGTTTTTAAATTTCTTCCTGGGATGCAAATCTGCATTTTCAGCATTATTATTTTAGTCTTTAGTGTCGCATGATCCTGCAGAAATCATTCTAATCTTATCTATCGGTCTGTTGTTCTGTCGGTCTGTCGTTCCATTGTTCCGATGGTCTGTCGTTCGATCTGTCTGTCGTTCCATCGTTCTGTTGTTCCATTGTTCTGTCGTTCCATTGTTCTGATGGCCTGTCGTCCGATCGGTCTGTCGGTCCATTGTTCTGTCGTTCCATTGTTCTGTCGGTCTGTCGTTCCATCGTTCTGTCGTTCTATTGGTCCGTCATTCTGACGTCATTCTGTCATTCTGTCGTTCTGATGGTCTGACGTTCCATCGCTCTGTCGTTTGATCGGTCTGTCGTTCCATTGTTCTGACGGTCTGTCATTCGATCGGTCTGTTGTTCCATTGTTCTGACGGTCTGTCATTCGATCGGTCTGTTGTTCCATTGTTCTGACGGTCTGTCATTCGATCGGTCTGTTGTTCCATTGTTCTGACGGTCTCTCATTCGATCGGTCTGTCGTTCCATTGTTCTGTCGGTCTCTCATTCGATCGGTCTGTCATTCCATCATTCTGTTGGTCTGTCGTTCCATTGTTCTGTCGGTCTCTCATTCGATCGGTCCGTCATTCCATCATTCTGTCGTTCTGTCGTTCCATTGTTCTGTCGGTCTCTCATTCGATCGGTCTGTCATTCCATCATTCTGTTGGTCTGTCGTTCCATTGTTCTGTCGGTCTCTCATTCGATCGGTCCGTCATTCCATCATTCTGTCGGTCTGTCGTTCCATTGTTCTGTCGGTCTCTCATTCGATCGGTCTGTCATTCCATCATTCTGTTGGTCTGTCGTTCCATTGTTCTGTCGGTCTCTCATTCGATCGGTCCGTCATTCCATCATTCTGTCGTTCTGTCGTTCCATTGTTCTGTCGGTCTCTCATTCGATCGGTCTGTCATTCCATCATTCTGTTGGTCTGTCGTTCCATTGTTCTGACGGTCTGACGGTCTGTCGTTCCATTGTTCTGTCGGTCTCTCATTCGATCGGTCTGTCATTCCATCGTTCTGTTGGTCTGTCGTTCCATTGTTCTGCGTTCCATTGTTCTGACGGTCTGTCGTTCGATCGTTCTGTTGTTCCATTGTTCTGTCGTTCTATTGGTCCTTCATTCTGACCGTCTGTCATTCGATTGGTCTGACGGTCTGTCATTCTATCGTTCTGCTGGTCTGACGTTCCATAGCTCTGTCGTTTGATCGGTCTGTTGTTCTGTCGGTCTGTCGCTCCATCGGTCTGTCATTCCATCTGTCTGTCGTTCTGCCGTTCCGTCATTCCATTGTTCTGTCGTTCCATCAGCCTGTCTTTCCACCGTTCTGACGGTCTGTTGCTCCGTCGTTCTGACGGTCTGTCGTTCGATCAGTCTGATGGTCTGACGTTCCGTCATTCTGACGGTCTGTCGGTCGTTCCATCGTTCTGTCGGCCTGTTGTTCCATTGTTTGATCGATCTGTCTGTCGTTCGTTCGGTTGTTCGGCCTGTCGGTTTGTCTGTCATTTGCTCGTTCTGTCTGTCTGTCGTTCGATCAGTCCTCTGTCTGTTGTCTGTCTGTCTGTTGTTCTATCTGTCGTTTAATTGTACTGTCTAATTGATCTGTCATTCAATTGCTCTGTCGCTTTATCTGTTGCTTTATCTGTTGTTAAATCGTTCTATATGTCGTTCTCTCTCATGCTGTCTTTGTCACTCTATCGTTCTATCTGTTGCTCATCTGTCGTTCTATCTCTCTATCTATCGTTCTATCTTTCTATCATTCTATCGCTCTATCTGCCACTCTATTGTTTTGTCATTTCACAGTTTATCACTGTCAATTCCTTTATATGAATCAGAATGCATGGAACAGTTGCAGAACCGCTGCATGTACTGTAGCATGAGCAGTTTTTTGATGTAGATTGTTTAATTACAAGCAAAAACAGAATGGAACAGTGTTGTGAAATTATGCTACATAAAACAAAAACTGAATGAAACACAAATTCACTCTCTGACAGCAGGTGGTGCTTATGAAACAGCAGCGATACAGAGTTTTCTTGGTTACTGCTGTAAACAAAACAGCACTGTACTTTTAAATACTACACTATATGGAGATAAAATGAAAATAAAAGTACCATCTAAACTTTTCTCAGTTCATATAAACCCAATTCAGTATTTAGGAATTCTTCCAATATTTTGTTTGCTCTGCCTGCTACAGTATTATCTCCTCTTTGTGTTCATCTTCTTCAGTGTCTCTGGCTTTTGTTGACGACCATTAATCAGAAGTGTATGTATGCAGTTAACAGGGATCCCTCAATTCACTACACTGTTTACATTTGCTTATCCACTTATCGTGTAATTAAAACCAGTCTACCATTTAAACCGGTATATCGCCCGGCACTAATGTGTTTCCTGGAAAACATGTCTATTTTTGTATCTCTGTAAATTTCACATATAGCCTACATGGTGAGATATGTACAGCCTATTTGAGTTGAAAAATTTAAAACGGCTGAGTGAGGCTTATGGGCATACTGATGGTAAAGTTAATTTTCCAATCTGGTCATGTAATAGTGTGACTGTATCTAAAGGAATCAGACTAAGTTGTCTGTCATGCCTCTTTAGCATAATATCCAAATGTTCCTTGCAGGCATGTGCTGTTGAACCCCGGCCAACAAACCAAAGCTATTGACTGCTAGCTTCTGCAGGCTATCCGTCTGTTTGTGTGGTTTTTATTTGCCAGGGGTTATTGCTAGGCCTGCCCTGCACACTTCTCTCATTTCAGCTTGAACGGTTGGAGGGGCTTTATGTGCAGACCGAAAGCTGTTGATTGACTAAAGGTGCAGTTGTGGCTAATAACAGGACTGAGGTGCTGCCCTACAGCATGTACATTAGCTTTAACAGATGTGAAGCGTGGAGGAAACGGGACATCGTGCAGATGACCCTTAAATTAGCGCCGTTTTATAACGTCTCAAAGTGTCTGAGTACAAAACTTTCCAATAAGGATGTTTCCACAATCTGTCATTGCTTTTCTTTTCTTTTTATTAGTATATCATCTGCAAATGTGTTTTTAACATTTATGCTGAAAGTGCTTGAGGCCTCTGGAACCTGGAAATATTTCCCGCTGGCTGCTTTTGTTGTACAGTGTCAAATAAAATTCCATCTGCTTTTTATTGACCTTATTATACGTCTGGTGTTTCGACAAAGGATGTCATACAATCCTTGCGGCTTGTGCGCCCAATATGCACGCTCAAAAATACACTAGCCTGAGCTTTCTTTGGGAAAATCCTCTTTATTGTTAAAGCGAAAGAAAGCCATGCAAATCCTCTTGTGTAATGCATGCCATTTCTTTGGGATTGATGTTATCATATTCCACATGAATGCAGGGCTGTCGTTAGTGTGTGTTGGCACAGCCGAGCAAGTAGGACAAGCCTAATAATTGAGTTTTCTTGCAGTGTGGTTTGGACTCGCAGCAGACTGAACTGTGAGCCTTCAGTGCTTCACAATTGGTGTCTTGTGATTGAATTGTGGGAAACGACTGAGAATTTGTAGAATGCAGGGCCGTAAGTGTGTGCTAAAATGAAAAGTTAAGAACAGAGGGAGTTTTAGTGGAAGGTTATTTAGGGGTATTCAGGGTAGGCCAAAGAGGCGTTCACAATGAATGACAGGAAGTCGTTCATTTTCAGTGACAGTTGGTGATTTCCACCGACATTCAAAAAGCTGAGAAAAGTTTGACTTTGTGGAAATGAGCATCAATGAGCTAAGCACTTTTTGAAGCACTTCAAAAAGAAATATTTTTCAAGGCATTAAAGGAATAGTTTACCCAAAACCAAACATTTGCTGAACATTTACTCACCCTTAGGCCATCTAAGATGTACATGAATTTGAGGAACAGTTTTGGAGAAATTTAGCATTACATCACCTGCTCACCAATAGATCATCTGCAGTGAATGGGTGCCGTCAGATTGAGAGCCCAAACTGCTGATAAAAACAATCCACAAGTAATCCACATGACTCTAGTTCATCAATTAACTTGAGAAGTAAAAAGCTGTGTGTTTGTAATGAACAAATCCATCAATAAGATAATTCACTCTTAAATTTTCTTTAGTTTGTTCAGTTTAAAGTTAAAATTTAGAGCCAGACGATATATCATTTTACCGATATTATCACGTCGCAGATATATCGGTATTGGTGAATATGCCGCTGATATGAATGTTTTTTGTAAAATGTACTATACAATAGCCTACACCAAATTATCGACCGATATATCAGTATCTGTCCTTTTTCAACTCCCTAATATCGGTATCGGCATCGGACTCAAAAAACCCATATCGGTCAGGCTCTATTAAAATTGTCTTAATGATGATTTATTTATTACAGAAACAGTTTTTTAAGTTAATGGACTGGACGTGGATTATTTCTTAGATTTATTGTGGTGCTTTTATCAATCAGTTCATTTTAAATCAGCACCCATTCACTGCAGAGGATCCATTGGTGAGTAAGTGATGTAATGCTAAATTTCTCCAAATCTGTTCTGATGACGAAACAAACTCATCTAAATATTGGAAGTACGTTTCAGCGTATTTTTTATTTTTAAGTAAACTATTGCTTATTAAGAATTTTTAAAAGCTATGCTGAATAAAATTGCTGTGGGTTTTAAAAAGGTTTGAGAACTTTCACCACACAATGTGTTTCACAAGCTTGTTGCATTGAGACCTGAAGAAATGAGCTGCAGGAGATGAATTGTCTCCCTCCAGCTGTTGTTCTGCTGAGGAATCGCTTGATTGAGGATCATGACGTGACACTGAAAAATGCTTGTTCGAAAACGCATCTGGGATGAGTATTAAAAAAACATGTTTGGAGTGTTTTTCTA
This sequence comes from Cirrhinus molitorella, assembly GCA_033026305.1. Classification (NCBI taxonomy): domain Eukaryota; kingdom Metazoa; phylum Chordata; class Actinopteri; order Cypriniformes; family Cyprinidae; genus Cirrhinus; species Cirrhinus molitorella. Next base: position 18,415,822 of record CM065134.1, read on the forward strand.
CACCACTAGATTCACATTCCACTAATATTCAGGTAAGTAGTTTTTCACTGCCTGATTCTTCTATAGAACTAGGCAGTTCTCATGTTTTGTTGCAGCTTTATGTTAAAGTGCTCTAAATAACTTTTTTTTTTCACATCAATCTACACTCCATACACCATAATGACAAAGTAAAAACATGTTTGTAACAACTTTAAAAATGTATTAGAAGTGAAAAACTTGATTCCATTGCAAAAGTTTTCATATGTTTCATACCTTTTCTGGCACACTTCAAATTCAGCTCAGAAGCATTAGTAGCTTGTAGATGTTACTACACTTGTGGCAAATTCAATTGATTTGGGTATGATTTAGAAAGGCAGACACCTCTCAATAAAAGCTGAAAATGCATATCAGAGCAAGAACCAAACCCTGAGGTAAAAAAAAACTGCCTGTAGAACTCAGGCCTTGGTTAGACTGGTGACCAAGGAGCCGTTGGTCAATCTAGTTGGTCTCCATGGTCATATATGGAGGTTGGAGAAGCTTACAGAAGGACAAACATCATTGCAACACTCCACCGATACAGTCTTTATGGCGATGTGGCCACTCAATTCTCTTCTCAGTGAAGACACATGAAAATCCACTTGAAATTTGTAACATGCACGTAAAGGTCCCTCAGACTGTGAGAAACAAGATTCTCTGTTCTGATGAACCTCAATTCCAAGCCTCATGTTTTGAAGGAAAGCAGGAACTGCTCATCACCTGCAGAGTACCATCCCAAAAGTAAAGTATAGAGGTAGCAGCCACATGCTGTGGGCTGTTTTTTTAGCGGGACTCGTCAGAGTAGAAGGAAAGCTCAAAACAGCTAAATATACAGATAGCCTTAATGAAAACCCAGTCCAGAGCATTCAGAACCTCAGACTGGGCTTTTAAACAACTCTGTGAATGTCAATGAGTGGCCTAGCCAGATCCTAGGCTTGAACCCAGTCAGATATTTCTGAAGAAACCTGAAAATGTCTGCCAGACTCCATCCAAGCTGACAGAGCTTGAGAGGAGAAAAGGTGAGGATAATTGCCAAATGCAGATGTGCAAAGCTTGTTGCATCATACCAAAAAGACTTGAGGCCCTAACGGAGCTTTAGCTAAATGCTGAGTTAAGGGTATGAATACTTATGCAATGTACTTACTTCAGTTTTTCAAATGTAGTAAATTTGCAAAGTTATCACAAATCAGGTTTTTTTTTTTTATTATGGTGTTTGGAGTGTATGTAATATAAATATAAATATATAAAACCAGATTTCATTATATTATAATTCTAAATGGTGTATTATAAGAGCAGAAAATTGTTAAATATGCTGTTATCAATCACAAAGTGACAAATCATATTTGGTTTAGTTTACTTCAAGTATTAACACAAACTTTTAAAAAAAAGGGTTTGTCTGGTATTCCAGAATTAATTTTGCGTGAATTGTGCGTAATAGTTTCTGCTGTAAATGAAGCGGAAGAATCGCAGGCTTTTTCCATGAGAGCTGCGGCAACAGTCGGCGGAGGCCTCCTGCTGAGAGCGAACAGTGGGGAGTCTGTGTGACTTTGTGGATGGCTGTAATCGCTGTTTTGATTAATCATTTTCTCTGCCGCCTTTGAAACTAAGGGGGAATTGATCCCGAGGCTGGATAAAATGAAAGGGTTTATCAGCTTAAGGCGCTTGTACGAGCACGAGAGGTCGCATCTTTTGAGAGCGTTCTGGATAGATGTGTCCGGGCAATTAGAGACGCTTCATACCGTCTGTGAGATTACTGCTGGGGGAAAGCGTAGCGTGTCCCATTTCTGTTTAGCATTGTTGGTGCAGGTTAAACATTAAGCCAGATGTCCATGCTTATGTTCAGTGTGTGTAGTTCACAAGCAGATATGCTGAAAGCGGAAGTTATACAGCTTATCATTATTTAACTTTGTGAACTGCTTCTGTTTTGAAAACGTTTTGAAGAATCTGCCTTTGTGTTGAATTATTTAGGTATTTGCCTACTTTATTAAAGAGTTTCTATCTGCTTTGTGAAGTACATCAAATTTTAGCAACATGTTCTTATTTCCAAAAGATTACCTACCTTTCTATACAAAATATTGGTCTGTTCATGTGCCTGTCTGTCTGTGGAATGCGTATCTATCTTATCTAGATCTGTCTAATCTGCATCTGTCTGTCTAATCAGTATTTATCTAAATCTGTCTGTATGATCTTTATTTATTTATCTAGATCTGTGTGTCAAGCTACTGTGTTTATCTATCTAGATCGGTCTATCTGCCTACCTTTCTATACAAATGACTGGTCTTTGTCTGTATGCAAAATATCAGTCTCTGTCTGTCTGTCTCTCTGTCTATACCAAATATTGGCCTTCATTAATCTGTCTATACAAAATTTTTGTATTCATCTGTCTGTCTGTCTCTCTGTCTGTTTGTACAAAATAGTGGTCTTTGTCTGTGTCTGTTTACTCAAAATATCGGTCTTCGTCCATCTGTCTGTGTCTATACAAAATATCTGTCTTTGTCTGTCTGTCCATAAAAAATATCGGTCTTCGTCTGTCTATAAAAAATATTGGCCTTCATTTGTCTTTGAAAATATCACTCTCTCTCTGTCTGTCTGTTTGTGAAAAATATCGGTCTTCATCCATCTGTCTTTACAAAATACTGGTCTCTTTCTATCGGTCTCTTTGTCTGTCTGTCTATACAAAATATCGGTCTTCATCTATCTATCTGTCTGTCTGTATATACAAAAAGATATAAATTTTTGTCTGTCTGTCTGTGCAAAATATCGGTCTTTGTCTGTCTGCCTGTCTATACAAAATATCGGTCTTCGTCAATCTCTGTCAATACAAAATATTTTTATTCGTCTGTCTGTCTGTCGATATACAAAATATCGTTCTTCATCTGTCTCTGTCTGTCTGTATACAGAATATCGGTCTTTGTCTTTCTGTCTATACAAAATATTGGTCTTCGTCTGTCTCGGTCTGTCTATACAACATATTGTTTTTTGTCTGTCTATCCAAAATATTGGTCTTCGTCTGTCTGTCTCTCTGTCTCTCTATACAAAATATTGTTCTTCGTCTGTCTTTTTCTGTCTTTCTATACAAAATATCGATCTTTCGCCTGTCTCTGTCTGTCTGTATACAAAATATCGGTCTTGTCTGTCTGTCTGTCTGTCTGTCTATACAAAATATCTGTCTTCGTCAATCTCTGTCAATACAAAATATTTTTATTCATCTGTCTGTCTGTCAATATACAAAATATTGTTCTTCATCTGTCTCTGTCTGTCTGTATACAGAATATCGGTCTTTGTCTTTCTGTCTATACAAAATATTGGTCTTCATCTGTCTCTGTCTGTCTATACAACATATTGGTTTTCGTCTGTCTATACAAAATATTGGTCTTCGTCTGTCTGTCTTCTGTCTCTCTATACAAAATATTAATCCTTGTCTGTCTCTCTATACAAAATATTAATCCTTGTCTGTCTCTCTATACAAAATATTGTTCTTCATCTGTCTTTTTCTGTCTTTCTGTACAAAATATTGATCTTTCGCCTGTCTCTGTCTGTCTGTATACAAAATATTAGTCTTGTCTGTCTGTCTGTCTGTCTATACAAAATATCGGTCTTCGTCTGTCTCTCTGTCTGTCTATACAAAATATTGATCTTTGTCTTTCTGTTTGTCTGTCTGTCTGTGCAAAATACCGGTCTTTGTCTGTCTGTCTATAAAAAATATCAGTCTTCATTTGTCTGTCTCTCTGTCTGTCTACAAAATATTAATCCTTGGCTGTCTCTCCATACAAAATATCGGTCTTCTTCTGTCTCTGTCCATCTTTCTATGCAAAATGTAGGTCTCTCTTTGTTTGTTTCTCTGCCTGATTGTCTGTCAAAATATCACTCTTTGTCTGTCTCCATCTATCTGTATACAAATTATCAGTCTTTGTCCACTTGTCTGTCCATACAAAATACTAGTCTCTCTCTCTCCCTGTCTCTCAGTCTGTACAAAATATCAGTTTTTGTTTGTCTGTTTATGTGTCCAAACTCGATCCTCAAAGGCTGGTGTCCTGCAGAGTTTAGCTCCAACCCCAATTAAACACGCCTGCATCAGCTAATCAAGCTTTTACTAGGCAGGTGTGTTGAGGCAAGTTGAAGCTAAATTCTGCAGGAAACCGGCCCTCCAGGACCATGTTTGGGCACCCCTGGTCTATGCAAAATATTGGTCTTCATCCGTCTGTCTGTCTGTACAATAGTCTCCCTGCCTGTTTATTTGTTTGTTTGCCTGTCTATTAAAAAATTTGGCCTGTCCGCCTCCCTGTATTGATGTTCTAACCAGATCTTTCTGTCTAGATTTAACAGTCCGCTGCTTGTCTGTCTGTCTAGATTTGCGTGCATGTCTAGGTCTATCTAGATCTGTTTATTTAATGCTTTCTAAGTGCATTAATTTATTTCAAGTTCTACAAGTATATGTAGAGCCTGCCATTGTTCTCTTGTAAACGTCAGAATTATAAGGAAAGCTGGAGCCTCTCATTAACCCTGCGGCTCCTCCACCCAGCGCAGGTGAGCGTGTCCTTCACCACCTGTTCATTCCTCCAGCAGCTTTTTAAAACTCTCCTCAGACCAGGCGGTTTGGCCCTGGATGCTGCTTCTGCTTCAGGTCCCTCTCATTCCTTGTGCCCTTCTGTTTCTGTATGCATCACTAGCTGCTGATGGAGCGGAGGTTCAGCTCTGGATGGGGTGAATGTGCAGTTTGTTTATAGAAAGAGGGGCCATGTGTAAGGACCGCCTGTTTGACTGCCAAATGCTGCTCTGCCTCTTCTGCCTCCAATAGGACATGGGAAGGTTTGCTTGAGGCTGCAACAGCATAATATGAGCAACAGCTGCTAGTGGGATTGAAAACCAGCTAGAAACTGACGTTCATAAGGAAGCGATGACTGATGTTCAAAACAAAAGTCAAAAAATATTACTGCGTTACTTACGTTAAATGTGTCTGCTTGCGTCTGTTTAAGAGAGAAAGTTTCTCAGCACGTAACTTTGAATTACTGTCCTTTCATTAAGGCCAAGCCTCCAAGGGCTCTGCAGAACCATTTCACCATTTTCTGTCACGGAAACTTAGTCAGGGATGTCCCGTGGAGAACGCTGGCTGCCTGGAGAGTACGGGTTGCCGAAACGTGGCATCTTCTCCAAACCACATCCTTATTACGGAGCTAGGCACGTTAACCTCGAATGACCTGCGGTGACTCAAGCTCCTCTGGAAGATCTCTGTGTAATCTCTGCTGTCAGAAGGTTGCATCAAATAGAGACTACGGACGAGTGCTGCTTGACTGCGTGGGTGGCGCTATGTGGGGGAGGGTGGACGGGAATTAGTAACATGCCTCAAATCCTCACTTTAATAACCCATAAGCCCCTTAACACTAATTACAGCTTGATGCACTAATCAGTGTCTGTTTACGTTCCTCTGCTGCTGAGTAGTATAAATACTGCAGAAATCCTCTCAAATGGGGAAAAAGGCACCAAACTGTTGTACATACAACTGTAGTCTTATAAATTTCAACTTATGAAAATATAGAAATATTTTTTCTTTTTAAAAGTCTCTTTTCGATTCTTTTAAAATAGTTAAGTTCAAAAAAATATTTTTTATTTTCTTTGTAAATTATGAAACTTTATGTAAAAAAATGTGTCCTGCATTTTTCATTTTTCACTACTGAAACAGTGTATGTTTTAGTCCATTGGCTGAGACTGATTTTAACAGATCTAAATTTATAATCAGGAAATATTCCTCTGTACCCCTCTCTTATAGCTACAAGGTGTGAGTAGATAGGCCCCAGGTTCAAAAGTTTGAAAATCTGTGTGTAACTTTAAGGAACGTCACTACCGAAAACCTTTTTTCTGCAACTAAGCACACTTTTTTTTTTTTTTTTTTTTTTGGCGGTTCCATAGCAATAAATTTTGTATATGTATACAACTGTTCAGAACTGTGCTAGCTAACTTTTTGGCAGTTATTCCATAGCAATAAATGTTGTATGTGTATACAACTGTTCAGAACTGTGCTAGCAAATCATGTGCTGATTAGCATCTTTGAGCTAGGTTCAAAATATCTAAAATTGTCACTACTGTAACAACCATGACCAAAATATTTGGTGAAGTTTCAGTAGTGGCGTCATTGTTTTTCGAGTGTTATTCCATAACATTTCGTTTTTATGTGTGCAACTGTTCAAAACTGTTGTTGGCTAACCATGTGTTGATTAGCATCTTTGAGCTAGGTTTTAAATTTTTTAAATTGTTAGTACCGAAACAGTTTTGGTAGTGACATAATTGTTTTTTTTGGGTGTTATTCCATAAAATTTAGTTTTTATGTGTGTACAACTGTTCAAAACTGTGTTAGCTAACCATGTGCTGATTAGCATCTTTGAGCTAGGTTCAAGTATCTAAAGTGTCAATACTGTAACAACCACGACCAAAATATTTGGTGAAGTTTCGGTAGTGGCGTCATTGTTTTTCGAGTGTTATTCCATAACATTTAGTTGTTATGTGTGTACAACTGTTCAAAACTGTGTTAGCTAACCATGTGCTGATTAGCATCTTTGAACTAGGATCAAAAGTTTTTCAAATTGTTAGTACCGAAACAGTTTTGGTATTGACATAATTGTTTTTTTGGGTGTTATTCCATAAAATTTAGTTTTTATGTGTGTACAACTGTTCAGAACTGTGTTAGCTAACCATGTGCTGATTAGCATCTTTGAGCTAGGTTCAAAATATCTAAAATTGTCAATACTGTAACAACCACGACCAAAATATTTGGTGAAGTTTCAGTAGTGGCGTCATTGTTTTTCGAGTGTTATTCCATAACATTTCGTTTTTATGTGTGCAACTGTTCAAAACTGTTGTTGGCTAACCATGTGTTGATTAGCATCTTTGAGCTAGGTTTTAAATTTTTTAAATTGTTAGTACCGAAACAGTTTTGGTAGTGACATAATTGTTTTTTTTGGGTGTTATTCCATAAAATTTAGTTTTTATGTGTGTACAACTGTTCAAAACTGTGTTAGCTAACCATGTGCTGATTAGCATCTTTGAGCTAGGTTCAAGTATCTAAAGTGTCAATACTGTAACAACCACGACCAAAATATTTGGTGAAGTTTCAGTAGTGGCGTCATTGTTTTTCGAGTGTTATTCCATAACATTTAGTTATGTGTGTACAACTGTTCAAAACTGTGTTAGCTAACCATGTGCTGATTAGCATCTTTGAACTAGGATCAAAAGTTTTTCAAATTGTTAGTACCGAAACAGTTTTGGTATTGACATAATTGTTTTTTTGGGTGTTATTCCATAAAATTTAGTTTTTATGTGTGTACAACTGTTCAGAACTGTGTTAGCTAACCATGTGCTGAGTAGCATCTTTGAGCTAGGTTCAAAATACCTAAAATTGTCACTACTGAAACTCTCTTAAAAAATTTGGTAGTTTCGGTAGCGATTTCTTGCCACGACCGAAAGATGTCATCATTGTTTCGGTAGTGACAAAAGGCAACACATAATCCCTTATTTTGGGGAAAATAAGCAAAATTTGAGTACAGTTATGCAATTTTTTTTATTTTTATTTATTTTTTGTTAAAGTTCTATATTGTGATGTGGTCGCTACCAAAGCATTACTGACACTACTGAAACATGAGATGTTTTGTCAAAAATAAAGTATACTAAATTATCAACTAAGGTGTTATTGGTTTAATGTATATTCAAACTATTGAATCCTTAACTTTTAAATCAGTGTGATCAGCTTTTTGCCTTTTAGAAAAATTGCATTCAAAATGTCAAATTTGAGAGAGGACAAATATTCCTGAAAATACAATATGAGAATTAACTTCACAATTACTAGAAATGTGTACCTTGTATACATGTGTAATTTGCATACATACCTTTTTTTTTTCCCCAAGACGTTTCCAGGCCATTCTGTAGAATGACCCATATAGCCGTTGACAGATTCACATCCAAGATCATATCTCCAGTTTCTTATTCCTGCAAAGCTCTGTTAGATGAAATATTGCAGAGGTCAGGATTGTACACTTGAAGACTGACCTGAATTGCTCAAGTCTGCTGGAAACGGATACGTAACTATTGTTTCGAGTCCTCCTGGAAGTACAGAGATCTGGAAACTCTTCTGAACAATTTTGATTTGTAATAATATTTCACAATATTACTGTTTTTACTAAATTTGTGATCAAATAAATGTAGCCTTTGTGAGCAGAAAAGACGTCTTTTAAAACGATCTCTGGACAAAAAAAATAAAAATCTCAAAGTCTCCATGTGGAAAATTTGCTCTCATGTTTTAATGCACACAGTTGAATGGTGCCTCTTGTGCTAATGTGTGTATGAGAGGGAGAGTCCATAGTCCACAGAGGAGGGTGTAGATGAAAACAAAGGCACCCCCTCGAGTGAATGACCGGCCATTCTTCATCCTGCCTCGATTCATTTTATTCTGTCTCTTGTCCCCCAGCTGTGAGAGCAGCCAAACTAAATATCTGGCTTGGCCTCAACACATGGAATATTTCTAAAAGGAAAAAGCAAAGCAGTTTATGTAAGTGCAGGGATGGATATATACGCAGTAAACTGCCTTTTGTGGCCCATTTTGTGGATATTAAGCAGTGAAATGTGGCTTAGTGCATCTGTTTTTTGAGAATGATTTAAATAGTTTTCCTTTAACTAGAAATGGGTTGAATGACCAGAATAGAGGGTATGGGTTTTATTTCATTTCATTTAATGAAAATTACTGCGCAAAACAGAGAAAAACAATTATGTAAATTAAATGTGCATATGCGAAATATCACAATTCTTGAAGCATGTCACCCACAGAACAAAACATTTGTGCATCAGTTTGATCTTTCACACCACAAACTGCAGGTGTTGGCCGTTCTGTTTCCTCCAGCGGTGAACTCAACAATAAAAGTTTCAGTGGTATTGTTTTGGTTTCCAGGCTCTTGCTGTGCCATTCCTTTCTCTCTGTTCCCTGTTCCCATTCATTTCTTTCCCCCCCTTTTTTATTCGAAGAGATATTTGGCCTTGAAAGGCGAGCCGGCTACCCTAGAATAGTATTTTAATTGGGCTGCCATAACTCCAGTTTATGCATCTATGGGAAAATTAAAATCAGAGGCGACTGACTGAGGAAGTCTCAAGTCGACGCAGCTTGAAGGGCGGGCTGAAAGATTAAAAGGCCTTTCCAAAGAAATGTCTCAGGCTTTGATCTTTAAATTGCAGTCACTGGATGTCATAATATACCATGTTAATTCCGCCAATTAACATTCTGTTGTTAGCCATGATTGTAATTACTACATGAAATATGTCTTCATTGTGGTTTGTGCTGATGGCTCATCTTTTGAGTTGCTTGGGAATAAGCAGCTGTGTTATTTCGAAAATGATTTTCAGTTAAACCGCACTAGCCTCTTCTCTGGTGGGACAGGGTAAGAAGAAAACCGTGAGGCAGGCGAAGCAGGGCGCTCTCAAATGAGTAGATTGGCTTTTGGGTTGAGGTTTGCACTAAGTGGTGGAATTTGGGTTGTGGGTTCAGGTTCTTGTGGTCGGGGTTTGCATTGTGTGAACTACAGGAAAATCTGCAACAAAATTAACAGTGAAGTGAAGGACTTGGGAAGAAAGCTCATGTATGTATTTTTACAGAATCTTCTAAAGCTGATAATTTCTCCGCTTTAGCTCTTAAAGGGACGATACACACAAAAATGAAAATTACTCACCCTTATGTCGTTCCAAACTCGTAACATTTTTGTTCATCTTTGAACGCAAATTAACATATTTTTGATGAAATCTGAAAGCTTTCGTACCCTGCATAGACAGCAACCCGTCTACCATGTTCAAAGCTCAGGAAGGTAGTGAGAACATTGTTGAAATGTATCTTATTTTGCCTTCTGAAGATGAATGAAGGTCTTGTGGGTTTGAAACGACATGATGGTGAGTAATGAATGACAGAATTTTCATTTTTGGGTGAACTATCCCTTTAAATCTCATTTAGGTACAGTTGAGGTCAAAAGTTTATGTACACCTTGCCATGCAAAAATGTTAATTATTTTAACATATTAAAAAGGCATCATACAAAATGTTTTTTTTTTTCTTTTTCTTTAGTACTGACCTGAATAAGATATTTCACACACAAAAAAAATCACAAAAGATGTTTACATACAGTCCAATAGAGAAAGTAATAGTTGAATTTATAAAAATGACCCTGTTCTTCAGAAAAATCCTTCAGGTCCCACAAATTCTTAAAGGAACACTCCACTTCTTTGAAAATAGGCTCATTTTCCAACTCCCCTAGAGTTAACCAAATGAGTTTTACCGTATTTGAATCCATTCAGCCGATCTCCGGGTCTGCCGTTAGCACTTTTAGCATAGCTTAGCATGAATCATTGAATCTGATTAGACCATTAGCATCTCATTCAAAAATGACCAAATGTTTTCAATATTTTTCCTATTTAAAACTTGACTCTTCTGTAGTTACATCATGTACTAAAACCGGAAGAAAATAAAAAAGTTGTGATTTTTCCAAGCTGATGGAAAAATGGATAGGAACTATACTCTTATTCTGGCGTAATAATCAGGGAACTTTGCTGCTGTACCATGGGTGCAGCAGGCGCAATGATACTACGCAACGCCTGAAAATAATCCCCAACTAGGTAGCTTCCAACGTGACCAGCACTAAGGTAATAGTAAAATAGCAGGGGACTATATTCAGAAGAGTCAAGTTTAAATAGGAAAAATATCGAAAAGTATTCGGTCATTTTTGGTCTAATCTGATTGTGATTTATGCTAGGCTATGCTAAAAGTGCTAACGGCAGACCCGGAGATCAGCTGAATGGATTCAAAAACTGTAAAACTCATCTGTTTAACTCTAGGGGAGTTGGAAAATGAGCCTATTTTCAAAAAAAAGTGGAATGTTCTGTCTAGAGCATCAGTGAGTGTTTGAACCTTCTGTAATACTTGTGTATGAGTCCCTCGGTGGTCCTCAGTGTGAAAAGATGGATCTCAAAATCAAAGTCAATGTTGGAAAGGGTTCAACTACACAAAAATGCTGAAAAACCAAAGAATTTGTGGGACCTGAAGGATTTTTTTAAATGAGTGTACTGTCACTTTAAATAGTTTTTGTTCTACATTGAATTCCATTCTGGTGTATTTTTGTGTCTGTTTCTTTGCTGTGCATTTGTTTTGTGAAGAAAGCGGTCTCAGGCTCTCATTCTCAGCAGTGGTTCCTGGGGGTCTGTGCCATTTGAAACATAAATACTTTTAAAGTTTAATGGTCTGCAGGGGTGAGTATCCAAGAGTGAGAACAGACACTTAAGTGTGGAGAGAGCCGCTTAAAAATTTACTACGCCAGAGTGAGGTGAAAAGGCCAAAGGGGGAGACCTGAACACACGCTTTGTGTCGCCTCGCTTGCCCACTGTTCAGTCTCACAAGAGTGTTTCCTTTAGCGCGGGCACAAAAGAGTTGAAGGTGGCCTCTACTCCCAAATTCTTTTGCAGCAATATTGGCGCAGTTGAATTGAAAGGAAACTCCAGGTATTAAGACTTGTATGTCATTTAAATGATGTCTCTTATTAAAATATGTAGCAGAAAACCCTTGAAAGATTTACGTTAATTAAAAAAATCCACGTTTTATACATATTTTGGACTATGGGGGGCACCATTATTTAGATGATGTGAAAGTGTTGCATTGAGTAAGCTACTGGTGCTACCTGTTTCTATGTTTACCACAACACAACTCTGAAAATAAATTAATGATGCGATGACCGATAAAGCTACAGAAGGAGCTTACAGGTGGCGATGGATATAAGCCTATAGGCTTAACCCAAATGTCATAGTGTTGAGTGAAACGAGTGAAATCCGCGCTGAGAAACTCTTTCAGTGGCTACGGCATTATGACAAGCGTTGGCTTGTTTATATCCTGCCAGGATGGCATCTTGGCCTGTTCATTCAGTATCTGTGGTCTACTAAAAACCTCAAAGGCACCAGGACTAAAGTGGAAAGAACAAAGCCACAGGTCTTTAGTCAGTTTTGTTTGTCCACAGGCAAATAAAAAAAACGCTTCTCTTGTTGCCCTTCAACTGAAAATTATAGCCAAAAGCCACATCATATTTTATTTTCAGAGTTGCAGTAAAAATAGCAACCATTTCACATCATTGAAATAATGGCGCCCCCCCAATAGTCCAAAATATGTGTGAAACAATAAGGATTTTTTAAATAATGTAAATCTTTCATGGTTTTTCTACTACCTATGCCCAGGGCTTCCTTTAAGTAATTAACCAGTCTGGTTCCCACCTTCTTGCTGGTCCAGCTTCATTCCAGAATGACAAGATGGATTAGCCGTCTTTCCTTGTAAAAACACTGGTATGATTATGATGACAACATATATTTGCTGTTGGTGGAAGGAGCTCAAGGCCTGGGAGATAATTGAATTCACAGACTGGAAGGATTTGCTTCTTAGTAGCTCCTTGCAGAAGTTTTTCCTGTGAGAAGCAGTTTACCATTGCTGTTCTCTGGTCCAGGGCCCTGTCCCAAATTTTGCCCTTGGCCCTTATGGTCCTCTGTATTTTGGTGACGTAATGCCTCCATCAATTTGACCTCAGCACCCTGAGCACCCTTCAGAATCATAAAATGACACATGGGATACGCTGTGGTTGTTGCAGTGGCCACCGCAAACCTCCTAGAAGGTATGCATTAAGTTTGTCTTTTTGGACCTATCCTAGTAGCCATAAACTCGCAAACGAAACCAACACCAAGTCATGGCTTCGCCACAGTGGCCTAGCTCCTGTAAAAGACGAGTGTCCTGGACTTTTAATAGACTGTTGAAAGAGCTCAGCAAGCCTCTACTAACCCGCCCTTCATTGCAAAAAAGTTCCCCAGTTGAGGAGTTGATGCTCTCTTATGCTCTGAATGCAGCCATGCAACCATACAACACTTTCTCAGGCTCAAACAATAGACCCTTACGACCGGCCCCCATAATCCCCTCTTCGTCTGTCTCATTCATCCACCCACCACTAAACCCCCTCTAAAGGCCAGGCCCCCTGCAGTCCCATCAACCCTAGTGGATACCTGCAATTGTAACCAGCCGAAGTGACCTTGATTTCACATTTTGGCTCCTCCGTTCTGTGCGTTTGGCTGCATGTCAAGTCAAGTTCAAAGCTGGGGGAGGTGCACGATTGACTGGAAGTAAAAATCTGGTGTGTGGAAACAATTAAGTCTCCTTGCCAGTTTATTGATCCAAGCAGCAAGCCGGTTGGTCTGCTGGTTTGCAGGTTTGGGGGATGGACGGTAGGAATGTTCGAGGAGAACGTTGGGCGAAACGCCAATTGTATTCCACGCCAACTCTCGGTGGGGGACCACCCCATCTTTGAGCAAGATTCGGTCCATCCCGCTGGCATGCGTCTAGGTTTATGCGCGTTAACAACTTTTTTTGTTTTGTTTTTTTTTACCTTCGATTCTTCTTCCCGCTTCTGTTTTCCCTTATTCTCAATGCATTCTCTACTGTGCACAAATATCATTAGGGTGCAAGGACCCTATTGGAATTGCTCTGTGTATTCTTCTTCTTCTTCTGATTCTTCTGATTCTTCTGATTCTTCTTCTTCTGATTCTTCTTCTGATTCTTCTTCTTCTGATTCTTCTTCTGATTCTTCTTCTCCTAAATTAATTGCATTATTAAGGGCCTAAACATGCTCAAACTCATGAAACTTTGCACACACACCAAAAGTTCTGAAAATGTACATCTGATACAGGTTTCAGAAGTGAGTTTGACAAAATGAAATAAAGTGCCTCCTGCTACGTTTGACGTACATGTACAAAAATCACTAGGAACATGTAACACACCAATACCTACAAAAAAGTCTCCTGAGGCCAAATCCAAAACCGCACAGGAAGTTAGAATTTTCTTGACCAATTTTGTTGTTTTTGCCATTTTCAGGCATTTATTTTAACAAACTCCTCCTAGAGATTAATTTAGATCCACACCAAATTTGATCAGTGTATTCTAAAGCCTTTTGTGATGTTGAATTGCAGAGTTTTTTTATATAAGGCGTACAATGTTCGATCTGCCCTAAACTTCACATTTTGATGTGACATGTTTCATGCTGTGACATACTCCTCCTAGAGATTTAATGACATAAACATTATATTTGGTCAGTCTAATCTAAAGGCCTTTGTGATGTTAAATTATGAAGATCTTGAGTTTTCGTTAGTCCGTGGCGGCCTAATAAAATTTGATGATTGCCCATGGAAAAAGAGGTTGTTATAAGTCAGCCATACAATGTCAGATCTGTCCCAATGTCTTCAGTCCTGGCTTAAAGACACCTAAAGGCCAATATTCAGTTATAATCAACCACCAGTTGGCAACAGGATATGTCATGTTTTACACTAAATAAAACATACAATGTCCAGTCTGCTTTAAATTTCTTGTTTGATAAAACTTCTGGCTTGAAGACTTCTACATGCCAATGTTTAGTTATAGTCATAGTGCCACCAGCTGGCAGCAGGAAGTTTGGTGCACATAAATGTCTTGGACATATTCCTCCTGTATTTATACTGCATATTCTCTGTTTTCCTAAAACCACTGGGTGGTGGTGAGCCTGGGCCCCTTCAGCGCTGCAGCTTTATTTCTTAAATGCTTTGGTATGGCTGACGTGTTCTGCATTAAAATGCTTTGCTTAAGCTGGTTACTGTTTGACTGAGCACCCTGCAGAGTCTGCGTAAGAGCGGTAAATGTGAGGTGTGATCTGAGCGTGCCTCAGACAGATGTGTTCTTGAACGAAGAGAGTATATCTTCAGTTGTGTGTGGATTACCTCCCCCTGGGCTGAGAGGTCCATCTCAAAGCAGAGGCTCTTGGGTTAAGCCTTTCTGTGCAACTGCAGCCTTTAATGAACCATGGGGGTCTGCGCCGTCTGAGCACTTTGACAGGTGTCAAGGATTAAACTCGCCTTCTGGACACGGGCAGATTGCTCTCTCACTTTTTCCATTCTCTCTGAATTTACCCCCGCAGTCAGGCTGTTTTCAGACTTCATTAAAAATGTAATTATTCACTCATTAACCTCTCTAAGCGTTAAATTGCCTTTTTTTCTGTGAAAATGGAGAGTTAGCACTGATAATTGTAGATCAAGGCCAGGGGCAGGGGGTTGTGGGAATTGAGGAGTTGAAGAAAGTCGTGGGATGGACTGATTGGATCATGATTGGCTTTGGGAATGGTTGGTTGTCTGGTAAGGGAATGCAGTGAAGATGGTCAGCTGAAAGGGCTGAAAGACTGGGGGTGTTGTGCCCACTGTGGTTGACAACGTTCTCACTGGTCTTGCTGGCTTATATTGAAATCAAGCATTTTTCTTTATAAATTCTCATTTTGTACTTCTACTTTGTGACTGGTGTTTTGTTTTGCTTTCTCCACTGTGCTTCCGTGTTTGCCACTACATCTTATGTCATCCACGCCGCTCTTATCTCGTGAACATGCATACGTCAGTTAGCGATTTTATAAAGATGTAAATACGAATATTTTTCTTACAAAAATGCATGATTTACATCAGAAGGCCTTTATTAACCCCCCCCCCCTCCCCCCAGAGTCGTGTGGAGTACTTTTTATGATGGATGGATGCATTTTATTGGACTTCAAAATCTCAACACCCATTCACTGCCATTATAAAGCTTGGAAGAGCCAGGACATTTTTTAATGTAACTCCGATTGTATTTGTCTGAAAGAAGAAAGTCATATAGACCTAGGATGGCTTGGGTAAATCATGAGCGGGCTGAAAGACTGGTGGTATTGTGCCCACTGTGGAAGTGCCAATGTCATGACAGCATTCTCGCTGGTAGTACATTGCGTGCTGGTCATTGCTGAATCTGGCATAACTGTCAATCAGTGTGAGAATGCTTGATGCTCTTTTCCACTAGCTGGGAATGGGCTGTCCATCAACTAAACAACTGAATGCCTGACACTTTGTGCCACAGCTTACTTTATTTGGGAGTGAACTATCTTTTTGCCATGTAGTTTTGTTTTTTGTCTCTAGCCAAATTGCGTCACCGTTTTGAAAACTTTGTGCTGAGGACATTAGTGGCTTGACGTTAGTGGTTCCTGGTTTGAGTTCCCATTCACACTGCCAGGAATTATATTTTTTATTTATTTATTTTTTTTTAGTGCATGTTACCAGTCACTGAGCTTAGAGCCCGGATAACTCAGTCGGTGGAGCATCAGATTTTATGGGGCAGCCATGGCCTAATGGTTAGGGAGTCAGACCCAGTTTGCGTTCGTGTCCCAGGTCCAGGGATTGTCGGTGGGGGGAGTGAATGATCAGCGCTCTCTGCCTGGTGCCTTGAGCAAGGCACCAAACTCTTTCTAAATGTTACTAGAATGTTATTCCTTATTGACTGACTTATCTGAATTTCTGTCTTGCTAGAATTTAACACTTTTGAGGGATAAAAGGCCATTCACATTGCAGAAAAATGTGACCCTTGACCACAAAACCAGTTGTAAGTAGCTATGTTTGTAGCAGTAGCCAACAATACGTTACTTGCATACATTACATACATTACAATACACATAGGTCAAAATTATAGATTTTTCTTTTATACCAAAAAATCATTAGGTTATTAAGTAAAGGTTGTGTTCCATGAAGATATTTTGTATATTTTGTACGTGTTCCAGATATATTTTTTTTAATATCAGAACTTATTTTTTTATTAGTAATATGCAAGGTTAAGAACTTTATTTGGACAACTTTAAAGGCGATTTTCTCAATATTCAGATTTTTTTGCACCCTCAGATTCTAGATTTTTTTGGTATCTCTGCCAAATATTGTCCTATCCTAACAAACTATACATCATTGGAAAGTTTATTTATTCAGCTTTCAGGTGGTTCCATTATGACTGGTTTTGTGGTCCAGGGTCACAAATGATTATACAGTTACACTCTTAGAAAGAAATTTGCAAATACTGTACCTTTTTGTTGTAAAACAGCTTGTCACTGGGGTAGGACAAAGGGACAAATCTGTACCTAATAGTAGTATCTTAAGAGTACATATTACTGCTCTAATATGCTAATATAACATGCTAATATGCACCTTTTACAGGCATCTAAGATTCAAATTTGTCTTGGACATTGAAAAATGTCCTGGCTTTTTTAAGCTTTTATAATAGCTGTTGAGATTTTGAAGCCCAATAAAGTGCATCCATCAATTGTAGAAAGTGATCCACACGGCTACAGGGGGTTAATAAAGGCCTTCTAAAGCAAATCGAAGCATTCTTGTAAGAAAAAGATCCATATTTTAATCATTATGGACCACTAACTGTCGTACACGTGTTCACGAAAGAGTGATGTTCCAGCAGATGATGTAGGACATGTGTAGCATAAGATCTGGTGAGAATATGCTAGTCTCACGAGAATCAAGCAAAGGAAAGCCAGTTAATTCCTTGTTTTGTACTTCTAATTCGTGACCGGTGTTTTGTTTTGCACTCTTTTCGGCACTTCTGCGTTTGTCACCTCATTCGTATATGTCCTACGTCATCCGCTGGAATGCCACTCTCTCGTGAACGCACATACGTCAGTTAGCAGAAACTAGAGATTACGTATTATGACGTTATAATTATGAATATTTTTATTGCAAAAATGCATTGATTTACTTCAGAATGCTTTTATTAACCCCCAGGAGCCATGTGGAGTACATTTTATGATGATGGATGCACTTTATTAGACTTCAACATCTCAAAAGCCATTCACTGCCATTATAAAGCTTGGAAGAGTCAGGACATTTTTTAATATAACTCTGATTGTATTAGTCTGAAAGAAGAAAGTCAAATACACTTAGTATGGCTTGAGGGTTAGTAAATCATGAGCTCATTTTCATTTTTGGGTGAACACTCATTTTAAGGGCACAGCCCCAGTGACAACGCAGAAGACTTACTTTCCTATGACTGTGCAGTGTTTTTTATTGTTGCCTCAAGTCGCTGGTGGTATTATCAAGCCTTAAAGGACTGTTTTAAAGACTGTTTTACTGGCCCACAACCGCTCATTTTTCTGGTGTGAATGTGTAGTTTGTGTATGCTTATGTGCTTGTGAGGTTGTTCTTGTATTAATCTACATCAAACAAAGTCATTTACAACAGGCTGATCTGTTTACAGCGTAGGAGAGTGAGAGCCTGTCATCATAATTACATGCTATTGATTGCTTGCCGAGCTGACGTTGGACTGCCTCAAGGAATGTGGCCGTCGAGTCTGAAAAAAAGAAAAAGAGCAATTGGGTGCTCGCGGTGTAGGTTTTCGCTGGCTAGGAAGGGATGTGATGTTAGCCTGTGGGTATGTGATGAAATTGTAACCTGGCAAGATAATTCAGGGTATTTGAAACTGATTTCGAGACAAAGTACTACCATTTTATAAGGTTTCCCTTGTCTGACCAGCAGTGTATTGTTTCTTGTCCTCGTACAATTGCCCACAGCATCCATCTAACAGAAACCACAATCCCTCAGACTTTGTTGCAGGAATGCTGGTTATTAAAGAGCAAAATAATTGTATTACAACTTTTCTGTCTTTTTCTTTGGCTCGTCTCTCCGATGTAAAGCCACAGGGATAGTAAGGCCCAGGAAAGGAGCAGATCTCTCTTGTATGGCAAGCAAAAGCTCCAAGTGAATAGCTACGGTTTTAATTTGGAGAGGATTGTGCCTTGGCTTGGTGTCTGTTTGTGAAGGGTGGGGGAATGAAGTCTCGGGTTATCTGAGTACAGAGCTAATCTCCCTTATGATAATCACAAACTCCCTTAAAATATGAATTGGGTCTCATATGGTTGTAATTTGGAGTGATAGAAAAAGATTTTATTGTGCTGCGCATTTGCTAGTGAAGAATTGGTGGAGGGGGAAAACTCTGAATGCAGGATATCCTGCCTTTTATTTTTAACATGTAGCCTAACCTTGTAATGTTAGCTCACTTAGCTCAGCTGCACAAAAATGACTGTTTAAATAAATACATTTAAATGGCCTGTCTGAACTGGTTGTAGTGGGCTAACTGACATGTTTTATAGTCTGACCAATGCCTCTTGCTATTGCTTTTCATGAAAGCACAAAGGATTTACAGGGGATGACGCCAGTTAGCAAACATCCTGTTGAGTTACCCTGGAGACCAAAAAAAATTACCTCCATCAGTTTGAGGTTAGTCTGCCCCGTTTTCTTTGTTAGGAATCATTAAGTTGTCTGACTAGGCAAACATATGAGGCATATTTTTGAAAGGATAATTTTGAATGATGGATACAAAACTCGTTTTAAAAGCAAAATAAGGCTCAGCTGTTCTGATACTCAAGTTTGCGGTCTCAGAGGAAATCAGTGGTTTATTGGATGATTTGAATTCAACAATGAAGCAAGATTTTTGATAGGAACCATAAGGAGATGTTTAGGATGAGAGATTGGTGTTCAGGTGAAGAAAATGTTGGATGAACTGTTGACTTACAGAGAAGCATTAATGAACCTGAGCCAGTGAGCCGTTCATGTGAGGAAAAACTCAATCAGAGATCATAAAGATAAAATGAGCATGTCTTCTATACATGCCTGGGATGGTCCTTTGTGAGTTTTGTTTTTGTTGTTGGGTATGTGCAGTCGGCTGACTTTCTCAATTAAACTGCCAGCGCGTTTGCATTGTCTGTGAGCTCATTACAGGGACACACTACACTTTGAGGGCTTTTTCTTTTCTAGGAACCTTGGCAGATGGAAGCAAAACCCCTAAAGAGTCTCTTGTGAAGTCTGGTTTGAACTGAAGCAGTCCAGATCGACCCATTAGCTGCTGCCACTGCATACAATGAATAAGACCACCCAGATTCATTTGACAGAACATCACAAAAAAATGCACATGCTTTTCAGCTGTCTTGAAGAGAGCAGAAGATGTCAGTTGGATGCCTAATGGTGGCAGTTGCTGGGCTGGCTGACTGGATGAACAAAATGAAACCAGATCAATGTTTTTTAGATTTTAGAGCCAAAGTTAAAGGGATAGTTCACCCCAAAATTAAAATTCTTTCATTAATTACTCATCCTCATGTCATTCAAAACCTGTAAGACCTTGGTCCATCTTCAGAGCACAAATTAAGATATTTTTGATGAAATCCAAGACCTTTTTGACTCTACTTAGACAGAAACACACTTAAAGGGATAGTTCACTTTGAAATTAAATTTTGATGTGTTTTAGCTTACCCCAAGGGCATCCAAGATGTAGGTGTCTTTGTTTACACAGTAGTTTCAATTTTGATATTTTTAGGTCTAACCGTTCTTGTCCGTCAGTCATATAATGCATGCCTATGGTCACCTCATCAAAGAAAATGCAATTAAACAGTCCACATTAAACAATTCCCCATCGTAAGTACACATTGATGGCCTAAGCCCCAAACGAGCGGGTTTTTGTGAGAAAACAAACAGTATTTATATCGTTTTTTACCTCTTGTACACCACCACGTCCAAGTTATCTGAGGGTGCGCGCTTCCTGATGTGAACGCGTTCTGGCTTATTGATGCGCTCCCAGAAAGCGCTGGAAGTAATCTCTCATGCGAACGTCACTCATTGTTTACACAGAACAGAGATAGGTAAGATGGCTAACAGAAATGGTACTAGTTTGTGCTTATCCAGGATGTTTAAACCAACGAAAAAGAAAAGAATTATGTATGCTCGCGCAAGAGATCACTTCCAGCGCGAAGCTAAAACATATTAAAATTTAATTTCAAAGTGAACTATCCCTTTAAGACTGTCGTCAATTGTACAAATGGAGTGAAAGAACGTTTGTTTTGATACGTTTGGTTTAACCCGATTGTTTGCATCTTTATACAGATATCAGAAGGATCCCAGTGTGTGGATAGTTTGTATTTAATGGCATCCTGGATAGTGTCAGAGGATTGATTGGAAGTATTTTGTTTGTAAACAAGGCACAGTGTCTTTTGGAGAGTTCACAAAGAAACATTAGTTGAAAGATGAAGCAGTACTAGATCTGACTGCAGCTGTATCACAAACTGTAAGTAAGTTATTTCAAAATTGAAAATGGAAATTACCTTTTTTATTTGATCATGTTGTCAAAACACTTACATACAGTAGCGAGGGGGCGTTGATACTATCTCCTATGCAATGGCATTAGCCAATTTGCATTTGTGTTTGATTACTGGAAAAGCCTGAAAAGGACCTGACCCTTAAAACAAGTCGTTTTAGACAGAAGGTCATAATGAGGTTAGAAAAAATAATTTTTCTACACATTTATTTGTTAATATCACAAGTAAACCAAGGAACATATCAAGATATCAAAAAAATCCATGTTATGACCCCTTTAATGTAGTTTAACAAAGACATTCTCACTCACCCTTCAAGTCCAAGGCCAAATTCCTTGTGGAAGTCTGGCTTTGTTAAACTGTAGCATAAACAGAAGTGAGCTGAGGTACTTATTATAGTCTTTGTGTTGTAGCTTTGCACAGGATGTTCCTTAAACTGAACAAATACAAGCATCTGAAGCAGGTTCACACTCACCTCAAGGCTCAAGACTACTCGAAATGTAATCGTTCCTGCTTTTGTGTTGGTGTAACAGTACTCCCTTCCCCCTCTTACTCCAGTATGTCCCACAATCCCCGAGGAACAATATAAAGCCAGTCTCCGTGTACGTACAGATGTCGGTTTCGCTTCTGTCTGACAGCACGCATGTATAGAAGGAAATGTTTCATCTCGCGGCTGCTCGTGTGCATTACGGTAAATGCCATTCAAAAGCTTGTTGGGGGCAGTGCACAGGAAACGGTAAGTTGACTCAATCCTGTTAATGTGGAACAGCATTTAATTAGATCCGCTTAAAGCAGATGAGGCTGACACATCTAGTTAAATAGGACCTGGAAGTGATGCACACGACATGTCTTTTGGACACATTTTTTTGTAAAAATAAAAATGGGAAGCTGATCAGTTCTACTTTCATATCAGTTCACTCCTAAATTAAAATTTCTTGACGATTTACTCACCCCCATGTCATCCAAGATTTTCATGTCTTTCTTTCTTCAGTGGAAAAGAAATTTTTGAGGAAAACATTCCAGGATTTTTCTCCACATAGTGGACTTCAATGGGGATCAATGCCAAATGGATCAAATTGAAGGTCCAAATTGCAGGTTCAATGCTGCTTCAAAGGGGTCTACACGATCCCAGCCGAGAAATAAAGGTCTAATATAGAGAAACAATCTGTCAGTTTCTAAAACAAATGAAAATGTATGTACTTTATGTACTAACCACAAATACTCATCTTGCACTAGCTCTGCGCTAGCACTTCGGTTCAAAAAGGTTGGGTTTAAAAACTCAATCTCATTTTCTCCTCCAATTTCAAAAACATCCAACATTGTTGTTTTACCTGTTTTTGTAAAGAGCATTTGACTTTCTTTGCATGTTCACTTTGTAAACATTGGGACGGATTTCCGTCTTTTATATATATATATATATATATATATATATATATATATATACAAATTTTATTTAATTTTTTTTTTTTTTTAGAAAATGACAGATTGCTAGATAAGACCTTAATTCCTCGGCTGGGTTTGTGTAGAGCCCTTTGAATCTGCATCGAAACTGCTATTTGGACGTTCAACCCGTCGATCCCCATTGAAGTCCACTATATGGAAAAAAAACCCTAGAATGTTTTCCGCAAAAACCTTATTTTTTTTTCGACTGAAGAAAGAAAGATATGAACATCTTGGCCATCTGGAAGTGAACTAATCCTTCAATGGATTAGTGGATACTTTACCCAAAATCCCATCCAAGCTGTAAAGTTCTCCAAAATTGGAACAAATTTGCAGAACTTTAGCTTTAGATTACTTGCTCACCAATGGATCCTCTGCAGTGAATGGGTGCCGTCAGAATGAGAGTCCAAACAGCTGATAAAAACGTCACAGTACTCCACAAGTTGGGCTCTGAAGCAATGGTTTTGACGATAAAATGCCTAAATGATGGTTTTGTCTTGTACAAATGATCACTAGTCATGTTTTTATCAACTGTTTGGACTCTCATTTTGACGGCACCCATTCACTGCAGAGAATCCATTGGTGAGCAAGTGATCCAATGCTACATTTCTCCAAATCTGTTGTGATGAAGAAGCAAACTCATCTACAACTTGGATGGCCTGAGAGTAAATGTTTAACAAATTTTCATTTTTAGGTGAACTGTTCAT
The DNA here is from genome assembly GCA_033026305.1 of Cirrhinus molitorella. NCBI lineage: Eukaryota > Metazoa > Chordata > Actinopteri > Cypriniformes > Cyprinidae > Cirrhinus > Cirrhinus molitorella. Next base: position 18,438,973 of record CM065134.1, read on the forward strand.
GAACAAGGCATTAATGTTTGCTTACAAAACCACCACTGGCTCTGCGCCCACTTTCACAGACTTTTTCCTTAAATGTTACCTCTTGGTGGAATGACCTACCCAATTAAATCTGAACAGCTGAGTCCTTAGCCATCTTTAAGAATCAGCTAAAAACACATCTTTTCCATCTTTATTTTACCCTCTAAATCTAGCACTCTCTATTCTATTTCTATTTCTTCATTTATCTTTTCAAAAAAAAAAAAAACATTTCTAACTTTCTATCTTTCTTTTTTCTTCTTTTCTAAAAAAATGTTTGTCAAAAAAAAAAAACACTATCTTGCTCTATTCTTTTTCTATTCTATCTGTTTTCTTTTTATTTACTATATAATTAAAAAAAAACCTTGCTACATATATTGCAGTAAGTTAATCTGAGATTTGTCATAGCACTTGTCAGAGCATTGCTCTTTTGTTGATTTGGATTGCTTCCATTGTCCTCATTTGTAAGTCACTTTGGTAAAGTGTAAATTTAAACCATTTCTTTCAGAGAAAAAAATGGTTCTTGTAGTTATTGTGGTTCTGACCTAAGGTATGATTTTTAATTTATTCATTACAAAGATTCATTTGTGAATCAGACTACACCAAGTGTCTCCTGTCTGCGGGTCACAGTTGCGCTGATTTGTCTTTCATCTCTGGCTGCTTTGTCAAGGCAGCGTTTTTTGGCAAATTGTAGCATGATTCTTGCTGATCCAACACTTCAATCTGGTGTTCTGCACTGTAACAAATGAAACATAACTGCTACACTGTACTATCATTTCCCCCCAATCCAAAAATGTTTCGTTGTCTGGTCACAGTGTGGTTTTAGCAGATTGAAGTGTGTGTGGTGTTAGTGGAGAGGCAGGCAGCAGTGATTCGTATCTGAATCAAAGCTGTAATCAACAGAGATTTCTCTCTGGCACTCAGACACCATATTTGATACACTGTTATGGATTGTTTTTGTTTTGCTGCAGTTGAGGTCAAAAGTTTACACCCCCTTTCAGAACCTGCAAAATGTTAACTATTTTAGCAAAATAAGAGGGATCATACAAAATGCAACTCTTACAGAAAGTTCAAACGCTCACTGATGCTCCAGAAGGAGAAACCATGCATTAAGAGCCGGGGTGAAAACTCTTTGAACTTGAAGATCAGGGTAAATTTAACTTATTTTGTCTTCTGGGAAACATGTAAATATCTTTTGTTGTCTCTGAAGGGCAGAACTAAATGAAAAAATATAATATTTAGGCAAAATAAGAAAGCTTCTCCATTCTGTTCAAAAGTTTTCACCCCCCAGCTCTTAATGCATGGTTTTTCCTTCTTGACCTCAACTGTATTATATATAAAATAATATAACTTTTTATACTATGTGCTGTATACATAATTTATTACTAATGCACCAAAATTGCTGTAACTGAAAATGTATTTGTTTCAACCGTAACAGTTTTGAAAGGATAAAATCAGCTAGCAAAACTGTTCAAGTAGCGCGTCTTAGATGGTCTTTTTGACTTTGTTGGTATCTAGTTTCTCAATTTTATGATCTTTTAGTCCTTTTCAATAATTACAGTAAGTATTTGTCTTTGTTTCATATCAGAGGTAACAAAATATGTATATTCTTAAAAACCGTATATGTTATGTTTTGTACTCTCTTCTTTTTACCCCCCACTATGATAGTGTTCAATCACAATGAGGGAAAACTGGATCATTTGAAGCAGGCGATTTCATAAATTTGTCCTTTATTTTATGCTTTATTTCATAAATCGTTTTCAATTGCTGCAGGCAATGCCCTGTGCCTCTTTCTCTCTCTCTCTCTCTCTCTCTCTCTCAGCACACACACACACACACACACACACAATCTTTTGTTGGCAGCAAGGCTGCCTTGACATTCTATGATTTGTTGGCAGCGCCAGCTGCTGGCACTAGCCAAGTTAAAGGCTGTATGGCAAGACTGAAGCTGCTTTGCTTGGTGGAGGGGCTGAACAGCACTGGCTTTTGTGTCTGACTCTTTCTGCTGGTTATTTATAAATTGTGTCAACCTGCAGTGCATTCCAGGCCTTCTCTGACAGAGCTTTGCTGCACTGATGTGTGCTGCTTTTGTGCCTGACATGGTTCCTCTGGGGACTCCAGCTGTGAAACACATTTTTAGTCCTGAAAGTGGATTATTAAAGGACTGTCACAGTAGCATAGGGGTTAACTGTTGTTCGATTGCATCTCATATCTATTGCTTGTTTTTATTTATTGCTTTCTTGGAAAACAAATAACTTACTGGGGGTGAAGTGTGAGGTGTTGGAGTGTTTATTGAGTGTGGAGTCTAATCGTTCAATCTAAAACTTGATTGGTCTTGATATTTAAATAAGGCAAGACTTTAAATAAAAACTGATATAATCAGTAATGCAAAACATGATGTTCCTGTCCGAAACACCTAGGGTCTTTCTGGGGGGTTATTTTTGCCATTTCAAAATTGTAACTCATGGTGTAAGATGCTGAAAAAAAAACAAAAAAAAACAATGAGAGGCAATTCAGCAGCCACTAAAATTCAAGTTGTTTTGAATATTTCATGTTAATTTAAAAAAAAAAAAAAAAAAATTATATTTACACATTTTGCTCAGTTTTTGTTCTCGTCCTGTGTTGGGATGCAGTGCATATACTATACTATAATATACTATACTATAGTAAAAAATTGGTAAAATATTAAATATGTATTAATACATATTCAGTATGTTTTATGATTTATTGAAATCTAAATAAATTATATAAAATAAGTTGTTACACTAAATTAAATTATACATGTCTTTTTAATTTTATTATAAATGTAAAAAAAATAAAATTAAATATACATTTTAACATTTATTTAGAAAGAGAGTCATCAATTCAATTAATACAATTACTTTTTTAAATGTTATTATAATTAGTAATTAATTTATAATTTATATAATTTTTATTATATTTATATATTATATATTTTATATATTATAAAAATGTAATGATTAATTAATTTATATTCATTTATAATGTAAAATTATGTGTATAAATTATTCTATTAATGTAATTAATACAATTATAATTTGTAATGAATTCATTGATATTATATCTTTTATTATAATAAATATAACAACTAAGTTAATTTATAAATAATTTTAATAAAACATATATATATATATATATATATATATATATATATATATATATAATATTAGGGCTGTCAAACGATTAATCAGGATTAATCGCATCCAAAATAAAGGTTTATGTTTACATACTATATGTGTGTTTACTTTGTATATTTATTATGTACATATAAATACATACACATACATGTATATATTAAAGCAAAATATTTATACGTATGTATATTTATACCTGTATACAATTTAGATTATAAATAAATATAAATAAATATAAATATTTTAGATATAAATCTAAAATATTTTTCCTTAATATATACATGCATGTGTGTGTATTTATATATACATAATAAATATACACAGTACACAAATATACAGTATGTAAACATAAACTTTTATTTTGGATGCGATTAATCGTTTGACAGCACTATATATATATATATATATATATATATATATATATATATATATAAAATTCACTTATTATTTATAAGCACATATATTGTTTGATGAATTAAAAATAAATGAATACCAAAAACATAAAACATGCAACTTAATTCCACCTTTGAATGAATCCTTGCAGAACATTTTTTCTTTTAGTCCAAAGAAACACGCCACTGGTGTTCATAATTGCGACTTTGTCTATACAGCTAAACACAGCTTCAGCTTCCTTAAATTTTCATGTCTTATAGCTGTTTTACAAGTACCACTTGTGGTCATCTTGAATTGTGACCTTCGAACATGTCTAAAGCCGAGGTTTTGGCACCACGGCCAGAATTTCAAATCTACTTTTTATGTCCAACACACATTTTATAGGCCAAAAGCCGCAATATCCTTCTTTCTCTCTCTCTCTCTCTTTTTTAACTTCCTCTCTTGTTTTCTTTCCCCTTTCATTTCTCTCTCCAGGGAGTCCTTTATCTCCATCAGTGGAAAACATTAATCACACCTTTCTGATGAGGGTTTAGGCCCAGTATCGTTGTTTGACTACTATATACGCATCCCCCAGCAGTGCAGATTATACACACTTAAAAAAGACCCTTACGTAAACAACTGGTGGGTGAGATCACCGTTTATGGTTTAATGACTCTTTACACAGTGCATAAGAGATCATAAAACACTATATTAACATTTCTGCACTGTAAAAGGGTTATGTTAGTGTTTTCAGGTAATAGCTGGCATCTAGTTTTCGGTTTCAGCTCTTATGGAAGGAATTCTGCACCAAGTTGGACCGGAGCAAGCGGCGCTCCCCTTCCTTCCGGTCTTAATAGTGTAGCGCTCTACAAGGTTCACAGAGCAAATACACAATGCCTGAAGGAACAAGGAGGCAAAACAATTGAGCATGTTTATCTTTGCCTATTTGCTCACATTAAAGGAACCGGTACTCGGCCACACCACTTCAAGGAAACGACTTCCAATCCACTTCAGAAGGATAATAAACACAGAATGCTGACCTCTCTCGCTCAGCCACACTGCGTGATTCATTCTTCCCATAATTCCCATTACTTTGATCGGGTCACTGGGTTGGATTTCTCACAGACTTTGCTCTGTGGAAATTCACGGATTACAAATCTACCGTGCATACGCTAAATAAAATCAAAGGTTCTGTGGCGTCTTTGGTTTCATGAATAACCTCCAACATCTAGGGAACCTTTCCATGACTTCTGTTCACTGAATGTTTTTTGGCTTCACTGGGAAAATCTCCTTTTCAGGAACCTTTATTGTGAGCTGTAAATTCACTGTATATTACGGCTTCACGGGGCTTATTGCTAAACTGTAATTCCATATACGTAGTAAGGTTTCACATAATAAAACAGCAAATAAAGTGTAATGATATTAATAAAAACATTATTCTTCCGCCAAACAATGTAGTTCCTCAGAAGTGGTTGCCTAGCAACACACAAACGTAAACGATGGTGTATGTTTGTAGAATAATTTACAACAGCTTCGAACACGGCTCAACCAATCAGAATCAAGGACCAGAACTATCCGTTTTATAATATATAACTAGTCAAAGTGTTATTAGTATAAATCATTAAATCATAAATCAAAGTTTGTTTGTTTATGCATGTCTCACATGTCAATTACTAAGTTTGGCCGTTTGACAGCTAGCAGGCAGAGGTTACGTCAGCTATCCAGATATATAGAGTGCTGTAGCAAACACAACTCTGTCAAGCACTGCTTTTCTACTAAACTCTTCTGTCTTGTTGAGTTGAGAGTAAAGGTGATTTATAGGAAAAAGGGCCAGTAAGTCAGCTGAGGACTCAAGAGAAAACTTAAAGGGTAACATAGGCTCTCCTAGCCATAAATGCAGGGGAGAGTTCCTGTTGTGACTATCTGGTTTCACGTTGGCTATAAAAACTACACAGCAGGTTTGTTTAATGGCACCTTCTTATCATTAGAAGGGGTTTTAAAGGTCCACTGAAGTGCCTTGAAACACAGCGTTCTTCTATGTGGTGACGTAATTTCAACTGAAACAGGAAAACAGGGCAAGCCATATCGAGCAGCCCCGCCCACTTTTTAAAATAGCCAATAGCGTTCCATTTATCTGCTCGGGCAAGAGCCGTTGAGCTCATAAATTGAATATGAAACACTTACTAACAAAATAGTGATTATAATCATGCTGAGGCTGTGTAGTTTAATACATACCGACTCGCGCATATGATCTGCTCAGTGCTATCGCGTCTCTGGACCGGAGTCTAAAGTCAGGAGTGTACTGAGCGCTGCTGCGGTTCGTGTGAAGTAACATGAAACCAGACCTCATTTGCCCCATGGAAGGCATATTTGCACTGTCTGAATCGTTTTACCGTACAGAAAGTACTAACTCTGTGAACAAGTGACTGATCTCTGAGCTTCAGCGTGTATTTACAGTGTATGGGACGGGACGCATACGGATTCAGAACATTTGATTGGACAGAAGGTTTGAGGAGAATCTTGAAGTGCAGCGTGATGTCATAAAAATCGTTGATTCATATTGGTGGAAGTGATTGACTGTATTGACTGTAAGTTTTGAATGCTCATATCTTGCGAATGTGAATTTTGTCGTTGTTTTGGAGCACACTAACTTATAGATCACATTAAGGCTAACATGTTCATACCAAAAGCTAAAAAACTTTAATTTTGATTTCATGGGGACTTTAAATTTAGAAACGGAAGAGAAAGTGTTTTGTGAGTCGCTATTAATTAGCTTTTTTGAAAATGTTTGTCTGTAGGTCTGTCATAATTTAGTATGTGAATATTAATATTATTTAATAGTTTAGGTGGGTTAAAAATACTATTTTGCTATTTTCTTTTTTGTTGTTTTATGTTTTGTTTCGTTGTTTGGGATTGGTTTTGTTTTGGTTGGGTTGATTGTTTTGTTTTAGTTTTTTTTTTTTTATAGTTTTTTTTTTTTCTTTTCACAAGATGCTTTGTGTAGTGTAGTGTTTTGTTTTGGGTTGATGATTTGTTTAGTTTTTTTGGTTTTGAGTTGGTGTTTTTTTTTGGGATGTTTGATTTGTTTAGTATGTTTTGGGTTGATGTTTTGTTTTTTGTTTTGTTTGTTTTGGATTGGTGTTTTGTTTTTAGTTAGTTTTTGTTGTTTTTGTTTTGTTTTATTTAGTTTGTTTTGTTTCTTTTTTTTGTTGTGTTTTGGGTTGGTGTTTTGTTTTTAGTTAGTTTGTTTTTTTTATTTAGTTTGTTTTGGGTTGGATTGATGTTTTGTTTCTTTTTTTGTTGTGTTTTGGGTTGGTGTTTTGTTTTAATTTATTTTTGCTTTGGGTTTGTTTGTTTTTTTGGTTGATTTTGTTTTGGGTTAGTGTCTTGGTTTTTGTTGAGTCATTTTTCTGTTTTTGTTTAGTTTGTTTTGGTTTGGACTGATGTTTTGTTTAGGTTTTTAAGATTGTTTTGCGTTGGTGTAGTTTTTGTCTAGTTTTTGTTCAGTTTGTTTTGGGTTGGTGTTTTGTTTTTAGTTTTTTTAGTTAAATGTTTTATTGGATTAATGTTTTATTTTTTGTTGTGTTTTGGTTTGTTTTGTTGTAGCTAATTTGTTTTGGGTTTGTTTTGTTTTTTTTTGGTTGGTTTTGTTTTTTGTTTCGGCTTAGTGTCTTGCTTTTTATTTAGTCTTTTTGTTTTGGGTTAGTGTTTTTTTCTGTTTTTTGTTTAGTTTGTTTTGGGTTGGACTGAAGTTTTGTTTAGGTTTTTAAGTTTGTTTTGGGTTAGTGTTTTGTTTTTATTTTGTTTAGTTTTGGGTTGGATTAATGTTTTATTTTTTATTTTTTGGTGTTGTGTTTTGAGTTTGTATTTTGTTTTAGACTTTTGTGTTTATCCAAATTTTGTTTTGGATTTTTGTTTTTTGGTTGGTTTTGCTTTTTGTTTTGGCTTAGTGTCTTGCTTTTTGTTTAGTCTTTTTGGGTTGGTGTTTTTTTAGTTTATTTTATTTGGGGCTGGATTGATGTTTTTAGTTTTTTTTTGTTTTGGGTTGGTGTTTTGTTTTTTTGTTTTAATTTTTGTTCTGGGTAGGACTGATGTTTAGTTTTTTATTTTTGTTTAGTTTGTTTTGTTTTGTGTTGATGTTTTCTGTTTTTGTTTGGTTTGTTTTGAGTTGGATTGGACTGGTGCTTTGTTTTGTTTTATTTTTATTTTTAGTTTGTTTCATTTTTGTTTTGGGTTGGATTGTTGTTTTTAGTTTTTTTGGTTTGTGTTTTGTGTTTTATTTAGTTAAGTTTTTGTTTAGTTTGTTTCAAGTTGGACTGATGTTTTGTTTAGTTTTTTGCTGTGTTTTGGATTTGGTTGGTGTTTTTGGGGGGTTGGGTTGATGTTTAGTTTTTAAGTTTTGTTTTTTGGGGGGGGGGGTGTTCGTGTAGCTTTTTATTGTGTTTTGGGTTGGTGTTGTTTTATTTTATTTGGGGTTGTTGAGTTGAGTTTGTGTTTTCGTTGGGTTGGTGTTGTTTTTTTTTTTTTGGGTTGGTGTCTAGGATTTTGTTTAGTCTTTTGGTTTTGTTTTGGGTTGGTGCTTTTTTTTAGTTTTGCTTTGTTTTGAGTTGGGTTAGGTTGTTTTTTTATTTATTTGTGTGTTTTTTAGTTGTTTATTGTGTTTTGGGTTGGCATTTTGTTTTTGTTTAGTTTGTTTTGGGTTCACTGTGTTGTAATACAATTTTGTAAATTTTATATTTAAATTATTATTTTTATTTGCAAAATCTCTTAATGTATTATTAATAATTAAAGTATATTTATTTTACAATGTAATTTATAATTGTATCTAGTCAGATCAACCAAACTTTCATGATAATGGCCCTACAGTGCATAGTCTCTCTCCCTGTCAAACTATAGACAGTACCACAGAGAGACCCAGGGCGTCCCTATGCCGTTGATCTCTGACCCCTGCTGTAAATGACGAGAGCTCCATCGTGCTGAGAGCACGTCTTCACCATGCCACACTGCATTTGATCTACTCCTTTTCAAGCACATTTTAGTGCTGCTCATGTTACCTTGATGATCTTCTTACAGCTGTGTGCGGCATCAGAGCGCTGTACAAGACAGCGAATCTTTAAAGGCTGCTGTTTATTTAAAGATGCCTTCAGTTACAAACTCACAGGGGACTCGCGGGTCACCGGAGTGCAGGGGTTTTGTGGAGGTGACTGGTGTGTACATTTCAAGGCCAGATCGTCCCTGCGACCATGTTATAAGCCATGACCTTTGACCCCTCCCCCACCGCTGCCCACTGTGCTGCCCGGCCAACAGCTGCCCCATGTGCCGAAGTGACCCTGAAAGCCTGACGCTCAGCTGTCTACATCCTTCTTCTTATAACTCTCCACTGCTTTACACACCAACTGGCACTCGTAAATCTCTCTGAGGGACGTTTAGCATTGCTTTGGTACTTTTTAGGCATTGCTTATCTAACGCAGACGTCCGTTTGCATGCAAAGTCAAAACTAGGTCAAGAGGTTGAGGGTTTTAATGATTTGGAAATTCGGTGTGCTGTAAGCCAATAACCCTATGAAAGTTGCCAGTATAATCGGCTCTGTGAAAATCTGATTGAACTGCATTTTACACAGTTCTGGGATCAGCGAGCTAAAGAGAATTGGTGCGTTTGTGTGCGTCAAATCTGGTCAGAATCAGCAATGCTACCCTGCAGCTGCAGAAAACAGATGTGCTGTTTAATGAGCGAAAGAAGAGAAGAGGAAATAGGTTAATGGACAGATATAAAATGTCACAGTGAAGTCTCTACATGCCACACAGTCACACTTTTACCATCCCTGCTCTCATAAAAAGCATAAACGAATCATCGTCTTACATTATGAAGGTGTAGTTTATGTCATTGTCAGGAATATGATGTGTGAAACACTTAAGTCATTCTCCAATAGCAGTTGTCGATGTGTAATGTTCCTGTAGTTTCTTCTGAAGTAGCACTTGGTTCCAAAGGTTTGGAGTCTGCTGTCAGGCCTCTATAGTAGCTTTATGAAGCTGTGCAGCCCACCGAACAGCTCCTGAGATTTACAACGCCCTGGGGAGGCTGAGACGGCCCATATGCTGAAGATGTTCGGCTTTGGTGAATTTAGGGAGGAACCTAAAAATAAAACTGTCTCTTGAAGATGGATGGGTATTTGGGTTTGCTCAAGAACTATGTGCTACTATGTGGAGATAGGTCAATGACATGACGCTTCTTAATCTATGTACTTAACTTTCTTTTTAAGTTTATGGTTTTCCTAATGCTTTGATTTAGAAAGCAAGCTTGCAATTAAAAAAAACTCACAGTAAAGGCTTTTACTATATATATATATATATATATATATGTATATATATATGTGTATATGTATGTATGTATGTATGTGTGTGTGTATGTATATATATGTATATGTATATGTATATATATATGTGTGTGTGTATATATATATATATATATATATATATATATATATATATATATATATAAAATATGTATATATATAATATGTATATATATAATATGTCTATGTATGTATGTATGTATGTGAGTTTATGGTTTTAGCCTTCAGGTCATTAAAAAAAGAAAAAAATTTGCAATAAATGCTTTTATATTTCAAAATATTTCAATTTCCAATAAATGCATATATTATAACATAGAAAATATGTTATAGTAAATATATTAACACAGAAAACAGAAATAGTATTTTCAATCAATCGTTTTTTATGATGTAAATATTAGTTTGTTTGTTTTTTCTGGGGAAAATTCAAAACATTTGTAGCTATAAAGCATTTTTATAATTGTTATAGAAATTTTGAAGTAAATATTTGTATATAAGTTTATGATTTTTCTTTTTTTAAATACTTGAAGAATTAAATTCCTTAAAAATGAAAAACAACTGACAGTAAAGATTTTATATTATTACAAAATTTTCCATTTCCAATAAATACATATATAATACCATAGAAAATGTGTGATAGCAAATATATTAACACACATATTAAAAGGGTATTAAATGAATTAAGTAAGTAATTTATTTTTGGGGGGTTAAATTCAAAATTTGTAGTTGTAAAACATTTGCATATTTTTTTATATAAATTTATAAGTACATTTATTTAAGTTTATGATTTTCTTAATGCTTCAATTTCGAAAGAAATAATGGCATTTTTGGCAGGAGAAACCCTCTTCTATCTAAAAAAAAAAACGTGGCAGCATGGTTTAGGTTTGAAAATTTGCATCTGAACAAACCATAAGACTTCTAGATCAAAGTCCTTTGAACAGACAAGACCAAAGTGGAGATGTTTGGCCATAGTGCACAGTGCCAATTTGGGTAAAAACCTAAAGAGAGCATATCAGCACAGACACATCATAGGAAAAGTCACACATGCAGGTGGAGGGCTGATGATTTTGGGCTTGTTTGTTTTGTAGCCACAGGACCTGGGCACCTCACAGTTATTGAGTCAGCCATGAATTCCTCTGTATATCAAAGCATTCTAGAGTATTCAAAGAACACCAGCAAATCTACAACAGAATAACTGCAAAGAAAAGAATCAAGGTGTTGCAGTGGCCCAGTCAAAGTTCAAACCTCATACTGACTGAAATACTGTGGTGAGAGTTTTGCATAAACAAATGCCCACAAACCTCAATAAACTGGAGCAACGTTGAAAAGAAGAGTGGTCCAAAATTCCTCCAGAATGATTTGAGAGACAGATAAAGTCATACAGAAAATGAACGCTTCAAGTTATTGCTGCTAAAAGTGGATCTACAGGCAGTTGTCCTTTGTCACACATGGCTTTTCCCTCTTGGCTTTATTTTTGTTAAATAAATAATGACACAGTGTGATATGTGATGTGATGTTGTTTATCTAAGGATTTATTTTCAAAATTTTATGACCTGCCAAGGACCAGATATTTTTTTTTTTTATTATTTCCTGATACAGAAAACCATGGAATTCAGTAGGGTGTCCTAACTTTTTCACATGACTGTTTAAGTTTATGATTTTCTTATTATTTTGAAAAAAGACAGTAAAGACTTTTATATTTGTACAAATTATTTCCATTTGCTATAAATGCTGATATATGACTCTAGAAAATGTTATAGGAAATATGCGAACACAGAAAATGGATCTTTAATTTAGAAATAAATAAATAATAAATAAATAAACAAAGTTTTTATGATGTAATTTTTTGTGGGGTGAGTTCTGAAATTTGTATAGTTAATAAATTGATATATTAGCATAGAAAATGTTATATATATTGACATAGAGAAGTATTTTAGAAATAAATAAACAATCAAAATGCTGTAAATATTTTTATTGTATTCAAAAATTCAAAAATGTTATAAAACTGATCATATTTGATACTTTTTATTTGTAAAAAGTACTTTTAACATTGAAAAATAAGTTTTTTGTTGTTTATAATATACTACTTTATTACTTAATTACTATATTAAAATGTAATTTTTTTCTTGTTGTTTTTTTTTTTTTTTTTTTTTTTTAAATAGGCTCATTTTCCAACTCCCCTAGAGTTAAACAGATGAGTTTTACCGTTTTTGAATCCATTCACCCTATCTCCGGGTCTGCTGGTAACACTTTTAGCATAGCTTAGCACAAATCATTGAATCTGATTAGACCATTAGCATCTCGTTCCAAAATGACCAAAGATTTTCAGTATTTTTCCTATTTAAAACTTGACTTTTCTGTGGTTAGATTGTGTACAAAGACAGACAGAAAATTAAAAGTTGCGATTTTCCAGGCTGATATGAATAGGAACTATACTCTTATTCTGGCGTAATAATCAGGGAACTTAACTGTCATACCATGGGTGCAGCTTTTCATTTTCTGTCGGTCTTAGTTCACAGTGTAACTACAGAAGAGTCAAGTTTTAAATAAAAATAAAAACATTTATGCTAAGCTATGCTAAAAGTGCTAACAGCAGACCCGGAGATCGGTTGAATGCATTCAAAAACGGTAAAACTCTAGGGGAGTTGGAAAATTAGCCTATTTTCAAAAAAAAAAAGTGGAGCGTTTCTTAAAGGTGTGCACACTTGCATGTTTTTAAAGAATTTAGTAAGATTTTTTGGTCACACTTTATTTTAAGGTCAAATTCTCGCTATTAGCAAACCATTAACTATGACTTTTGCCTTAGTAAACTCCAAATTTTCTGCTTGTTAATAGTTAGTAAGATTTAGGTATTGGTTAAGATTAAGGATGTAGAATATGGTCATGTAGAATATGTGCTTAAGTACTAATAAATAGCTAATTTGCTACTAATAATAAGCAACTAGTTGTGATTTGGGCCCTAGACTAAAGTGTTACAGATTCCTCATGAATGCAAAGTATATTTCTATAAACTTAGCATGTGTTTTAAACTAAATTTTAAACAGATTTTTCCTTCTATTTTGAATGGCAACAATGTTTATCTGCCAACTGTCATGTACCACTTCCTGCATGTCACTTTTGGAAGTAGTTTGTTCTTTTGGAACTTTCCTGACATGGGAACCCATATATTTGTGTTTCTTGTTTAAGACACAAGACCAACATGCCATCTCCGCCACAAAGGCTTGCTCTCGGACCGGCCCCAATACCCCGAATCAGTGTGAATGGCTCTTGCGGTCATGATATCCTGATGCCCATCAGGCGGTCCGAGAGGGATATACTTCAGTGGCTCTGCAGCAGGATATTAGACCTGATGTTTTCACTGAGTGATCGCCTTGCGGGCCGCTGATGAGAATTTTTTGTGGTGCAGCAATGCTTAAGTGCATAATCGCTGCCTCTCTCATTCTTTCCTTTTCTCTCCTTTTCCTCCCAGAGTGACTGAGTGGGTGTTCAATGAAAGGTCAGGATGGGGTGACGAAAAAAGGGAAGGGAATAAATGAATGATCCCACCCCCTCATAAACCTAAAGTATCTTGCTTGGCATCTTCCGCGAAGCTTCCAGATTCCTCGGTTTTTGAAGGGGATGAACGTGTAGGAGGCTTAAGCTCTTGTTTCTGTGGGTTTTTGCCACCCACCTCAGCATACAGTATAGCCTTTCCTTTTCTGCAGGGTGTGATATGAATTACTGTTGGCAGGAAGCAGGAGCTATGAAAAATGTGCTCTAAGTGAAGCTCTCCTCACCGTGAGTGGGGCCATTGTGACGCAGACTGCCATGCCCTGAACCTCAGCCTGGTCCGGTTTGGTGCCGTGCCAGTTTACGCTGCCAGAAATTGTTCGGGTCTCAAAGTGCTGAGAGCCGAAAGAAAGGGCCACTGCTAACGCTGCGTTGTTACCTCACAGTCCATTTGATGGCTTGCAGAACTTGAGTGAGGGTTAAGGAACCGCACCCAAGTTTGAAAACTTGTGAATGGTTGATCTGGACTCTAGAATATGAAAACGATCTGGTCTGGTTTAAACAAGTGAACTGCTATTGATGACATATTGATGACTCTACTACTCTACATTCTCTGCATATTTTGCACATATGGCAGAATGATCAAAGTGTTCAATTGCAAATGATTTCAGCTACAAACTAGTTATATCTATGGGATAATTTACGTCTTGGCGCTTATTGCTGATTAAGTCCTGACAGGGTAATCTGGATCTTGTATCACTGTGTCACTGTTTATTCTGTGATGAACTTCTTTATTATCCTATTTATTATACAGATACTTGATACATAAATAAATGGACTGAAATATTAATTTGAGTTGAAGTATTTTATTAGCTGAAAACTCAACTTCCACAATGGAAAAAAGTGTTTCGTGCAAGTGGTTTTGAGCCAAAGTGAATAAACGAGTTCAAACAAGATGAACATTTTGTGGGATAATCATACAGTCCTAAATTAGTGAGCCTTTTTAAGTGAATCATTAACAGTTGGTTCAATAAGTCATTTATTCATGAATTGGGCTGCTCTGTTTGTGCAGTATGTTTTTGCGTGCAGCTTGCGAGAACAGGACAATTCAATTTAAACTCATTAAGAAGTTGATTCACTGATTTGGTGGGTACATTCAGTTCAACTGGTCACTCTTAAATCACTCCTAAAATCGTTAACAACTGGTTCAAACAAGTCCAACTGCACTGTTTATGCAGTATGCTGGTTTTTGCGTGCAGCTTGCATGGATGGGACAATTTAATAGAAACTCAAGAAATTGATTCACTCTGACTGATTCAGTGGGTTTATTCGGTTATAGATTTTTCACACCATTTCAAACCAGTGACTCCTAAATTAATGAGTCTTTTTGAATGTTTCATTAACAAAACTGGTGCAAGTTAATCATGAATCAGACTGCAATGTTTGCGCAGTATGTTTTTGCATGTAGCTTGTGTGAACAGGACAATTCAATAGAAACTCCTCAAGAAGTTGATTCACTCTGACTGATTCAGTGGGTTTATTTGGTTAAAGATTTTTCACACCATTTCAAACCAGAGTCCTAAATTAGTGAGTCTTTTTGAATGATTCATTAACAAAACTGGTTCAAATTAATCATGAATCGGACTGCAATGTTTACGCAGTAGGTTTTTGCTTACAGTTTGTGTAAATGTGACAATTCAATAGAAACTTATCAAGAAGTTGATTTACTCTGACTGATTCAGTTTATTTGGTTAAAGATTTTTCACACCATTTCAAACCAGTCACTTCTAAATTAGTGAGTCTTTTTGAATGATTCATTAACAACTGGTTCAGATTAATCATTTAATCATGAATCGGACTGCAATGTTTGCGCAGTATGTTTTTGCGTGCAGCTTGCATAAATGGGACAATTCAATAAAAACTCGTCAAGAAGTTGATTCACTCGAATTTAGTGGGTTTATTCAGTTAAAGATTTTTCACACCATTTCAAACCAGTGACTTCTAAATTAGTGAGTCTTTTGAATGATTCATTAACAAAACTGGTTCAAATTAATCATGAATCGGACTGCAGTGTTTGCGCAGTATGTTTTTGTGTGCAGCTTGTGTGAATGGAACAATTCAATAGAAACTTATCAAGAAGTTGATTCACTCTGACTGATTCAGTGGGTTTATTCGGTTAAAGATTTTTCAGACCATTTCAAACCAGTGACTCCTAAAATAGTGAGTCTTTTTGAATGTTTCATTAACAAAACTGGTTCAAATTAATAATTTAATCATGAATCGGACTGCAATGTTTGCGCAGTATGTTTTTGCGTGCAGCTTGCATAAATGGGACAATTCAATAGAAACTCATCAAGAAGTTAATTCACTCTGATTCAGTGGGTTTATTCAGTTAAAGATTTTCACACCATTTCAAACCAGTGACTCCTAAAATAGTGAATCTTTTTGAATGATTCATTAACAAAACTGGTTTAAATTGAATCAGACTGCAGTGTTTGCGCAGTATGTTTTTGCATGCAGTTTGCGAGAACAGGACAATTAAATAGAAACTCAAGAAGTTGATTCACTCTGACTGATTTGGTGGGTACGTTCAGTTGAAGGATTTTTCAACTGGTCACTCCTAAATTGGTGATTCTTTTGAGTGAATCATTAACAACTGGTTCAAACGAGTCATTTATTCTCGGACAGCACTGTTTATGCAGTATGCTGGTTTTTGCATGCAGCTTGCGTAGATGGGACAATTTAATAAACTCAAGAAATTTATTCACTTTGCAATGCTTGCACAGTATGTTTTCAAATGAATCATGAATTGGACCGCAATGTTTACGCAGTATGTTTTTGTGAGCAGTTTGCGTGAACAAGACAATTCAATAGAAACTCATCAAGAAGTTGATTCACGCTGATTCAGTGGGTTTATTTGGTTAAAGATTTTTCACACCATTTCAAACCAGTGACTCCTAAATTAGTAAGTCTTTTTGAACGATTTATTAACAAATCTGGTTCAAATGAATCATGAATCGGACTGCAGTGTTTGCGCAGTAGGTTTTTGCATGCAGTTTGCATGAACAGGACAATTCAATAGAAACTCATCAAGAAGTTGATTCACTCTGACTGATTCAGTGGGTTTATTCGGTTAACGATTTTTCACACCATTTCAAACCAGTGACTTCTAAATTAGTGAATCTTTTGAATGATTCATTATCAAAACTGTTTCAAATGAATCATGAATTGGACTGCAATGTTTGCGCAGTACGTTTTTGTGTGCAGCTTGTGTAGACGGGACAATCCACAGAAACTCATTAAGTCTGATTCTCTCTAGTAAAATATTTTTTTCCGTGCACAGTAGAAAAAACATTTGCATAACCGGATAGAAATGATACTTAACAATGTATGTTGTTTTTTAAAATTATATAAATATATAATGCCATCCTTATATTTTGGTATTTTGAATAAGAACACTTAGTGGCCAATACCTAACCCTAGCGTAAGAACAGCCACAATTCTGTGCATTTTCCTACTAAAAAACCTCGCAATAGTATTCATTTCAGTGCTAGAGCATCTATTATTTTCCAGCCTGCTGAAGGCACAGGGGACAGAAAGCGCCCCCACACCGCTCTGACTTCTAACCCTGCACCTCAGAGGCCCAGCAGCAAACGGGATTTGTCGCAGACAATGCTGCGTATCGCTTAAAGCCTTGCTTTTTACGCTCCTACAATCCCCTGCTTTTAGCCGGCCTTCTTTACTAAGTAAAATCTAGCACTAAAGACCCCTGCCATTGAGAGCGCAAGTCAGGATTAATCCTGCTTTCAGAAAATGGCTTTTGTACGGCAAGGGCTAAAGCTGGAAGAACACCCCGCACTCTTTTTTTTTTTTTTTCTCCGTCTCCATCTGTGTCACTCCGTCTCACTTTTTCCCCTACGTCTGAATGAGCATGTCTCTCTTTTTGTTCCCCTCCTTCTAAACTCCCTCGTGACACTCCGGCACCTGTTTTCCTCACTAAAGCATTAATTTATCAGTGAATTATTACCCGAGATCCCACAATGTGCCTGCCACTCTATGACATGTCCTGACTGGGCAGTTTCCATGGCAACCGAACCCCTCTATCCAAAAGCAATTTAGCCGGCGTGTTGGCGCGTACAATGGCTGTACCCGCTAACGGATGGGCCAATGAATATTTTAGCCTGTAAATATGATGCCGCAATATCACGCTGCGTTTTTCAAGCGGCGGCGGGGTAAATGGCCGTGCGTGAGGAATCAGTTTCCTAGAATTGTGATTCGTCCCTCACGACGGAGGTCATAAAGGCATCACAGCTTTTGTGATGAAGTGAATGGTGGCGAGCGAGGCCTGCTATGCTCATCAGAGAGGAAGTACGGGTGAGACGTGAAATGGACATACTGTTCTAAAGCGTCTTTCTCTCTCTCTCTCTCTCTCTCTCTCTCTCTCTCTCTCTCTCTCTCTCTCTCTCTCTCTCTCTCTCTCTCTTGCTCAAAGTACGAAACTCCATCCAGGCTCATATTTTACTCATCTTCTGCCATCAGTGCGACGCTGCTTTGCTAAATGAAATGCAGTATGTTATTTCACTTTGCACGTGCAGAGGTTTGAGGCTGGAGGAAATGTCTCTCAAGATGGGAAGGGACTCGTTTCTGGTCTCAGTGCACCACCCTGTATTGTAAAAACCAATTTGGTTACATTTACAGTAGATTTTCAGGCAATATGGAATGCAATTATAGTGCTTACAGTAATGATAGTGATTACCATAATAATGCAAGTGGTAAATGTATTAATATTTGATTCATTACAATCGATGCATCGTTTTAGTATTAATATAATTAATATTAATTTTGAATAACAGTTACTTGACACATAAAACAAAAATAGTGACACCCTAATACTGTATAAATAACTAAATAATAAAAATAAGAAGAAACATGACTATTGAAGTGGCTTCTGGGAACATACTTTTACTGTTTTTAACCTTAAACTGTATGATAAAAATGATCTAGTATATAATACTTGAGTGTAAACTACTATTCATACTTTTTAAAAACGTATTTTACAGTATTCAACAGTAAAATTACATGGAACAATTATTATTCCATTAAATCTAATATAATTTTTCACTGTATATGGGAAGGTAACTTGCAGTTAAACAAGTGCCTGCAGATATGCTGTACATTTACCAAAAAAAAAAAAAAAAAAGCATATCTCTTTATTTTAATGTAATGTTTTGTTATTTTATTTTATGTATTTATTGTTATGTTATGTATATATTTCTCTTTCTTTCTTTCTTTCTTTCTTTCTTTCTTTCTTTCTTTCTTTCTTTCTTTCTTTGTTTTTATAGAATCAGGTGCCTGCAGGCATGCTTTACAATATTAAAAAAAAAAAAAAACAATTATCATATAAAATGCTCTAATATAATATATATATATATATATATATATATATATATATATATATATATATATATATATATATATATATATATATATATATATATATATATATATATTATTATTATTATTATTATTATTATTATTATTATTATTATTATTATCTCTGTTTGTTTATTTATTTATTTATTTATTTTATTTTTATTTTGTTTAAAGCAGACATGCTTCGCAATATTTAAAAAAATGTTCTACTCTATTTGATATCTTTTTAATTTAATTTAATTTAATTTAATAATGGTTTATTTTATTTCATTCATTCAGTCATGCTCTACAATAAAAAAACACAATGCATGATTCAGTTGTTAGAGGAGACGCAAGATCCTCTTCAGTAGGTCTGTAGGCGCATTCAGATCCGGAGTACAATGAAAGAGGATATCATTTACAGAGAGGCCATGCCTTAACATGCCTCCAATTTGGTTACTAGGTGATAATGATATTTGCAATAGACCTAGGTTTTAATCTGTGTCTGAGGTGTATGATTCCACTGAAAGAGCTCAAAATGATACACATTATCATCTTTAATAGAGTCCGCTAATAGTCTTATTATGCGGTCAAAGCAGCCATAAATCACATTGCCAACAGCATGATTGACAGCCCAGTTCACTGGTTAGCAGCTGACGTGTTTCTTAGTGATCTCTTTATCTAATGCAGACTATTAATAAGCGGATTAAAGAAAAGGAGTCTGGATGTCCAAAGGCATCCTGCCAGAAACTTCTGAAACTCCATGAAAGCAATATGCTGTCGACTAAGTCACGGTAGAAGCACTCGACTATGAATTGCGACGCTGTAGTGCTCCAGTGCATCCTTTTAAGTGCTTGCCAAAAACGCCTATGCGTTCTCCTTTGAAGTGTGCGAGCGTTGTCTTTCTCTCGACGACAGGCTGATCCCTGTACATGTGTTTCTTTTCTTGTCTGCATTGTATAGTGGGTGTTTTCTCAAAGTGTGGTGTTGCCATTTGGCTCATGCCCTTCATTCTCCTCCTCCGATGAAAGCGGATCCGCTCCGAGTCACAGATCTGACGACGGGAGGTGAGTGGGACGAGTATCTTCTAGTCGGACGGGCTCAGCGGGACTCTGGTGTAGGAGTCACGTGCAAAGCTTTCGAAGCCCAGTGGCAGAAAGGGGTTTATTACTGGAGGACCACAGGAGGCTGATGGTGGAGAGAGGGTTTGGTAGCTACAGGGAGTGAAAAACACTTGACATTGGATTGGCACTTTGTAGAGAAAAGCTGCAGACTTCTAGAGCACTTACTGTCTGGCCTGAGAGTCTAAAACAGGCTTGTTGGTTAGGGATGTCACAATTCTCAATACAATATCGAACCGTTCGGTACGACATCCACGGTTCAATACATGCTTGTCAATTGCCTTTTTTCGGGTTTGCATTCAAATAATTTCCTTGTTTTATTTCTCTCTGAGTTTGCTCTGTGTGTGCCCGTGATTTCACATACTGAGATGAGGAAACGCTTCCCCGCTTATATCTGAAAAAGCAACACAAAGCATCTCTACTTCTAATGACATGCAATGATAAGCCTTTCTAAACCTGTTCTCTAACAAAAAAGTTATTAAAACAAAAGATATAAAAAAACATTCTAACTGTTTGAATTCATAACATCAGAGTGTTTGAAATAATTTCCTTATGTGATCTGATGTGGCTTTGTATCACAGAAAGAGGCAGAAAATCTATACTCGTATGTGACCCTGGACCACAAAACAGAATCAATAAACAAGTTTTTATAGTTACCTTTTTTTTCATCTTATTATTGCTTACCCCACCACCAAAAAATAAAATGAAAATGTTTTTATTCTTTACATTTTTTTTTTTATATTTGTTTTTGTTGGATTTAAAATAAATAAATAAATAAATTGGATTTACTTTATATTTTATTTAAAAATGTATTTGTTTCTTATTTCTTTTTGTTTTTTTATTTTGTTTATATTTTAGATTAATTTTTCAAAAAAAATATTTTTCATTTTATTTAAAGTTATTTTGTGTAAATTAATGTTTAGTATTTTATATATTATAATATGTGTTAGTATTATTATTTTTTTATTTTTAATATATTTATAATACTTATATTAAGTATTATTATATTTTTTATAAATATTTGTTTTGTGTATTTATTTTATATTTTATATCTAAAAAAACTTATTTATTTTAGTTTTTTTATTTTGTAAAATATTTAAATGTAATTTATTTTTTTATTTATTTTGTGTGGTTATTTTATATTTTATTTAAAATTTTTTTTTTTTTTTCCCCCCTTTTTCATTTTTCAAAAAAGTTCTAATTTTATTTCAAATTTATTTGATTTAGATTTTTTGTTTTGTTTTATATTATTTATCATACTATATGTATTTTATTTTTTTTTTAATTATCATTTTATTTTGTTTATATATTTATAATATTTTAGTTACAAGTAGTTTTGTATACATGTTTGTTTTTGTTTTATATTTTAATCTAAATGTATATTTTATTTATTTTTATTGTTTTTATCTGTTTTTATTAGTTTTTTGTTTATTTTATATTGTATTTTCAATTATTTATTTTTTGTTTTTTTCAATTTTTTTTTTGAAAGTTTATTTTATTTTTTTTATTTTTATTTTTTTTTTTTACATTTTTTGTTTGTTTAATTTTATTATTATTATTATTATTATTATTATTATATTTTTGTATTATTTGATTTGTAATATATTTATAATACTTTAGTTTAGTTTTTATATTTTTACTCAAGTATTTTATGAATATTTGTTTTTTGTTTTATGTATTTATTTTTATTTATTTTATTAAAAAAATATTTGAATATAATTTCTTTTAAATTTATTTTGTGTGGTTATTTTATATTTTATTTTGAATTTAATTTTAGTGTTTTCCATTTTATTTTTATCACAAAACATTTGTAATTTTATATATATACACATACATTGCTATATATATGTATGTATATATGTATACGTGTGTGTGTATTTTTATTATTATTATATTTATTTGTAATATATTTCTAATACTTTTGTTTAGTTTAGTTTTTATATCTTTTATCAAGTAGTTTTTGTAGATATATTTTGTTTCGTGTATTTATTTTATATTTGAATTTATGCATTTAAGTTTTTTATCTTAAAAAAATATTTGAATATTAATTAATTTGTTTTTTTATGGTGTTTATTTTATATTGTATTTTAAAATGTTATTTATTTATTTATTTTTTGTTTGTTTTAACCATTCATCGTATAAGTAGGGCGAAATTGACTTCCAGTGTCTCAGAAAAACTCTACATCTGCAAATCATAGCTAGACGGCACCATAAAATCTGCTATTGAGACATATGCATATTTTCTGCTGCAATACCCAACATACACAAAGAGCGTTTCTGCATAATGACAGACTGAGAGTCTTATTAACAGTTTGTGTAATTTCCTCCCAAAAAGTCTGATGGGGCTTGTACTTAACTGTCATAATTATTTCGCCATCCAAAAAAACCTTTTAATGGCTCTAAAAATCCGCATTATTTTCTTCAATATATATAATTATTTCTCTTTCCATCCGTTAACACTCACTTTCTCCAAGAAGCGAGCGCTTCTTTCATTACTGCTCACGTTCAATCCATTTGCGGTTGAACAAATGGCCTGTGCTCGGCCCATGTTTTGTTTGAGTGAATGTAATGTATAGTTAATGTCCACTGTGGTTGTTAAATGGTCACAGCAGGGGAATATTGGCACATCGAAGGCCTTGCTCCGAGTGAAGCAGAGAAACAACACGAACGGCCGTAGATGAAGGTTATTAATGGCCGCTGTCACTAATGTTTGTTGTTTTTGCCAATGGCACGTCTCTGAGGCCGTTATTGTTGCTGGTGTGAAATGAAATCTGCTGTATTTCATCATACGAACAGCATGACTTTCCAAATGAGTCTGCGGCCCTCCTGAGAGTCTGTGTTGCCATTACAGACAAATCAAAAAATTAATAACAAGGCGCTTAACAATAAAAGACCACACTTTGAAAATATGCAGATTAGCTGAGGTTTTTAATTGAGAGAATATTTTATTTTTATGGGATATTTTCATATTGTATGATCTGATAATACTGTTAATAATACTGTTGTTTTTATTATTTTACATATTTTTTTGATTCATTTATTTGTTTTTTTAATATAAATATTTGTTTTTGTTTTGTGTATTCTATATTTTAATTGAAAAGTTATTTTTTATAGTTTTTTTATTATTGTAAATATTTTGATGAATTTGTTTTTTGTGTCTTTTTTATATTTTATTTTGCTTTATTTGTATTGCTTTTTTCATTAATTATTATATCATATTATTTATTATTATGTTTAATCTTTTAGTTTAGTTTAGTTTTTATATTTCTAAACATATTTTTAAATTTAAATTTGTTTTTGTTTTGTGTATTTATTTTATTTAATATTTCAATTGAAATATTTTAAATAGTTTTTTTTAATAAATCTTTGTTTTGTGTATTTATTTTATATTTTAATTGAAATCTTATTTGTTATTGTTTTTATAATTTAAAAAAATGATAAATGTATTTGTTTTTCATTCATTTTATATTTTATTTCTTTTTATTGCTTTTTTTTGTAATGTTCAATAATGTTATATTATATAATGTTTATATTATATATTAATATATTACCTTATTTATATTATTTTAAATGTATTTTATTATATGTATTATTATTACTATTATTATATAATATAAAACTATTTTTTTTCTTTTATTTTTTTAATTTATTGAATGTTTTATTTATCTGTATTGTTTAAACATTTTGAATATTAATTTGTTTTTTATTTTATGTTTATTTTATATTTTATGCTTTAATTTAATTAATTTAATGTTTTACTTAATTTTGTATTGCTTTTGCGAAACTAAAAAAATATTTTATGTAGCT
The DNA here is from genome assembly GCA_033026305.1 of Cirrhinus molitorella. NCBI lineage: Eukaryota > Metazoa > Chordata > Actinopteri > Cypriniformes > Cyprinidae > Cirrhinus > Cirrhinus molitorella. The sequence continues at coordinate 18,462,693 of CM065134.1, forward strand.
TTTTATTTTTAGTTTTTTTTTTGTTTGTTTTGTCATCATATATATATATATATATATATATATATATATATATATATATATATATATATATATATATATATATTTATTTAATTAATTAATTATTATATCATATTATTTATTATTATGTTTAATCTTTTAGTTTAGTTTAGTTTTTATATTTCTAAACATATTTTTAAATTTAAATTTGTTTTTGTTTTGTGTATTTATTTTATTTACTATTTCAATTGAAATATTTTAAATAGTTTTTTTTAATCTTTGTTTTGTGTATTTATTTTATATTTTAATTGAAATCTTATTTGTTATTGTTTTTTATAATTAAAAAAAATGATAAATGTATTTGTTTTTCATTCATTTTATATTTTATTTCTTTTTATTGCTTTTTTTTGTAATGTTCAATAATGTTATATTATATAATGTTTATATTATATATTAATATATTACCTTATTTATATTATTTTAAATGTATTTTATTATATGTATTATTATTACTATTATTATATAATATAAAACTATTTTTTTTCTTTTATTTTTTTAATTTATTGAATGTTTTATTTATCTGTATTGTTTAAACATTTTTATTTTATGTTTATTTTATATTTTATGCTTTAATTTAATTAATTTAATGTTTTACTTAATTTTGTATTGCTTTTTCGAAACTAAAAAAATATTTTATGTAGCTTTTTATTTTTATATATATATATATATATATATATATATATATAATATATTTTTTTTATTATATTATATATATTTTTTAAATATATTTATAATATTTTAGTTTAGTTTAGTGTTCACTGACATCTTATCATCACAACGTCATTGAACAATCACATGATTTTTTTCTGTATCGCTTGCAGTGGAAACCTGAATTGCACCGGTGCAAAATAAAAGGTAAATTGAAAGTAATTTGGCATAAATCAACATTATTATTTGCAGAAGCCGCTATTGATTGCGGATAGCGCTGACTGATGAATGCAGGTGATGCAGCCGCTGTGTTACGGACCATCATCCCCTCCAGGATTATGCTAATCGTCTGAATTGTGATACTCTCTAGCTTGATGATCTCAGTTGTGGAGAGATTTGCCAGGCTGCTCCATTATGAAACAGAACCAAATGCGGTCTATAGACGTCGGAAATGCTTAAAGTCGTCATTTGAAAGGGAAAGCTGAATGCCATTGGTTTCTTTGCTCATTTTCATTTTTTTCCTCGCGCCTTGCTGCTTTTCATGCTGCGGTGTGTAGGTGTTTCTGATGTTTTGTGCATGTGCAGGTGCACACAGAAAGGAGATGTTACTCGAGAGAGATGTGTGACTGTATAGATTATATTGAATAGAATGCTTCAAAATAATACATACAGTTAATAGAGTAGCAAGCATATTTTGTGTACTTATTGGTTACAAATAACTGCTGGTCTGGTGTTATTAATAAACATTGTGTTTTCTGACCATTGGTTGAAAAATCTTTGCTAAAAATAGTGTCTGTCATGATCTATGCAGCTTTATTTAACCAGGATTATTTGAAGGTCATTTTGTTTGTACATGGCCAAATGAGATGTAGGATTAAGTTATTTTATGTATTTATTTTTATGTTTTTCCATCACTTGACTCTATTCAGGTAATTTTAAAATTGTTGGGCACTATTTATTTGCACTCCTTTCATATTTAATTGTTATATTTTAGTTTAGTTTAGTTAAACATATTATTTGTTTTAAACTGTATATTTATTTTAGATTTTAATTAATTAATTTTTTATTTCACTTTTTATTTTTATTGCTTTTTTGAAATAAAAAATATATGCTTTTTAGTTTATTTTGAAGTTTGTGATTTGTTTTTTTTATTATTTAGTATTTTATTTAGTGTTTATTTTTCATTTATTTTTGTTTATTTTTATATATTATATTATGCATTTTTTATTATTAATAAATTATTATTATTAATTATTATTATTATTATTATTATTATTATTATATATTTATTATTTTGTTTTAATGTTTTTCTTATGTTTTACATTTACATTTACATGTTTTAAGTTTTTTTTGTGAATACTTGTTTTTGTTTTGTATATTTATTTTACATTTTTATTTATATTTTTTCATTTATTTAATTTGTTTTTGTTTGTCATGTTTTTGTTTGTTATTAATTAATAAATTATATATATATTTATTTATATATTTATAATTTATTAATAATATTATTGTTTTCATTGTTTTTCTGTAATTTTCATTTCATTTGGATGTTTATTTGATTTAATTTTTTTCAATTTATATTATTATATTTAGTTAATATTTTATTTTAGTTTTTATATTTTCAAACTTTTTAAAAATATTTGTTTTTGTTTTGTGTGTTTTTACTTTATTTAATTTTTTAATTTATTATATTTTTATTTTAGTTTAATTTTTGCTTTTTTAATTTTTGTTTATTTTTATATTATTTATGTTTTTTTGTTGCTTATGTTGTTTTTAATATTTTTATTTTAGTTTATTTTTTGCTTTTGATTTAATTTGTTTATTTTTATATTTATGTATTTTATTGTTGTTGCTGATGTTGTTTTTAATATTTTTATTAACATTATAAATAAATATTATTTATATTTTTATTAATATTTAACATTATTTATTTGTAAGTATACATTTAATTTATTTAAAGTTTATCTGATATCAGTTTTTATATTTTATGTTTTGTTATCTTTTGTTTTATATATTATATTATGGATTTTATTACCGTTATTATTATTATTATTATTATTATTATTATTATTATTATTATTATTTATTTTTTATAAATGTATAATATTTTAGTTTCATTTAGTTTTTATTTTTTAAATATGTTTTTTATATATATATATAATATATATATATTATAAATGTACGTTTTTGTTTTGTGTAATTATTTTATAATTGGATTTAAAATATATTTTATTTTATTTTAAAGCATTAAACACATTTAAAAAGAAAGTTATTTCCGCTCTTATTCTAACCATATTGGCTTATCTGGCTTTGTTTTTTTTAAGAAAGTCTTTGACCTTTAAAACATGTCAGCATTCATCACTGTCCATGTCCTTCCTTAATTGGCTGTTTTCATCAGGTTCAGAGTTTTTTTTTTTTACCTGACTATGGGCAGCCGTTGACATGGTTGATCATGGAGCTGTCTTTCATTTCATATTACCAGTCTCCTTCGTCCAGTCGCTCATACAGATGTCTCACAGCCTGCGGGCCCCTCTCGCGTCTCACTGTAGATCTGAGCCCGAACGCACAGCTGTTCGCAGGTGTGTGTAAGGTAAGCCGCAGTGTTGATATTTAAGACGTTCACAGTCAGTGCCCTTTAACCTCAATGATTCTGCAGCGTGGGCCGTGTGCGCTTCAGGCCGGAGTGAGAAGTCTGGGTGCAGACGGGCCAGTGATTGAGCGGGTTGAGCACTGTTGACTATGGCAGCGCTGCAGGTTTGTGTTGGAGCCGTTCTCTGGACACAATCCTTCAGGCTTAGAGAAACAGAGTAACACTCTTTGACTGCCTATTCACATCTAAACTCTCCTCCGGTGAAAACATTTCATCAGCTATGCATCAAAGAGTTTGATCAAGCAGTGCAAGAGTGAAGTAATTCAAACCTCCGCTGCTTTATTCTCCACGTTTAACTTTCGACTTCACACTCATTGTATATTTTTAACTGAAACTACAGGGTCATTCCATGTCAAATCAACAAAAAGTCAGCTCAAATTTTTGATTTTGTCTATTTTCTGTAGAAAGACAAACATATATAGTGATGAAAGCCAAAATGTTAAATGTCACAGATGTGTATTTATGGAGTAATTCACTATTTTATAAAGGGGTGTCAAAACGACAATTCTGATCTGAGAATTGGAGCCAAATTACAGGAGTGTAACAATTACTTCAGAAAGCTGCCAGCATCATTATTTTATTTTTACACAGATATTAGTAGTTCTATTAGTCATATCTGTTGACTTTAGCAATCTTTGTTTCATTAAATGCTACTGGTGATAGTTACAACTGTTTTTGTTTTTTGCCTCAAGTTTGCATGCCTGTAATTCAAGAAGTATTAAAGTTTTCTTAAAGGATTAGTTCACTTTCAGAACAAAGATTTACAAATAATGTACTTACCCCCTTGTCATCCAAGATGTTCATGTCTTTCTTTCTTCTGTCGTAAAGAAATGTTTTTTGAGGAAAACATTTTCGAATTTCTCTCTGAACTTCCAAAATGCAGTTTAAATGCAGCTTTAAAAGCTTTAAGACGAGCATTTGAGGTTAAAAAGTATATAAATTGTCAATTTGTTTAGAAAACAACTGATCATTTTGCTAGATAAGACCCTTCTTCATCGGCTGGGATTGTTTAGAGCCCTTTGAAGCTGGATTTAAACTGCATTTTGGAAGTTCAAACTCAGGGGCACCATAGAAGTCCATTATATGGAGAGAAATCCTGAATTTATTTCTTCAAAAAACAATTTCTTTACAACTAAAGAAAGAAAGGCGTAAACATCTTGGATGACAAGGGGGTGAGTACATTATCTGTACATTTTTGTTCTGAAAGTGAACAAATCCTTTAACATCCTTTTAGATTCTGCTTCTTCTTTTTGGTATCTTCAAGGCCCTCGATTAGTTAATTTCTCAGAGATATAGTGATCTTAATGCGGCTCCATGAGTAAATTGGTCAGTTGTTCACATTTTCAGTGGTCAGAAACCAAATATGGGTCAGCTGATGAGAAAATATCTGAAGAGAAATATCTGAATAACAAATAATGTTGAAACTAGAAATGTATCTCATTTTTTTCTATCAAGTTGAATCTGAAAGGATATTAAGATATCTTTAATACTTATTGAGTTACAGCCATGCAAACTTGAGGCAACATTTTTGAACTGTCACTGTTGGTATAAAACAAAAATTGATAAAGTCAACTGGTTTTACTAACAGACCTACCAACCTCTGTATAAAAATAAATTAAGATGCTGCCAGCATTCTGAAGTCATTTTTACACACCTCTAATATCGCTTCAAATCTCAGGTGAAACTTGTCATTTCAAAATAGTGCATTACTCTATAAATATACATCTGTGACGTTTAATATTTTGGCTTTCATCATTATATATCAGACAAAATATTTAAAATATCAGGGATAATAATAATAATTTTTAATATGCAAATTGGGTGCCGTGATCGTGGCAAATGCGGGATATTCATTAAAAAATCAACTCAAGCAGAAAATGTGCTAAAACAAAAGCTAATCAGTGAAGAGCTTATTGGCCCGTCTTGTTGTATTAGAATTTTTTTAAATTTGTTTTTATGTTTTTATTTGTGTGTTTGGTGCACACACCATTAGCAAATGCTGTTATTCGGACAAGTAGATTATATTTTATTAAATTATATATAGATTAAATATGCAAGATTAAATTATGCAAAACTGGGCACTGTGTTTGTGGCGAATGCAGGATATATACGTTCAAAATCAACTCAAGCCGAAAGTTTGCATGATGGGTTGCCGTGCAGGCCAATCAGCAAAGAGCTTATTGATCCAACCTTTTGTACTAGATTTTTATTGTTTTTATGTTTTTATTTGCACGAGTGAAGCAAAAACATCCCGCGAGTAACGCAATTCAAATATTCGCTTAATGTCTTCTAATTGCGAGTAGATACAAAGACAATGCAAAGACGCGAATAGACGCAGATTGGGCAACACAATTCTGGTGAATGTGCACCAGAATATACAATATACACCTCAATCGCATATTCTGCGTTTGTGTCAGAAAATGGAGATCATTACACAGTTGTTTTTTTTCTATGTCAGTAACACAAAAGCATCCCGAGTGTAATCTGGAGTGATAACGTAATGCAAATATACGCTTTGCTTTTGTTGTGCACACACCGTTGTGAGTTGGTTCTGTTATAGAGAAGTTTAAACAGATGATTTACCATTTTAATCATTTTAAACAATACCCTGCACTATTTACAGCAGAGAGAATTTAATTCATAAATAAGAATATGTAAACATTAAAGCTGCAAGCAGCGGTGAGCCCTCGCACCCGGGCTCACGGCCGACCGGTGACTTTAGAAACAGCAAACGTTGACCAATTTATGCATTTAAAGTGATAAATATAAATGACTGACATATTCCTTCTATATGTACCCAACTTCCTTGCTGGCAGTGGCACTGTCATCAGACATGTGAAGTTTGGTGCAGATTGAACATGGTATGGTTGAGTTATCGAGTGATTTTCAAGTTGCCAACAAGTGGTGCTATGATTGTAACTGTATATTGGCACATATATGCGTTCAGGTCAGGACTCTTATCAAACCTGTCAAGTTTGGTGCAGATTGAACATGGTATGTTTGAGTTAGTGTAAAGCAGGACATATTGTGCTGTCAACAGGTGGCGCTATAACTATAAGTGCACATTGTCATGTAGATGTGTTCAGGCCAAGACTCTTACCAAACATGTGAAGTTGGGTGCAGATCAGACATTGTTAGTTTAAGTTAGTGTAAAACAAGCAAATTCCCGTTGCTAGCAGGTGGCGCTGTGATCGTAACAGGGTATTGGACTTTAGATGTGTTACAGTCAGGACTCTTTTCAAACAAGTGAAGTTTGGGGCAGATCGGACAATACATGTGTAAAAAAAGCAATTTCCTGTTTCCAGCAGGTGGCGCTATGATTGTAACAGAGTATTGGCCTTTAGATGTGTTCAACTCAGGACTTTTATCAAACATGTGAAGTTTGGGGCAGATCAGACACTGCCTGCCTGAGTTACAGTAACTTCCTGTTTCATTGCATTAATAGCATCCTTTACCACTTAGCTAAGTGTTGCTAGCATGTTTTAGCATGTGTATAACATGTTGCTAGCCTATTTTACACTTGCTGATGCTTTTTAATATGCTGCTAGGAGACCATAACAGTTTTAAACATGTTACTTCTTGTTGCCAGCAGGTGGCGCTATTACTATGACTAAATATTGGCATAAACACGTGTTCAGGATATGACTGTTAATAAACATGAAGTTTGAGGCAGATGGGACATTGTTTGCCCGAGTTACAGCAACTTCCTGTTTCATGGCCAAACATCAAAGTTTGTCAGACTGCCAGGGACACGCCCTTCGACGAAAACTCAAAATCTTCGCAATTTAGCATCTTATGAACACACTCGCCAAATTTGAAGATGATCCGATAAAAACTGTAGGAGGAGTTCGTTAAAATACGAGGTCTGAAAACGGCAAAAACTACACAAAAATCGTACAGGAAATTCAAAATAACGGACTTCCTGTTGGGTTTGGGATGTTGTGCCAGGAGACTTTTTTGTAGGTATTGGTGTGTTACATGTATATTCTGAGTTTTGTACACGTAAGTGAAACGTAGCTTGTGGCACACTCTGTTTTGTAGGTGGCGCTACAGAGCCATTTTGCCACACCCACTTCTGAAACCCATATCAGATGTAAATTTTCACCAGTTCTGACGTGTGCAAAGTTTCATGAGTTTTCGAGCATGTTTAGGCCCTCTAAAACGTGATTCACTTTGGAGAAGAAGAAGAAGAATCGGAAGAAGAATAATAAGAAACTGAGCAATTCCAAGAGGGTCCTCGCACCATCGGTGCTCGGGCCCTAAAAATAGACATTAAACTGAAACGTTGCCATAAATAGAATGAATTGCATTGAACCAAACTGACAGCTTGTGAATCATAATTGCATCATAATTAATCAGAATCTGTATCTACATCAATCCCCAGCCCTATTCTTTGCTAGTGCTATCAGTTTAATCAATTTAATGTGATTAATTATTAAAAAAACTCATTTATTGTACAATCATTGTCCCTGATCTGTATGCAAATTTAAATTTTACTTCCATTGGGCTTTCTTTTAAAGCCACTTACAAATCTGGAAAACTAAGACCGTAATATTCTCTTTTTGGGGGGCTTTTCATGCCAAAATGATTGAATTTGATCTATTTTTTAGCATATCTTGTAGTTCATTTGAGATTTTAATAGACCGACAGCCTAGTCTTTGCATGTGTGTCTAGCGTTTTGATAAATCATTCATGTCCGTAGCACCTGTGTTTCATGCGCTACATGTTTCGCATCAGTCAGCCGCAGTTACTGTAGTTTACTTTCATAGGCGTCTTTCATCTATTAGACCTTCGCACGTCCACGTCCTGAATAATTTACCAGGTTTATTCTCACCAGCAAAGGATGAAGACGGCAGCGGCGCCCACAGCCGTGAGACTACACGAGCAAACGGCTCCGTCGAGCGCAGTTTAATCGCTGGCTTTTTAGCCCGTGTGCCACGCTTTCACTGAGACTACACAAAGAAAAAGCTCTCCCCTCGAATTTCCTCAGATGCCAGTCTCTTTAAAGTTGAATCAGCCCTGTAGATGTTTGATTCTGGCCCTTAGCTAATTCTTCGCCGGCTCGCCTCGGCTGCGGATAGCACTTAATTCAACTCGCCACATTTCTGAGTCTCTTTATACTTCAGAGCGAGAGGAAGACGTTTAAACTCAGCCGCTTGTTTCGTAGCCTATTTTTAAGCCTCACGTGGACTGTATAAAGATGGGAAAGTATTGATTGTATCTCTAACTGTTAAAAAGGCAAAATAGCTTTGAAAAAAAGAGGAATGAGCTGTATGAATCACGCCGTGTCTCTTCAGCACAAACATTCCCACTTCTTCTTATTCTTTTAGTCATATTCCTTTTGAATATCTTTTGATTCCCAGTCTCTCATCTCAGTCAATGTCTGTTTGTCTTTTCTTTTTGTAGATGAAGCTTTGGAACAAGTACAAGGTGACTAGTATTCCTTCTCTGGTGTTCATCGATGCTGCCACGGGGAAGGTGGTGTGTCGAAACGGCCTGCTTGTAGTTAGAGATGATCCAAAAGGTGAGTACCACGCTTCAGTTTTTCACCTATTCATTCCCTACAGGAGTTTGAAGGAAAGTTCACCCAAAAATCCAAGAATGAATATTTAGTTGCTATTCTCTTGGCCACATGTTGTTCCAAACCCTTGTTTCATGTAAAATGAGTTATTTGAAGAATCTTCAGAGCTCTGCAGTTTATAGTTTAAGCTTTAGACAAGTTGTTCTATATAAGTACACCGTGTTCCAAATTATTATGCAAGTAACATCAGTAGAATTTCATTAGAATAAATATTCAGGTTTTAGTTTTTTCTAAGAAAGCGTTTGTTTGCTTTATTTCTCATGTTTTAAGATCAATCTTAGCCAGGTTAGTTAAACATTTTGCCAGGTCATCTTACTTAAAGGGAAACCTACTTAAAGAGGTTGTTCCACATTATTAAGCAAGTCACAGTTCTCATGCATTATTGGGAGGAAGAAAGATCTTTCTGAAGGTGAAAAGCATTAAATAGTGCACTGCAAAAAATGCTTTTCTTACTTAGATTTTTTGTCTTGTTTCCAGCCAAAATATCAAAAAATTCTTAAATCAAGAACGAATTTCTAGACAAGTAAAAATTATTGTCTTGTTTTCAGAAAAAAGAAGTCAAAATTAAGTGAGTTTTTGCTTAGAACAAGCAAAATAATCTGCCAGTGGGGTGAGCAAAATAATCTTGTTTTCAGCTTGAAATAAGATTATTTATAAGATTATTTTGCTTACCCCACTGGCAGATTATTTTGCTTGTTTCAAGCAAAAACTCTTCTTTTTTTCTGAAAACAAGACAATCATTTTTGCTTGTCTAGAAAATCTTTCTTGATTTAAGAATTTTTAGATATTTTGGCTGGAAACAAGACAAAAAATCTAAGTAAGAAAAGCATTTTTGCAGTGTGCGGTGTCTTGCAAAAGGAATGAAAACAATCAACATATCATGAAAACTGAAAAGAGATCATCTAACTGTTAAAAGATTGGTGACTAATTTACAACACAGATGAATTTGATCAGATAAAGGCATATTAAGAAAGGTTTTTGTCAGACAAATTAATGTTATTAAAAAGGGCAGCTATAAAAAAAGCCACTTTCGAGCAGGAAACAGATACACGTCCCGAGAACCTCTCGATGTAGGATGGCAGTTGTGAATAAAGCTTCATTTCAACCACCTCTAACCAAAAGTCACAAAGAGAAATGTTTGCAATTGGCTCAGAATTACATGAAGACTAATTTTCAAACAGTTTTATTCACTGACGTATGCTTGATGGTCCAGATGGATGGAGTTCTGGATGGTTGGTGTATGGCCGCCCTTTTCCAACAAGACTAGAGGTGGTGGAGTGATGATTTAGGCTGGAATATTGGGAAGTGAGATGGTAGGTCCCTTTAGAGTCCCTGACAGTGTCAACATGACCTCTGCAAGATATGTGGAGTTCCTAACAGACCACTTTCTGCTATGTTATAGAAAGAAGAATCATGCCTTCCAAAATAAAACGATTTTCATGCAGGATAAGGCACCATCCCATGCTGTAAAAAACACTATTGATTGCTTGATTGGTATGGGCATAAAAAGGGAAAAAAATCATGGCGTGGCCACCATCATCTCCTGACCTCAATCCTATTGAGCATCCTTAAAATGAAGGTCTATGAGGGTGGGCGGCAGTGTACTTTCAAACAACTGTTTTGGGAGGCAATATCGGAATCCTCAAATTAAATACTGCCAGAAACTATACATGGACTTACAAGTTCAATGGATGAGAGAATTGTTAAAGTCATCTCCAATAAGGGTCCAATAAGTATTTTGTGTTTATTTTAACCCATTTAATGTTTTCAAACTGCATTCTGCATAATTATTTGGAACACCATTTTTTTTCTTCAAAATATCAGTAAAACTGTTGACATTATCAGTTCTTTCACATGTAAAAACATTCTCATTGTAAAAATAATAGTTGAGGATAAAATTAATCCTTAATCATACTGACAGATTTGGAAAAACAAACAAAAATGGCATGTGCATAATAATTTGGAACACGGCGTAGTTCATCTATATAATTTGTGTACTATATTTTCTAAAGCCAAAAGTATACTCAAAGGGTTAGTTCACCTATAAACGAAAATGATCAGTAATTACTCACCCTAAATTTGAGAGCTTTCTGACGCTGCATAGACCGCAATATAATTACCACATTCAAACAACACAGAAGAGAAGAAATTGTTGAATATAGTCGTTTGTTTGTTTGTTTTTTGCTCGCAAAAAGTATTCTCATAGCTACATAAAATTAGGGTTGATCCACTGATGTCACATGGACTATCGATGTCCTTACTACCACTCTGGTCCTTGAACGTGTCAGTTGCGTTGCTGTCTATTTAGGGTCAGAAAGCTCCCGGATTTCATCAGAAATATCTTAATATGTGTTCTGAAGATGAACGGAAGTCTTACGGGTTTGGAACGACTTGAGGATAAGTAATTAATGACAGAATTTTCATTTTGCCTAAACTGTCCCTTTCACTTGCCTTTCACATGCTCAGAACTCACACTGCATACTTGATATGTCACCACGGTACGTGGTTGTCCTTCGCTGCTCTTCACTTGTCTGTATGCTAACTGTATTTGAAGAGCTCCATGCTTTTGATAGCCTTCGGCACACTCGAGTGGTGTCATGCATCTCCTCTCTGCAGGTGAAAGAAAGGCATTTTATTTGTCTGGAAAGGCAGGGAGCCACTGTGTTTTTGTCAGGTGATCAACACGACAGATTCACCTCCTCAGCTTAATGAGCCTCGGCTCCAGCATTTACCAGCAGTAGGAGTGAAAAATGAACTTTGTGATTCATGAAGCACCGACGTGTCGTTCTCAAACGGGCACACAGGATTGATGACTCTGCTTTCCATGTGATGACATAGTCAAGAGCTTTTGTTTGAAAGCATGTGCAGACGGGGAATATCCGGTGTGTTTTTATAGTGTAAATGTGTGAACATGTGCACAGTAGCCAGTACAGGAGGAGGTTCAGAGGGCAGAGGGTTGGAAGGGGCCCTTGCCATGACAAAAGGCCCCGGCTGAATGTGTGGGAGTTTCAAAGCGCAGCCACAGCCCTGTGGTTTTGTCCTCTCTGACTAATAAAGGCCATAACAAAGAATAAAGTCGCTACTGTCCTGTGACCATGTTGCTAAGCTCCAAAATGGCGCAAGAAACATGGAAAAGTACCGTAAAAGTGGTCCACACAAGTTATATTTTAAATCTTCTGAAGTTAAACAATAGATGTTTGTGACAAACAGATCAAAATTTAAAGGGATAGTTCACGCAAAAATGTTTTTTTTTATTGTAACTTATTTAAAAAAATTAAACTTTCATATATTCTAGATTCGTTACATGTAACTTTTTTTTAAATGTTTTTGTTTTTGTTTTTTAATTTTGATGATTAGAGCATACAGCTCATGAAAGTCAAAAATCCAGTATCTTAAAATATTGGAACATTTCATTAAATCAATATCCCTACAGTATACATTCCGGGTATCTCTTGTTCTTTGAAATCACACTAATGGGGAAGACTGCTGACTTGCCAAAGGTCCAGGAGACAATCATTGACACCCTCCACAAAGAGAGTAAGTCATAGAAGGTCATTACTGAATGGGATGGCTGTTTACAGAGTGATGTATCAAAACATATTAAATGCAAAGTTGACTGGAAGGAAGAAATTGGGTAGGCAAAGGTGCACAAGCAACAGGGATGACCACAAGCTTGAGAATACTGTCAAGTAAAGCTGATTCAAACACTTGGGAGAGCTTTACAAGGAGTAGAATGAAGCCAGAGTCAGCGCATCAAGAGTCACCACACTCAGACGTCTTCAGGAAAAGGACTACCAAGCCACTTCTGAAACAGAAACAAGGTCAGAAGCATCTTACCTGTGCTAAGGAGAAAAAGAACTGGACTGTTGCTCAGTGGTCCAAAGTCCTCTTTTCAGATAAAAGTAAATTTTGAATTTCATGTTAAAATCATGGTCCCAGAGTCTGAAGGAAGACTGGAGAGGCACAGAAACCTAGCAGCTTGAACCTGTGTGAAGTTTCTGAAGTCAGTAATGATTTGGGGTGCCATGACGTCTGCTGGTGTTGGTCCATTGTGTTTTATCAAGTGCAAAGTCAATGCAGCCATCTACCAGGAGATTTTGGAGCACTTTATGCTTCCATCTGCTGACAAGCTTTATGGAGATGCTGATTTCCTTTTCCAGCAGGACTTTAGCACCTGCCCACAGTGCAACAAGTCCACTTGCAAGTGGTTTGCTGACCATGATATTACTGTGCTTTACAACATGCCTGACCTGAACCCCATTGAGAATCTATGGGATATTTTCAAGAGAAAAATGAGAAACAGTCGATCCAACAATATACATACGATTTGAAGGCTAAATAGTGCTTCAGCAGTGCCATAGGCTGATCACTTCCATCCCACACTTCACTGATGCTGTAAGTTATTTGCTGTAAAATGTGCTGCCGAAAACTTTTCTGTTTTGCAAATCCATTTTTTAATTGATCTTAGGAAATATTTTGAAAAACCTAAGCAGATAAACATCAAATTTTCTTTTTTGGGTGAGCTATCCCTTTAACTCACAATGCACTGATAAATGTACCCACCAGTGAGCTGTCAAGTCAAGAATCAATAACTGATTAAATTTATCCCCCATTTTTCCCCCAATGAAACAGAGATTGATTTATGAATTATGAACGATAGAACCAGAACATTCTGATCCAAATTCAAATTATTCTTTTTTTTTTCTTTTTTTTTTTTTTTTATGAAATACATTTGTCCTAATTGCATATCAGACCTATTCGTTTATGAATATATTTATGATTGATTCGGTGAGTTGAACCAGATTAGTACATTAATCAATTTCTGCATTTCATTATTTTGATCAGAATTCTGATCATTCTGTTATTTTTTTTTTTTTCAGTTAACTTGGTCATGTTCTTAAATCCAACAGTTTCATTCATGAATGGGTGTTTGTTCAGTGAGATGAACTTGAGAATCAGATCATTAAATGAATCATTTGATCATCCTGCTCTGAATTTGATTGACTCAGTGAGTTAAACTCAAGATCCAGATGAGTAAATGAATCACACACTCAATTTTGATCAATTCCAATCCAAATTCTGATCTTTTTGGATCTTTCCAGTAAAAGTATGAATCATTCTGATCTGAATGTTCATTTCAGTTCTTTTCAGTAAAGAGATCCTGATCCTGTTTGCAAATGAGACTGATTAATTGTTATTAATTCAACCATGAATTTGCGTTCTATTGAATGACTGATTTGGTTTATAATGATGGTAGACATTTTTTAATAGTTATGCAATATTTAGGAGAAATAGAGGACAAGCTCCTCAACTCAAATATTTTCTGCAATATAGGAAATGTAACTTCCGTCTCACATTAAGAGCTGATATTTGCATTATCTGCCATTCACCTCTGTCACAGCGTCTGATATCAATGTGTTGTCAGGATCCAGAGGAAATTCGTGTGTATTATAAATATATGAATGGCATATGCATTTGCTGTGCTGGCAGTGAAAGGAGGATTGTGTGACAGTAATCAGAGTCCTTCCTCTGCTCTGCTCTGCTCTTCTCTCACCCGTCCTGCAGGCCTGGAGTTCCCCTGGGGCCCGAAGCCTTTTGCGGAGGTGGTGGCCGGGCCCTTGCTCAGGAACAACCGACAGACGACAGACAGCAGTGCCCTGGAGGGATCCTATGTGGGGGTTTACTTCTCTGCACACTGGGTGAGCGCTTTGTGTTAGGGTTTCTAACCTAGCCATACTTTGGAGACAAAAAATCTTACAATCAGATCTCTGATTATATTAAATACTAATGTTTTTCAAAGAATATTAAAAATAAAGATTATATATATATACATATATAAAACTTTTATTATATATAAACTTTTATATTATTATTATTATTATTATTATTATTATTATTATATATTGTTTGTAACCTGGCCATACTTTGGAAATAAAATTGCAGTTAAGAAAACCATATAATTTATTTATTTCAACTAGTTGTATAGGCATTTCTCATTTTAATTTAGTTTAACTAAAAATAAAAACTACTAAAAACTGTATAAACATGTTAAATATACACTATAAATGGCAAAAAAAAACTTTACATTTAAAATGAAAATTGAATATAAAATTAAAAAAAAAATTGCAAATATTAATAAAAATGATGTATGTATTTATTTATTTATTTTTATTCTTGTTGCCAAAGCACGGCATTTCTCATTGTAATTTAGATAAAATTAAATAAAAAAATAATAAAAACAGTTAAAAACAACTATAAATGTCAAAAAACCTTTTTACATTAAAAAATATATACATTTATAAAATCTATTTATTTAACAGTATCTATTTATTTAATTCCTGCTAGTTGCCAAGGCAAGGCATTTCTCATTTTTATTTAATTTAAAAATAAAAATTACAAAAAACGTTTCATAAAAAACTAATTTAAAATTATTAATTAAAACTTATTTATTTATTCATTTTTAGCTAGTTGCCAATGTATTTCTAATTTAAATTTAAACTAAAACTAAAATGTTTAAAACTATATAAACATGTTAAAAACTACTATAAATGGCAAAAAAACTTCATATTTAAAATGAAAATTGAATATAAAAAAACTTATTAAAAATATTAATAAAAACTATTAACCATTTTAAACTAAAAATAAAAATGATTAAAACTATATAAACATGGTAAAAACCTCTATAAATGGAAAAAAACATTTAAAATTAAATATAAATTAAAAAAAAACTTATTAAAAATAGTAATAAAAACTATTTATTAACCATTATTTAACAAAGCATTTCTCATTTTAATTTAGGTTACCTAAAAAAAACGATATTTAGTTAACTATTTATAAAAAAACCTTTACATTTAAAATGAAAATGGAATATTAAATTAAACAAAACTACAAAAAAAAAATTAACTACTTAAAAAGTACTTACAAATATTAATAAAAACAAATGAAAAACATTAATAAAAACTATAATAATATCTCAGTGATACTAAAATAGCAAAAGCTAGCTTAGTATCACTTGGTATTTTTGAATTGGAAATAAAAAATGACTCATGGTTAAGTGAGAAACCATGATTCAAACCTCTAATAACTATGAGGCTGTTTCACGAATCGTTCCGATCGACTCTTTTAAAAGAACCGGTTCATAAGAGTCATTTTCTCCTGAATCGGATACCAAAGCTGAGCGATGTTACAGTAGACACTACTGTTCCTCTAGAGTTTCCCACCATGTGAAACCTTTTCCGCAGACACCCTGTTATTTCCCACCGTAAAAGTCACTCGTAACACTCAGGCCAGTACATGACGCACTCATTCACATTCACAGAAGAACGGTTTCCTGACTGACAGCGTTTCTCTTGGTTTCGGCAAACATGGGCACCGCTTGTGCCAGTCCACAGAGCTGCAGCCACAGTAGCGGGAGCTTGTTTTTCCAGTTCCCCCCTTTTCCAAACCCAGACAAATTGTGAAGATGAGCCACAAAACCAGGCTATATATTTCAGTTTATTATTCCAGCACCACATTCCTCGTTCCTAACCAGCGTAAAGCGCACCTCTATTAAAGTGACTTTTATAAGACTAAGTGTGCCTGGACATATTGTTTCTATTGATATACTAATGACACATTTTTTTCTCCATTTGAAATTACCTCAAATGACCTCAAAAAAACTTGCTTTGCAATTACATTTTATTTAATCATTAATCTACATCTAATCTAATTGCTGCTGTTGCTCATAAATAGTATATAAAACTAACTGAGTAAGATGTTTTTAATATTTTTTTCTACAAGGATGCATTCATTTGATTACAAGTGACAGTAAAGACCATTATAATGTTAAAAAAAAACTATTCCTGTCTAATTCATGCTAAAAATCAGGCCTTTTTAATCACATTTTCTGTGCTATTTTGAGGAAAATCTGTGGAAAGGATATAAATGTGGTAAATGAGTACTACACATATACTGGTAGCTGGAAGCGTTAATCAGATCCACCTAAATATTTGATAGAGAAACCCAGAAGGGCCGGAGGATGTTTAAAACTTTGTGAATGACAGGCGTTTGAGTTGTGCATAAATCTGCTGAGCTTTCGTTCAGTGTGGGCCTGCCGGTAGTCAAAAGTCGACGTGAGGCTGGAGAGCTCTTGAAGAGAGCTGAGTGAAGTGTGTCAGGCTGTATGTAGCACTCTTGTGAAAAGAGAAAAAAACATGCAGCACAAAATGCCTCCAAGCCATAAAATACAAGATGAGTTTAAAAGCTCTTCCAGGTCCTAGTCGCATTAGTTTTGTGTTTTGTTTTTTTCTTGAAGGAGTGCTGAACTGCAGGGAGAGTAATATTAAGTGCTCTGGGCTCTCTCTAGGCCTCTAAGTGCTGTTTATTATGAGAAACCCTTTAGGAGATCTCGCCATAACTTATGGATGTGTTTATGTGTGTGTTTTGTTTCACAGTGTCCTCCCTGTCGCAGTCTAACCCGAGTGTTGGTGGAATCGTACCGGAAAGTAAAAGAATCAGGGCAGAAATTTGAAATTGTGTTTGTCAGTGCTGATAGGTAATTTATTTTTTCTTAATTCAGTATATATATGAGGAGTACAGATGCAAAACCAGCTAAAAGCCATCTCTGTCAAAAATGAGCTAATGATACTGAGTGAAGGCTCTCGACACATATTATACGTCCATCAAATACTTATACTTCAAACTCACTAAAATCCCAGCCTCAGCCCAATTAGAAGTACTGGTACTTGCATAGAAACCTATACATTGGAGCCTAATAAAAATGCATTTTTTAAAGAAAGATAGATTTAGAGGCTTTTGCATCTGAACTCTTCATATATAATTTTTATGTTATAACATTTCTTTGTTTTCACATCTTCAAGAATTGCATGGTATAATCTTTCAGTTTGTATCTCGCAATTCTGTTTTTCTCGCAATTCTGAGTTTGTATTTTGCAATTCTGTCTTGTTTTATCGCAATTCTGATTTTTTTTTTGCAATTGCAAGTTTGTGTCTAGCAATTCTGACTTTTTTTCATGCAATTCCGAGTTTATATCTTGCAATTCTGACTTTGTCTCACATTTCTGAGTTTGTCTCACAATTCTGACTTTTCTCGCAATTGCGAGTTTATATCTTACAATTCTTTCTTTTTTTTCTCGCAATTCCGAGTTTGTCTCGCAATTCTTACTTTGTCTCACATTTCCAAATTTGTCTCACAATTGACTTCTCTTGCAGTTCCGAGTTTATATCTCATAAAAATCTGACTTTTCTCTCATGTTTCAGTTTATATCTTGCAATTCTGACTGTGTCTCACATTCCTGAGTTTGTCTCATAATGCAGATTTTTTTCGCAATTCCGAGAGTTTGTATCTTACAATTCTGCCATTTTTTTCTTGCTATTCCGAGTTTATATTTTGCAATTCTGTCTTGTTTTCTCGCAATTCTTATTTTTTTTTTTTTGCAATTGCAAGTTTGTGTCTAGCAATTCTGACTTTTTTTCATGCAATTCCGAGTTTATATCTTGCAATTCTGACTTTGTCTCACATTTCTGAGTTTGTCTCACAATTCTGACTATTCTCGCAATTGCGAGTTTATATCTTACAATTCTTTCTTTTTTTTCTCGCAATTCCGAGTTTGTCTCGCAATTCTTACTTTGTCTCACATTTCCAAATTTGTCTCACAATTGACTTCTCTTGCAGTTCCGAGTTTATATCTCATAAAAATCTGACTTTTCTCTCATGTTTCAGTTTATATCTTGCAATTCTGACTGTGTCTCACATTCCTGAGTTTGTCTCATAATGCAGATTTTTTTCGCAATTCCGAGAGTTTGTATCTTACAATTCTGCCATTTTTTTCTTGCTATTCCGAGTTTATATTTTGCAATTCTGACTTTTTTCTCGCAATTCCAAGTTTGTCGCACAGTTCTGACTTTTCTCGCAATTCCAAATTTATATCTTGCAATTCTCGCATTTTTCTCGCAATTCCGAGTTTATATCTCACAATTCTGACTTTTTTCTGGCAATTCTGAGTTTGCCTCGCAATTCTGACTTCTTTTTCACAATTCCGAGAGTTTATATCTCACAGTTCACCTTTTTTTCTTGCAATTTTGAATTTGTCACAGTTCTGACTTTTTTCTTGCAATTCCGAGTTTATATCTCACAATTCTGACTATTTGTGTTGCATTTCCGAGCTTCTCGCAATTCTGACTTTTTTTCGCAATTCCGGGTTTATATCTCACAACTCTGACTTCTTTTTCACAATTCTGAGAGTTTATATCTCTGTTCACCTTTTTTTCTTGCAATTTTGAATTTATGTCACAGTTCTGACTTTTTTTCTTGCAATTCCGAGTTTATATCTCACAATTCGGACTATTTGTCTTGCATTTTCGAGTTTCTCGCAATTCTGACTTTTTTTTGCAATTCCAAGTTTATATCTCACAGTTGACCTTTTTTTCTTGCAATTGCGAGTTTATATCTTACAATTCAGAATTTTTTTTCTCGCAATTCCGAGTTTTTATCTCACAGTTATGACTTTTTTTCTCATAATTCCGAGTTTATATCTCACAATTGTTTTTTTCTTGCAATTCCGAGTTTATATCTTGCAATTCTTTGCAAGACTTTTTTTCCTCATAATTGAGATTTGAACTCCCAATTCTGAGAAAGTCAGAATTTTTTCTTGCAATTGCAAGTTGATCACGCAATACCGACTTTATAACCCACAAATGAGTTTATATCTTACAATTCTGAGAAAAAAAGTCTAGATGTAAACTAGATTGCTAGATGTAAACTCACAATTGCGAGAAAAGTCAGAATTTTGAGATCGCAGTTACCTTTTTTTATTTGTAATTCAGTGGCAGAAACGAGCTTCCGTAATATACAGATATATATACAATATCAACTAATAACAATAAATTTAAAAAATCTAAAATTGGCCTTTAACTTGCAGCAATATATTGTGCATTCCTACTTCCTCCATGTAATATCAGCCATATTTGCTGCTTGTTTCCATTCTTATTTGATTACTTTAAAGTTGGAGGACACTATAAACACTTAAGGAAGATTGAACACCTTATGTCTTGTGATGTAGGTCAGAGGAGTCATTTACGCAGTATTTCAGCGAGATGCCATGGTTGGCGGTGCCATACACAGACGAGGCCAGGCGGTCACGACTCAACAGACTCTATGGAATTCAAGGTACGTTTGTGGACTTCAACTCTGGCTCAGGTGGAAGTGCATTTGTTTGATGTAACAGCGTGTGGTTGAATGTCACGTTGGCCGTCGCTTTATACTGCTGACCCTGCCAGGAACTGCAAACTGAGCTGTAGGACTTCAGGAATGTGGGCGGCTAATCAAGTTTACTTTACTATTACTGTTCCCCACCTCTGCATATCTCTTTAACTCGCTTTCTCTGGATCTCGCTCTCACTAAGTGTAAGAAACGGTTCTGAAAACATTGTTTTTAAAGTGACAGTTCAACCAGATTCTTTAATCATTTACTCGTTCTTAATGTCGTTCCAAACCTGTATGGCGTTGTTTCTTTAGCAGAACACAAAAGAAGTTTTCTGAAGAGTATTTTAACTGTTTCTATCCATATAATGGAAGTCAGTTGGGTCCAAAACAACACTGGACCCCATTGACTTTCACTGTATGGACACTAAGAGGTTCTGATAATATCTTCTTTCTTGTGTAAAGTAAAAGTAAATCATGCAAGCTTTTAATGATATGAGGGTGAACATGTAATGGCAGAATTATTGTAAATCTTTATGCCGTAATATTTTCCGACAGCAACATACGTCACAGAGTGTGTACAATTTATGATGAAAAAATAAATTCTGATTGTTTTGGCCCCTAAAACTCTGGCCCAGGTATCATATGACCCCTTTAACAGTCAAAAATGTCGCTTTCGTTTTGCTTTTGTCTCTTCTCCATTGAGAGTGGATGCATTGAGAGGGAAAGAACTGGCTTCATGCCTATCCGTTCTGGAATGTGTGGAATTCATCTTGGATGAGTTGATACTGACTCCCCCGTCCCTCCACCTCCAGCCTGAAGTTGCTGTGTGAGTCTGATAAGGCCACTAATACTGCAGTCAGATTTTTATCTCAAAGAGGATTTGAGAGAGGACGGCCGTACAGAGAGATCAGTGTGACCACAGGCCGCCTGAATGTGTCTTTGTGTGCTGGTGTTGTGTTTAGGGTGTGGAGGACCTTTATAAAGCTTAAAGCTGTTGAGGTCCACTTACTGTAGCATTAAACATGGTTAGGCATGTCAAAGACAATAATACCAGAGTAATAATACAAAGTAATATAATGAATTGTCCTTTAATTTCATCACTATTTTGTCATATTCATTCATTGTCATCAGTTTTGCTCTGACTAGTCGACAGCAAAGACAAAAAAATGTGCCAAACTTACAAAACTTCAATTTTTTTGATGTAGGAAATATACAGAAATTGAATAAAGTTATTTAAACACTAAATACTAAATTAAATATAGTGAATTCTTAAAGTTATAAAAGTTATTGATTTTTCTCATTTTTCTTTTGCTCTTCACTTATTTGGCTGCTATTACTTTAAGAGCTGCCGCTGCTGAACTTGATGCGGATATGACACACGTTTGCAGTTTTATTTGCGCTTTTGTATGAAATGAAACAGGCTACAATAAATATAATCAAATATTTTTTTCCTCTGAATCCTGCTCATGTTAAATCAAATCGACAAAATGTAAAAATTGTAGTGTTTAGTTTTTTTGCTATATTTTTAGTTTGAAAAAACTACTTTTTCAGTTAGAGAGAGAGTGGAGAAATAGTGTGTGCTTTCCGTACATAATAAAACTTAATTTTGCAGCAAAAACATGGAAGAAATCTGTCGTTTCTTTGTATTGTTTGTATCTGTATTTATTTGTTTGTCCAGTGTCGTTGTGGGTTTTGATTATTCTGCTGTTTTAGGCTGTAAGGACCTTTTGAAATAACTGAAATAGTGTGGCGAAGTGATATAGACATGTAATACGGTTAGAAGCTGCCTGGAACTACGTTCGCTGTGCGTTTCCCTGAAAATAATGCACACCTTCAGATTGTTCATCAGCCAATCAGATTCAAGCATTCAACGGCCCCGTAGTATAAATATATATATATATATATAATATATATATATATAGTGTATATATATATATATTCCTTGGGTCATGCTGATAACATTGATACCAATTATGTCAAAATTGGCCAAACTTCCTGTCCGCCATTTTGATTTATGTTGAAAACCTACTTTTTCAAACTCCTCCCAGACAATTAGTCCAATTTTCACAAAATTTGACTCTGATCATCTTCAGACCATGCTGCTAAAAAGTAAATTACATGCTGAAATACGAAACTCTTTTCATTTAACGTATTAACGAATTTGCTGGAAAATGTCAAACTGTGTTTAAGGCTGTATCTCTGCAAAGCTTTGACATATTTACACCAAACTTTGTATGTGCCATTGTCACCTCACACTTACCATGCCACATTAATTAACAGTGCCACCTACTGGCCAGGAGTGATAAACCATTCCTTAACCATTAATTATGAAATTTCCAAAAATGCTAATAACACTTGGTTGCATTAGCCTATTGTAATGAAACTGGTCTCATTATATTCCTTGGGTCATGCAAACAACATACATACCAATTATACCATAGTTGGGCGAACTTCCTTTCCAGATTTTGATTTATGTTGAAAACCTACTTTTTCGAACTCCTCCATGACTGTTCATCCGATTTTCACCAAAATGGAGTCAGATCATCTTCAGACTGTCCTGACACAAAGTTCTGTATTTTGTGTCAATAGACGAAACTGTTTTTGTATAGCAATGCAACAAATTTGAGCCATGATGCCAAAATGACTCTATGGCTTTATCTCTGCAAAGCTTTGACATATTGACACCCAACTTTGTGTGTGCCATTGTCACCTTACACTGAACACACCACATCAATTGATAACAGTGCCACCTATTGGTCAAAAGTTATAACCCCTTAAATCATATTACTAGTGGTTGTTTTGTATGATATTTCACCCATCACCCCCTAAAATCATCTTAAAATGGCTTCAATTACTCATTGCTTCAGTTGCTCTGACGCTTGCTGCCTTGCTAGCCTAGTGCTTGGCCTTTTAATTGCTGCTTGCATTTATACATAGTTTTGTTGTTGTTTAATGTTCTCCAGGTATCCCCACACTGATTTTACTGGACACAGAGGGTCATATGATCACGCGACAGGGCCGGGTTGAGATTCTCAATGACCCCGACTGTAGGCTCTTCCCGTGGCATCCGCGACCCGTGCTGGAGCTCAGCGAATCCAACGCTGTGCAGCTGCATGAAGGCCCCTGCCTGGTTCTGTTTGTAGGTAAGGTGATGCTCTCTATTGACTTCCCTTTTCTAACTATTATGCTCATTCATTCATCTTTCAGTCCTTGTCTTCCCTCATTATCTTTTATTTTACTGTTTTTAACCTCTCATGTAGATGCTGAGGAAGAGGGAGAACTGGAGCCGGCCAAGGAGCTCATCCAGCCAATCGCAGAGAAGATTATGGCCAAATACAAGGCAAAGGAGGAGGAGACGCCACTGCTCTTTTTTGTAGCTGGAGAGGTACGTTTATGCGTGTAATCGAGCATATGGATGAAGTTCACCCAAAAATTTACATTCTGTCATTTATTTAAATGAAAAATGATTCAGATTCAGATTTCATTGAATCAGTTTTGGTCTGAATGATTCACATGGACTATTCTATAAAAGTCCTTACTACCTTTCTGGGCCTTGAACGTGTTAGTTGTGTTGCTGTCTATACAGGGTCAGAAAGCTCTCAGATTTCATCAAAAATATCTTAATTTGTGTTCTGAAGATAAACGAAGGTCTAACGTGTTTGGAACGACATGAGGGTGAGTAATTAATGACAGAATTAAAATTTTGGGGTGAACTATCGCTTTAAGTTTTAGTCTAGGGTTGTACAAATTGTGTTATTCATATTGTAATGTCTTGTGATAATTTAGATTTTAATACTTCAAAAAGTTATAAATTGTTTTAAATCGACACGGATGGCAAAGGATAGCCTGGGTACACAACTGTTACTTGGCATGTGTGCTTTTCGTTTTAATAGACAATTTGTATGATGATTTTATGGCACTTTTGCATCATTTCTGTCATCACTGAAGTTTAAAAGCTCCGGTCCCCATTTAACCTAATGCATAAATGCAAGAGCAAACAGTACATTATTCAAAATTCAACCTTTCGGAAAAGAAAAGGTCATACAGGTTTGTAGCGAAATGAAAGTGAGTAAACGATGACAGATTTTTCATTCTTTGGGTGAACGGTTTCTTCAAGCCTTTATTGAGTGAGATTTTAAAAAGCTCTTCTCTGCCACAACAATCAGAATGTTTGCTTGCTTTTACACACTAGTGTGATGTGCCATCTGTTTCTGTATATTTGTGTAAAACAATCCTCCGGGAGGGCGGCCTGCAATCACCAACATGTACATGCAGTAAATAAAAGAAGCTGCAGTTGAATGGCAAGCACATGTAGCACAAGCCTCAAACCCAGAGGGTGCCAAAACAGCTGTGCCCTTCTCTCTTTCTCTCCCTTGATTTTTTTTTTCATCTCCCTGATCACCTCTTCGTCTTTCAAGCCTGCATGCCAAGAGGGGAGGAAAGCCAACATTTTCATAACTCTTATCTCCTGTTTTCTCTTTGTGACCTTTGAGGAAGTCGTGTAGAGAGCGACGGCAGCCGTAATTAATAGACGATTAGCCGCCCACTTCTTTCCTTTCCCCTTCTTACTTTAACTTTCTTGCCACTGTTCAGTCTTTGTGTGTGTGGCACACCCTGAAATGGCAGATCCTCAGGATGGCATTTCACTATGCCATGGTTTGAGTTTCAGGCATTCCTGCACATGTTCTTAAGCTGTGCGTTTAACCGAGCCCTTTGCTCCACATTTACCAACCTTTTAAAGTGTCTTTCTCAATACTCTACTATTTTTGTTAGTTTTTTTTTTGTTTTACATTTATTGTTTTGTTTTGATTGGTTTTGTTGTGCTTTGTTTTATTTTTGGCTGTGTTTTGTTGTGGTCTTTTGTCTAGGTTTTGTTGTGTTGTTTTAGTGTTTTATGTTTTTGTTTGCTTTGTTTTGCTGTTTTGTTTAGTTTTTCATTGTCGTCTGTTTAGTTAGTTTGTTTTGTTTTTGCTTTGTGTTGTGTTTTTTATTGTGTTCTATTGTTTATTTTTTGTTTTGCTGTGCTATGTTTTTGTGGTCTTTTGTCTAGTTTTTTTGTTTTGTCAGTGTTGTGTTTTATTGTGGTGTTGTGTTTTTGTTTGTGTTGCTTTGTTTTGCTTTTTTGTTTTGTTTTTTTATTGTGGTATTTTATTTAGTTTTGTGCTTGCTTTGCTGTGTTGTGTTTTTGTGGTCTTTTGTCTAGTTTTTGTTTAGTTTTTCATTGTTGTCTGTATAGTTTGTTTTGTTTTGGCTTTGTGTTATGTTGTGTTTTTTATTGTGTTCTTTTGTTTATTTTTAGTTTTTTATTTATTTATTTTTATTTATTTTTTTTGCTGTGCTATGTTTTTGTGGTCTTTTGTCTAGTTTTTTTGTTTTGTCAGTGTTGTGTTTTTGTCTGGTGTTTTATTGTGGTGTGTTTTTGTTTGTTGCTTTGTTTTGCTTTTTTGTTTTGTTTTTGTATTGTGGTATTTTGTTTAGTTTTGTGCTTGCTTTGTTGCGTTGTGTTTTTTTGTGGTCTTTTGTCTAGTTTTTTTGTTTTGTCTGTATCGTGGTGTTTTGTTGTTTTTGTTCGCTTTTTGTTTTGTTTAGTTTAGTTTTTTATTGTGGTCTTTTGTTTAGTTTTGTGTTTGTGCTTTGCTGTTTTGTAGTCTTAAGTTTTTTTGTTTTGTCTGCATTGTTTTGATTTGTCTTTAGTTGTGTTGTGTTTTATGTTACTGTGTTGTGTTTTGTTTGGTTTTGTTGTGTTTTGCTTTGCTTGTGTTTTGTTGTGGTCTTTTGTTTATATTTGTTATTTTGTCTTTTGTTGTAGTGTTTTATGTGTTTTTTGTTTGCGTTGCTGCGTTGGGTTTTATTTTATTTTTGATTGTGTTTGATTTGCTATGTTGTGTTGTTTGTCTTTTTTTGTGATGTTTTATGTAGTTTTTCTTTGCTTGCTTTGCTTTACTGTGTTGTGGTTTGTTTGGTTTTGTTTTGTTGTTTTGCTTTGCTTGTGTTTTTGTGGTATTTTGTTTAGTTTGTTTTGCTTCATTGTATTGTTTTGTCTTGTTTTTTTTGTGGTGTTTTATGTTGTTTTTGTTTTCTTTGCTGTATTGTGTTTTGTGTTTGTTTCTTTTTGTTGTGGTATTTTGTTTAGTTTGTTTTGCTATGTTTTGTCTTGTTTTGTTGTGGTGTTATGTTGTTTGTCTTTGCTTTGCTTGTGTTGGGTTTTGTTTTATTTTGGTTGTGTTTAGTCTTTGCTTGTGTTTTGCTGTGATCTTTTGTTTAGTTTTTTGTTTGATGTGCTGTGCTGTGTTGTTTTGTCTTGTTTTATGTAGTTTTTGTTTGCTTTGCTTTACTGTGTTGTGTTTGTTTGGTTTTGTTGTGTTTTGCTTTGCTTTGCTTGTGTTTTGTTGTGGTATTTTGTTTAGTTTGTTTTGCGTTGTTTTGTCTTGTTTTGTTGTGGTTTTATGTTGTTTTTGTTTGCTTGTTGTGTTACTGTGTTGATTTTTTTTTTTGTGTGTGTGTGTGTGTGTGTGTGTGTGTGTTTTCCTTTGCTTGTGTTGGGTTTTGTTTTATTTTTGATTGTGTTTAGCCTTTGCTTTGCTTGTGTTTTGCTGTGGTCTTTTGTTTAGTTTTGTTGTTTTGCTTTTTTTGTCTTGCCTTTTTGTTGTTTTGATTTTCATTGTTTGCCCTGTTTTGTTTTATTGTGTTTTTGATTGATAATACTTTATTATTATTATTATTATTATTATTTTATGACACAGGCAAGTTTAAGTCTTAAGGTGATACTTTTGCGAAACAGCGTGTTTTAATGTTTATCCTGGCATGTTTTATGCTTGTTTTTTCAAACTAGAGGCCAAAATTATTTCCTCTGGTAATAAACAGCAAGTCACTGATGTTGCTGATTTAATTCATCCTCTGTTGAAGACATACATTTACTGTAAGCCATTACATAACACATTTTTAACAGGTTTTTATTATTTTTTCTTCATTTAATGCATAACATATTATTTCACTTTTAACATAGTCCAGAAATCAACTGTAAATGAGAATCAAAGAATAACTTCATGTGTACAGGCCAGTGCTGTCAAACCACAGCAGATAGTGTGAAGTGAAGAAACACAGGGAAATGAGATGCAGTGTAAGAAACTTTGTAGACCAGCTGTAGGATCTCAGAATCTAAAATGTGTGTTGAAAATGCCCTGTTATCCTGAACTCTGAACACTTCATATTTCATGGAGCAGCTATTTAGAAGAAAAGCATGTGGAATTCCTTCACAGCAAGCTAAATGAAATATGTTGAACATGGGGTATGTTGAACATAAACAAATTTTAAGATATATGTGACCCTGGACCACAAAAGTCTTAAGTAGCATGGGTATATTTGTAGTAATAGCCAAAAATACATTGTATGGGTCAAAATTACAGGTTTTTCTTTTATGCCAAAAATAATTAGGATAGTACGATCATGTTCCATTGATATATTTAGTAAATTTACTACCGTAAATATATCAAAACTTAATTTTTGATTAGAAATATGCATTGCTAAGAACTTCATTTGGACAACTTTAAAGGTGATTTTCTCAATATTTAGATTTTTTTGCACCCTCAGATTACAGATTTTCAAATATTTGTATCTCGGCCAAATATTGTCATATTCTAACAATCCATACATTAATGAGAAGCTTATTTATTAAGCTTTCAGTGGCCCTTATGACTGCTTTTGTGGTCCAGGGTCACATATGATAGATACACAATTAAATGCGTATGTGTATATACACTACCATTCAAATTTTTGGGGTATATTAGTAAGAAATGTTTCTTAAACCGTAAGTCAGCATATTAGAAGGATTTCTGAAGGATCATGTGAGACTGTAGACTGGAGTAATGATGCTGAAAATTCAGCTTTGCCATCACAGGAATAA
This sequence comes from Cirrhinus molitorella, assembly GCA_033026305.1. Taxonomy (NCBI): domain Eukaryota; kingdom Metazoa; phylum Chordata; class Actinopteri; order Cypriniformes; family Cyprinidae; genus Cirrhinus; species Cirrhinus molitorella. The sequence continues at coordinate 18,490,733 of CM065134.1, forward strand.
ATTACATTTTAAAATATATATATAAAAAACAGCTATTTTAAATAATACAATTTCACAATCTTACCATTTCAGCCTTGGTACTCCTTTCAAAAACTGTAAAAAACCAACAACAAAATACTTTTAAACAATAGTGTATACTTATAATAAAATAAAAAAATAAATTATTTTAATTTCTGATTTATGTTTGCGTTAAGCTGAACTTGGTTTAAACCAGAACATTTCTTTCTGTAAAAAGCTTTCCACCAATGTTCTCTTTGTTTTTATAAACCGACATACCTCAGATGCTGTTGATAGACCTTAATTCGTATTTAACTGAGAATAATCCTTTAATCAGTGATGCAATACCCACTCAAACCCTGGCAACGAAAAGCACATTCTTTCACCGATGGCTTTTATTTATTTCCAATGTGCAATTATTTGAACCTAACGTCTGGTGCAGGACACAGCTAGAACACTGTTGGGTTCAGATCAGAGCTCTCCGATAACCAGTCAGCACGAGCCGTTCGTAGTGAGCTGGCCAATCAGACAGCCATATCTCTGCTTGCATGAGCAGATGGCTAATGCTTATGGAATGCTACAGGCCCACAATAGGCAGTATAAACTTCACGTTGTAGGGCCGGTGCAATTTAGTAAACACACTGGCCCTTATCACGCTAGCAGCTGGAGGCAGCCACAGGCCGACCCTTTGTCTCCACACGGAGAGCTCAGCGCTGGAGGCGGCGAAGGCCTATGTGTGTGTGCGAGAAAGACCCGCCAGGGTTGAAGAACAGTTTACACAAGGTTAGCTGCTCCACAAAAGAAGATGCATGGCTTACCATAGACAGGCAGACAGCCTGAGAGATGTAATCTTTTCATATCTAAAAGCCTGGAAGGGTAACACTGACAGACTCTGTTTCTCAGTGTATTTGCTTCTGCTGATGGACGGCTTTCGCTGATCTTTATCCATTCGCAATCTTTACAAATCCCAGAAACAACCTTTTCGTGTTGTAATTTTGACAGCCATTGTCTCTGATGCAGAGATTTTTGCCGTTAAAGAATCTGAGTTAATCTGTTGCAGTGTGTTGTGGGTTCACATCGGACAGTGGAATGCATCTGGAACATGGAAAGGAAGTGATTATGGGGAAAACCACCAGTGACCCCCATGTGATCTAGTTTTTCTGCTCCACAAGTCTAACATCAGTTTTAGGTTTTTAGGTAGGAACAATGACGAAGATTTCAAATTTCAAAAAGCCACTTGTAAAATGCCTAGTTTCTCCTCAATGTAACAATACTGTTGTTCTATCTTTTAGTAGTTTTGTTTGAAGTCGAGGTCACAAACTTTCTTGTGCCCTACATGTCCTTTTTAGGTAGCGAAAACGGCACAATGACTCTTTTACGGGCCCAAGATCTGATTGTGCGGTTTAATTCATGTACCGCTGTGGAACAGCTCATAGTTTCACTTGGGATCCAGTCAGAGATGGAATAAACGAACTGAAATCTTTTTGAAACTGTTGTACTGCCCTCTTGTGGTCAAGGATGTAACTCATGTATTGTGATATTTATATCTTCCACGTGAAATTACGACGCATCTCTTTCCAAGAAACACTCATTCGGATGACTTTTAAAAGAAAATTAGGAAAGGAAAGAAGTAAGAGATGGCCTGTTAAGTCTAGAAAGATGGACCTTTTTCACATTTCCAGGTTTCTCAGCAGCAGAATGGAAGTTGTCTTTGTTGGGTAAACTTCGAGAGCAGTGAATAGCATAGTACCGCAGATATATTTTTTTCCTTCCCATTTGCTCAAATAGCAAAAGAAAAACTTCATGACTTTCAGTCAAAGGGAAAAAATGAAGAGAGACCAATAACGGCAGTCAGACAAGAGAACAATGTCAAATTTACCTTCCCTCCCATAGACGCTGCATTAGAAACACCCTTGCATTAGCGTTTACTGTTTTTAACTACATTTTTTCACCCTTCCAACCTTGACTTTTCACCCTCAGTCTTATTTAGTATATTATAGTGAGAATATGAAGCTCGAACATGAGGGGGAAAAAACACCTTAAAGGGATAGTTTACCCAAAAATGAAAATTCTGTCATTAATTACTCGCCCTCATGTCATTCCAAGCTCGCAAGACCTTCATTCATCTTCGAAACACAAATTAAGATATTTTGATGAACTCTGAAAATTGTTCAATAAGTCATTATTTTAGTATTCTCATAGTTTCATAATTACGATTAAACCACTAATGTCACTAGAGGTGTGTGATATTGACAAAAAATTATACCTTGATATTTTCTATTGTAACAATAATTCGATAACAATAATTCAACAATATTTTGCTAAGTGTGTTATTGTGCTAATATCTTAAGGACTACCGTGGACAGCTGACTTCTAAATAGTTTATATTCTTCATATTCTGTGTGGTCAGTTCACAGCAGTGATAGAAATTAATCTTTTCCAGTAAGTTTAAATAGATTTTTACCTTTTATGGGCATTTTTTTACCTTTATAAAGCCAATTTTTTTCTTAAAGTGTACATTCTTACAGTATCCACAATTTATCTTTGCAATTAGGCCTTTCACAATAATCAATATATTGACTTAACGCACAGTATATGTACATGACCTCAATCATTTTTGTTGGCACAATATATTGACCGTTATATTTACATAAAAATTAATGTCAGCATGTTTTTTGCATTCCACTTGTGCCTGTCTATTTTGCAGCTTCTTGTGCATAATGTGGTGTAGTCATGAGGTGCTAAAAAAAAAAAATGCTTCTACAAAAACTGCGTCTGACTGCTAAGTAGGGATTGTTTTTCAGCAATAGTGTGAACCCTTAATTTACAGAGAAAAGAAGGTCAGGGAAAAATCAAACATTTTTCTTTTTTTCTACTCGTTTCTTTGAATATTTTGTTCGAAATTGTTTTACTATTCAAGTTTTTTAAGGTAATATTTTGATACTTAATTTCCATGATCTAAATATTCTTAAGAATTAAAATGCTGACATTTGAAAGTGTGTAGGCCTTGCCTTCTTGTATTATTACGTTGTTATATTATAATTATATATTCAGTGGCATAAAATGGTCTTAAAATGACAATAATATCGTTCATCGCAGTTATTTCTGGGGCAATATATTGCACAACAAAAAGTTATCGTGACAGGCCTATTTGCAGTAGAGGAAACACACAAGCTGCATCTTTAGTGGCATTTAGATGTATTTAAACACTGTTTAATGCAGCTCTCTGAGGGACATGGAATGTTTTAACCTGCAGTTACAAATACATAAGTAATGTTTTGACATTTTAAACGTAAAACATTGAATAATGATATATACAATAAAAATGTGAAATTAAAACTGTCAGTAGGTGGCTGTGAGTCACTGTTAAGTGAGTCATTGCAATTAAATCAAATCATTTAAAATGGTTGATTCATTCAGGAACTAAACACCATCATGTTGCTTCAACAAACTGTTTTTTGTTGACAAAATAGAGCAAAAACAGGAGATGTTATGTCTAAAACATACATTTCTTAATATTAACTTCTTGTTTTTTGAACTGTTGTATTAAAATCAATATTACATTTATTATCAAGCTGATGTTTTAAAGATGAAAATGGCACTCTTTGTGTGATATTGATTATGTAATGATATAAATATATACATTTTCTGGCCCCATATCTTGAATATGGTGGTCATTAAATGCATTTTAATACACTAAATTATGCGGTGAAAGAACCCACCCTGAACGCGTACTCTAAACCTGATTTACTAGACTTCACATAATGTTTGCATGTAGGTGTGTTTTGTTTTCTTTTATACTTGATAATGTCAAATCGCACATTGCTAAAACAACAATTACGATATTATCGCAGACGATATGCACTGCCCTCCAAAAGCTTGGAAACACCCCTGTGAAAAAAGACAGGCAAAGTGTGGTTTTGGACGCTATCAGCAGCATATTTCGGTGCAAATACATTAAAGTAACTTGACATTATCATTGAAGACTATCATGTCTGTCATGGAATGGCCTCCCCAATCACCCGAACTCAACCCAATTGAGCTACTGTGGGAGGAACTGGACCATGATGTCCGTAAGAAGTGTCCAACCAGTGTGAATCATTTTTGGGCAATCCTTCAAGAGGATTGGAGTAATATATCATATAAGTCAATGTTTGAATAAACTGACAGCTCAGATGCCCAGATTACACAGAGCTGTAATTGCTGCTAATGGTGGATATTTTGATGAATCGAAAAAAAAAAAAAATTCTATGTATAAGCTCCTTTTTTTCTATGTAATAAAATATGTTTTCATAGTTTGTGTTGTCCCTTACCAGTGCAAAATTATTACAAATTAAAAAGGATTTTTACCAATATTGTCCAAAACCCCGCATTTCTAGGGCGTTTCCAAACTTTTGGAGTGCAGTGTAACCCTAGATGTCACATGGACTTTTTTTTAACAATGTCCTTACTACCTTTCTGGGCCTTGAGCGTGTCAGTTGCGTTACTGTCTATGTAGGGTCAGAAACCTCTTGGATTTCATCAAAAAAAATCTTAATTTGTGTTCTGAAGATGAATGAAGGTATTACAGGTTTGGAACGACATTAGGGTGAGTAACTAATGACAGAATTAAAATTTTTGGGTAAACGATCCGTTTAAATGAATTTTTGTATTTTTTGGTATGCAGCTTTTATAGAGCCATAGGGTTTATGAGGTATTAAGGTCAAACCACCTCTTAAAGAAAGACTCCAGAAGAGATTTAGAAAATAAAATCACTCCATCTGCCTTTGTTACCCCACAAGCACATATTTAGGAACCCCCATCTGGAATAATGGAATTTTTTTCCCACACACACTCGTACACAGTGTGATTCATCTCTCTGAAGTTTCCTGGGGTTGTAGTGCCTCCAAAGCAACAAGGTGGGTGATGCGATGTTTTTGTACCCCCTCCTGGTCACCCCCTGCTGTAGCAGAGACCACCTCCTCTCTGTGGGGAACGAGAGGAGCTCAGGATAGGTTAGAAAGAGACTCCCCGTGTGTGCTGTCATGCTGATTTTGAGAGCTTTATACTGCACTCAGTGCGTTTTTTGTTTCCCAGTGCTCCTCGGTGGTTATTTCCAGTTAATTTCTTAACTTTCTGTAGTTGCTGACTCAATACGATCTTGTTTTTATCTTCTGACAGGATGATATGAGCGATTCCCTACGGGACTACACCAACCTGCCTGAGGCTGCGCCTCTCCTCACCATCCTGGACATGTCAGCCCGCGCCAAATACGTTAAAGACGTGGAGGAAATCACACCTGCGGTGGTAGAACAGTTTGTTAGTGAATTTCTGGCCGAGAAGCTCAAACCAGAGCCCATTTGAAGTCCTTGAATTCCCTGCGCCCTGTTACCCGAACCTCCATCTGACCCTTGACCTCCAGGCGTGCGCTCTCTTCTCTTCCTGTCAGACTGTTCGAACAGAAGCGTACTTTGTATTGACATTTAATACATTTTCTTTAAATACGTGCCCCTCCATCTCGAAGCGGCGGCCGCCTCCTCCTGTGGTGCCTTGCATTTACTACAGCGCTGATGGTAAAATGCAGATTTTAACGTTGATTGTCTTTTGCCGTTACATTTAGAGATTAGATCGAACCCTGCAGCTGCAAGTGAACACGGCTTTGTTCCGATTTGCTTTTATTGAGATTTTTATCAAGTATTTCCTTCTATCCTTGGATATTGTTTGAAGAATCAAGAGCTTAGAATAAATATAGCTTGGTAGATGTATTATTGTTATTTTTCCACAGACACTGCACATTTCACGTGGCCATATGTTCTGTACGGCTGTGATTCTCTACTTATGGGTGCTGATAAATATGCATACATGAACAAGCTGATGTTAATATCCTTGTATAGAAGGCGCTATCTATTCTTCGTGTAGCTGCCGCTGTTTATTTTTAATGCAGTTGTCTGTAGTTGATTCTTTAAAGGTCTTCGCCCACCTTCTTGTTGATATTTGATGTTGTTGAATGACTGATCTGTTCCCATCTCAAACATGACATTTAAGTGGATTTTCTGTGAAGGTCCCCTGTATTAAAGCGGTCTATGTTTTTTTGAAGGCACAATAAACGGCATCTAATTGCAAGCTTCCTTATGAAATGTAGCCAATTAAAGCACACAGTCTGTCTGTCCTTGGTTGTGTTTGAAATGTCATAGCCATTAAAACTCACTGTTTAAAAGTCTCTGTGTTCTCTTTATACTTACGACTGTTTGCAATTCATTTCCCTACTACTTAGCTTCTGTATGTTCTGTATGCACATAAAACTCATTTGACCTTCAAAATTGGACAGATTATGCAATATACATCCAGAAATATTGAAATATACACAATGCAATGTATTCCATATACAGTTTAGGCCAAAAGTTTACATACACCTTGCAGAATCTGCATACTGTTAATTATTTTACCAAAATAAGAGGGATCATACAAAAAGCACGAATAAGACAGGTACGCAACTATTACAAAAGGTTCAAATGCTCAGTGATGCCCCAGAAGGAAAAACAATGCATTAAGAGCCAGGGGTGTAAATGTTTTGAACAATTAAATAAACAGTTAAAATTCCAAAAGTTTTCACCCCCAGCTATTAATGCATTGTTTTTTTTTTCTTCTGAAGCATCAGTGAGCCTTTGAAGCTTCTTTAATAGTTGCATATGAGTCCCTCAGTTGTCCTCCGTGTAAAAAGATGGATCTCAAAATCATACAGGCTGTGGATCATTCAGGTAACGACACAGTATTAAAGGTGCTGTATGTAAGTTTTTGACACTTCTTAAGCCCAAAAATATTTTTTTTGTAGAAAAGGAACATGTTATGTTTAGATAACTGTTTTTTGAAAAATAATTCTATAGCCAGTAATTCTACTCTGAAACGTGCATTTCAGACAGATTCCGGGACGGAATTGTAGTACCCATTTCAACCGCTAGCTGGCAATATTACATACTGCACAACAGGATTGCCAGGTTTTCACAACAAAACCCGCCCAATTGCTACTCAAAACTAGCACAAACACGTTTTAAAAGGGGTTCTCTGTTAAAAATCACATGCAGGGGTGTAAAATACACGTTTGTTTTATGTTTATTTGTTTTTCTTGGGGTTCCTCCAGTAAATTCGAATTCCAGGGGCTAAATATGACGTTATTGGGGTTGCTTCCATACATATCTATGGTTGCTTCAACCCAAGGACATCAAAGGCAACCTGCGACAACAGTGTTAAAGTAGCCCAATTCGCGGGAAAAACGCAGATTTGGCAACACTGCTGCACAATGATCTATGAGCAAACATTTAAATACAGTAAATCAACTCAGCAAACCCACCTGAGCACAGAGTCTGAGTAGGAGAAAGCGGTAGAAATGGTTCTTTCAAATATTTTGATTTTGGACTGCAGTACCCATTTCAACCGCTAGCTGTCAATCTTACATACTGCCCCTTTAAGAATTAAGTGTATGTAAACTTTTGAATGGGTCTTTTTTTTATACATTCAGCTATTATTTTCTCTTGTGGACTATGTGTAAACGTCTTTATTCAGGTCAGTACTAAATAAAAAATAACATGCAGTTTGTATGATCCCTCTTATTTTGGTAAAATAACATTTTGCTGAATCTGCAAGGCATATGTAAACTTTTGACCTCAAATCAACAGTATAAATTCAGTGAAGTTATTTTTACTTGCAGTTTCTAATTTTGATACTGTACATTATAATGTGATGCTTAAATTCACTTGTAGGTCTAACATGCGGCTTTTTGCTTCATAAAACATTAATTGATGGAATGGACATGTGTAGATTACTGGTGGATTATTGTGATGTTTTTTTTTTTTTTATCAGCTGTTTGGACTCATTCTGACGGCACTCATTCACTGCAGAGGTGCTATTTGTGATGTAATGATAATTTTTTTCTAAATCCATTCAGTTCAAGAAATAAACATCTACATCTTGGATGGTCTGAGGGTGAGTACATTTTCAGCACATTTTTAGGGAAACGATTCCTTTAAAGTAAAATGTGCAAAATCCATCAGTATTTTACTCGGAAACACACAATCGCCCTCTACTGGATAAAAGACTGTTAAATGTCTGTGTAAAGCAATATTAAATGTGTTCTGAGTTTGTCACACCAGAGAAAAATGTGTTATTAACCACCCACCCTATTTGAATGATAAAAAACGCCAAGTAAATAAAATGAGTAAGCATTCTCTACTCTCAAACGCTGGGGGCGTGTCCTCTGTCCACGCACACTCGCGGGCAAACTGCCGCGCAGTGTTGCCAAGTCCGCGGTTTTCCCGCGGAATTGGGCTACTTTACCATTGTTGCCGCCGGTTGTTTTTTTAACCCCAGAACACAATTTTTAATGGAGGATCCCCCTCAAAACACGATTGGGCTAATTTTGGGCTAGTTTTAAGTAGCAGTTGGTCGGGTTTTGTTGTGAAAACCTGGCAACCCTGCTGCCGCCTCTCAAATGTCAAATACATAAAGGTTTGGTCAGTTACCCGGATGCATTAGCTTTACTGCTTGATGCTGCAAATTGGTTTGTCCTACCATTTTATTTTATTGTATTATCTTAATTCTGAACATAGTGCAAGCAGTTTTACCGTTTACTTCACCTACCTGACCGGAAATAAGAGCAAAACACAAATGTTGTCATAGCCCTGGAAATCCTGGTTCAGTTTGGCCATCCACAAACGCCTTTTGTTCCTAAAAAAGTTTTTTTCCCCACTATTCTCCTTGATTTGTTATAACTTTTGGCAGTCTATAGTACTCTATTTTTTTCCCAGCCTGACCAATTAGTACAGCCCAAAAGCTAAATATGTGAGTCCTGTTCAGTTTAGTGGCACTGTTTATGTTCAGTACCACCAATATGGACGATTGATGACGCATCGTGAAAATGCGAGAGCTGAGAGCTGTTTTGTAAATTATCAGAACCATGTAATATGCATTTATGTGACAAAGGCATAGCTAGCTATCAAAGTGTTTAAAGGTCTAACTCTACAATTCAGTACTACATGTTACGTGTTTTCAACAATACATTTTATAATGTGTTTAGAAACAATTCTCAGAATTGCGTTTACAAAGACTTTAAAAACAGTGAAAAGGCACCGCACAATAAATAAATGAAACTGGGCGTATTGGTGAAACATCTTTAAGACATTACAAGAATTACACTCATTAGAAGAGTTTAGATCTTGTTCTTCGCCGCGTTTTATCCAACAACTTCAAAAGCTGCTGTCTGCCTTCAAACAGCAGTATACTAGCAGCCATTGCAGAGTTCAGGCTCTCCACTCCCGGAGCCATAGGCACAAAGAGCCTTTTCCCCTCCGTTTCCTCAGCCAATCGACGAGCCTCCAGACTCAGTCCATGCGTCTCTCCACCAATCACCAGTGCTGTGTTTCTCTGTGCCCAACTCTGATAGTACACCTGAGACTTCAGACATGGCAGTGAAAGTTCATCATCAGACTCTTCATCAGTATCACTTTCACTGTATTCTGGAGGTTTTATAAAACTAACGCTGTTTTCTGCTACATGGACAACGACATCCTTTGGTAAGTGCTTGGAAATCTCATCCCAGTCCAAATTAGGAAATACAGGAAGGCGGAAATGAGCTCCCATTGCTGCACGTAAAACTTTGGGCTCCCAGGCATCCACACAACCTGAAGAGGAAAAAAAACAAAAAAACACCAGTGCTTAGAGTTTATTATAACACAGGTGCCCAAACTCAGTCCTGGAGAGCTGGTGTCCTGCAGAGTTTAGCTCCAACCCCAATTAGACATGCCTGAAGTAAATAATCAAGCTCTTACTATGCATGCTAGAAACTTCCAGACAGGTTTGTTGGAGCTAAACTCTGCAAGACACTAGTTTGGGCAAATCATTTAAAAAAAGCATTGTTTTAACATGGGAAACTATTTAAATGTATTAGATACCTTTGGTTAGAAGAACACGATCACAGCCAGCAGCTGCCGCACAGCGTAAAATAGTCCCTAGGTTCCCGGCGTCACGTATATTGTCGCATAACAGGAACAAAGGAACCGACTGAAGGCGCGCGTCTTTTGGAAACGCCAGGCGGGAGGCATCCGGTTTTGAGAATATAGCTGCAATTTGAGGGAAACGATGTGAAGTTGTGTTATAAACATTTAGATGTGAACTAGGTTTATAAGAGATTCCGCAACGTACCTATGACACCCTGAGGAGTGACCAGGTCAGACCAGGTCTTCATGTCTTCATATCTGACCTTGATGAGCTTGGCCTGCTGTAGTTTATCTAGAGGAAGCTCCTGCAGTCGCTCCACCGCACTGAAGAAGAGCATCTGAGGAGACGCTCCAGCAGACAGAGCATCACAGATCAGACGCCTCCCCTCCAGCAGCACCTTACCTTCCTTATCCCGAAACGCTCGGGAACGAGCAACACTGGCCACCTTCCTAAGGGGAGAATGGCAGTTTTTTTAATACTACAGTGTGTGACTTGATGAAAAATAGCAAAATGCTAAAAAAAAAAAAATCCATCTTCCAATATATCTTCCAGAAGTAAGCCTATGAGTGAAGCATATACAACCACTGAACCGAACAAAACTCGTATGTTTTGCTAATTATTGCTGCTGAAAATGGAAAATTATTTTCATGTTTTGAGCTGTACTAATCAGTCGGACCGGGAAAAACATTTGAAGTACTATAGACTACGAGTGCCAAAAACTGTCTAAAGAATTACCCGGATGCACGGCCATATTGGCGATACTCTGATGTAAGCAACAACATTGATTGCACGGTTAATGTACTATTGAATATGTTGTACTGCTAATTTATGCTGTCTAAACCACAGAAAAAATGTGTGGAAGCTGCTAAATTATATAGAGAATAACTTAGTAAGCAGGAAATGTTTTGACAAACTAAAGTTAATAGGTAGTAAAGACACATACAAGCAGTATTAATTAAGATATCAGCCTAATATTTCACCTACCTGACCAGAAATTATAAGAAAAAAACACGAATGTTGACAAGATTCTTGCCCTGGAAACCCTGGTTCAGTTTGGCCAACCACAAACGCCTTTTTGTTGTTGTCCAATTAGTACAGCCCAAAACACAACAATAATTGACCATTTTCATTTCCATTTTTTTTTTTAGGTTTAGTGGCATTGTTTGCATTTAGAGCCGCCAATATTATCATTTCTACTTACGCGAGTCTGTTATCTCCAGCAGGAGCCTTTTCGAAACGCAGTCCACCGAGTTTGTCCTTCATGTGTGGAGACTCTTCTGCATATTCAGAGACTTGTCCACTCCACTTCTTGTTGCCAGCTCTCTCTGAGACTTTCTCTCTGTTTTTGCCCTTCTGTGTGAACTGCTTCTCGTTCGTTTTATCAGCTGCTCCATTTGATTTAATTAATTTTTCTCGCTCACCATCGGGATACAAGACCGCCACGGGTCTCCGCCGGAGGGCTCGGACATATCGCCGCGTATTCACCAAGATCTGGTGATTACTATGTCCTCTGAGAAATAAACTATGTTCCCCGAAAATAACAAATCCACGACTCACGTTATACATGAGCGCTGCCATGCTTGTTAACCGCCCATCGTCTGCGTCACAGGGGAATGAACTACGGATGTTAGATATGTAAATGATTCTTTTGAGTCGGATCTTTTTCAAGAGTTGATTGCTTCACTTTACCAGTGTACAGTGGTAACAGGTCTCATCAACTATCAGTTAATTGTTATAGTCTACCATGTGCACACAGACGACTTGTATACTTGCTTACTTATAATATTTAAATACTTATCCACCTTATTTGTGATCCTGGACCAAAAAAAACAGTAGGCTACAGTATGGGTCAAAATGATTGATTTTTCTTTTATGCCAAAACTCATTAGAATATTAAAGATTATGTTTCATGAAGATATTTTGTCATTTTCCTACCATAACTCTATCAAAAGGTAGTTTTTGATCAGTAATATGCATTGCTAAAAACTTCATTTGGACAACTTTAAAGGTGATTTTCTTATTTATTTCTCAGATTTTTTGCACCCTCAGAATCCAAATTTTCAAATATCTCAACCAAATATTTCCCTAACCTAACAAACAATACATCAATAAAAGCCTATTTATTCAGCTTTCATGTGATGTATAAATCTCAATTTTGAAAAAAGTTACCCTCATGACTGGTTTTGTGGGCCTCCTGGGTCAACATTTTTCCTGTAAGACAAGTGAGCATGGCCATTTGTAAATTTAATGTGTCTGGTTTTTGTTCTCATCTGCATCCAGCTATTTTTAGCTGTACAAAACGTTTTGCTGCTTGATACTGCAAATTATTGTGCTTTACCATATTATTTTAATGTATTATCTTAATTATGAACACACAGACAGTTTTAGCATTTACTGCACGTTGTTATTCTTCTCTATTTCCCTAGGGGCTAATGAACCGGAAGTCTTGCCCATAGGCTTATTTCTGCATTGAAGTGAAGTAACCCTTTAGTTATATAGCACTTTTAACAATACAGACTGTGTCAAAGCAGCATTACAAAATTAAATAGGAAAATAATGTGTCAAAATGCAAAAGGACAACAGTAAACACAAATTTTCCAGTTCCAGCTCAATTCAGTTCAAATAGTATCTGTGTAATCAAGTCCATGATATGGCTGGAAATTATTCATTGAAGAAAAAGGGGAATAGCCTAGTGAATCAGAAACAAATCAAAGTGGACATAATGTAGGCTACTTTAACTCTTTCACACGCAGCACACTGATCGGCACAGATGGAATAACAATAACCATTACTTATTTGGAAGACTAATTGAAAGCGATTTTTTAATCGATTCTTTGAAATGAACTGTTCAAAGGAACCGATTCGCATATTGACTCAGTCCCTTCAGCACTAGAACGGACTGTACCATGTAAGAATTTACCAGGAAATGTGTTCTTATTATTCAGTTGAAATGTTGTAGTTTATTTTGCTTTACAATATATTAAAAATAATCACATAATATGCCCTCGTATACAAGGGCATTGAAAATGCACGTAGAATTAAACATTATTCTTTTGGTTTAGTCGGGCTGTCGATTGCAGAGCAGTCGATCGCAAGGTGTGTGTATTGACACGGAGTGTGTGATCATCGCGTTCACAGTAGGAGACTTTCATAAGTGATGGCAGTAAGAAGAGCTCTACATTTTGTTTTTAAAGTAGGAGACAGGACCAAAACAGCCACTTTTTACAGGGATGTCTTAGGAATGAAGGTAGAAGAGCTGTGTATTGACCTTATTGTAAAATTCCAGTTCTGTTATTTAAATACATACGAACTTTGCCTCCTAATATTGTTAATAAGCCAATTACAGGTTGGCACGTCGCATATTCTCCATCTGTTTATGTTCCGACTCAAAACCTACATTTATGAACAATAACAGACAACTCTAATCTGCAGATTTTGCGTCATGAAGAATTCGAGGAGGGCTGCAAAGCAACCTGCAATGGGTTCGCCATATTTGAATAGTTTTATTTTTATTTGACCAGAAATACTAAACATTAGCTTATACCCATATAACTTGTTTGTTTTCAGTCCATATGATGGAAAATGGAGTAAAACCATGGTGGGCTTTGGACCAGAAGATGACCACTTTGTTGCAGAGTTGACCTATAATTATGGAGTGGGCGAATATCGCCTTGGAAATGACTTTCTGGTAAATATAAAAAACATTTATACCTTGAAACCACACATGAAGTAGGATCTAAACATGTGAAACTGTAGAAGATATGACACAGTTAAAATATATGATATAACATGTCAGATTCTATAATATTTAGGGCCACTTATGAAATGTACACTGATTATGTGAACTCTCATGTAATCATGTTGAATGACATAATCATCATAGATTTTTAAAGGAAGCTGTGATTTCCTGTGCTCTTCAATATTAGGGTCTCACTTTGCAGTCTAGTCAGGCTGTGAGTAATGCTAAGAGGTTAAACTGGCCTCTAACACAAGTTGAAGATTCCCTTTATATGACTGAAGCTCCAGGAGGATACCGCTTCTACCTTATAGACAAGGAACAGCCGGTTTGTGGTGGGTGTTTGCACTAAACGTGTCTTATAATAGGAATGTGAGAACTTCCTTTATGAAATATGGAAGTGAGTAACTGTAGTAGTTAAGTGTATTGTTCTATACCGACTCTGAAGTGATTGTTTCTGGTCATAGATCCTGTCCAGAAAGTCTCGCTGGCAGTGTCTGATCTGCAGCGTTCTGTTCATTATTGGTCTGCTCTGCTGGGAATGAAGGTTATTGAGAAAAATGAGGACAAAAAGTTTGCCGTAATGGGATTCTCAGATAATCAGGTTTGGCTGAAAATATTCCATTTATTATATTTTTGGCAATAATTAAATTATGAGGACATGCTGCTCACCAAGAATTAGTTTTTTATATAACTTATATCAGGCCCTTTATAGAACAAAATTATGTTATAGAACTGTATATACATTACTATTTAAAAGTTTGGGGTAAGATTTCTATTCATCAAAGAATCAAATGTTTCCCTAAAATATTAAGTGGTTTTGAACATAGATAATAATAAGAAATGTTTCTGAAGGATCATGTGGCACTGAAGACTGAATGATGCTGAAAATTCAGCTTTGCATCACTTGAATAAATTACATTTGAACATATATTAAATAGAAAACCGTTATTTTAAATTGTCATAATATTTCACAATATTATTGTTTTTACTATCAAACAAAAGCAGCCTTGGTAAGCATAAGAGACTTCCTATGGAAGCCCGTTTCTGACACTGAATAAAACATAAAAAAGGTAATTGCGTTAGTCTTTTTATCACAATTCTGATTTTTTTTCCTGAATTGTTAAATCTAAATGTACAATTCTAAAAAAAAAAAAAAGTCACAATTTTGAGAAAAAAAGTCAGAATAGCATGATTTAGTCTCAATTTTGATAAGTCGCAATTCCAAAAAAATGAAGGCAGAATTGTGTGATATAAAGTCACAATTCTGAGAAATAAAGTCAAAATTCTAATAAATTACATCAGAGTTGCATGAAATAAAGACACAATTGTGAGATATAAAGTTGCAAATCTGAGAAATGAAGTCAGAATTGCGTAAGATAAAGTCACAATTTAGAGAAATAAAGTCAGAATTGCAAGAAATAAAGTTGCAGTTCTAAGAAATAAAGTCAGAATAGCGTGATTTAGTCGCAATTCTGATAAATAAGTCGCAATTCCCAAAAAAATGAAGTCGGAATTACATGATATAAAGTCGCAATTCTAAGAAATAAAGGCATAATTGTGTGATTATAAAGTCACAATTCTGAGAAATAAAGTCAAAATTCCAAGAAATTAAATCAGAGTTGCACGATATAAAGTCGAAATTCCTAAAAATGAAGTAAAGTTGCAGTTCTAAGAAATTAAGTCAGAACTGCATGATATGAAGTCACAGTTCTAAGAAATAAAGTCAAAATTCCAAGAAATTAAATCAGAGTTGCATGATATAAAGTCGGAATTGTGAGAAATAAAGTTGCAATTCTGAGAAATGAAGTCAGAATTGCATGACATAAAGTCGCAGTTCTGATAAGTCACAATTCCAAAAAATTTAAGTCAGAATTGTGTGATATAAAGTCACAAATCTGAGAAATAAAGTAAAAATTCCAAGAAATGAAATCAGAGTTGCGTGATATAAAGTTGCAATTCCGAGAAATGAAGTCATAATTGTGTGATATAAAAATATAAACTCAGAATTTTGAGTTCAAATCTCGCAGTTTTGACTTTATAACATGCAATTGCGAGTTCGAGTCTTTTTTCCCCTCAAAATTAGACTTAATAACTCACAATTGTTAACTTATATATATAAAAAAAAATAATTACGAGATATAAACTTGCAGGAAAAAACTCAGAATTGCGAGTTTTTATCTCTTTATTCTGACTTAATTTCTCACAATTGTACATTTATATCACGCAATTCTAAAGAAACAAAGTCAAAATTGAGACTATAACTCACAATTCTGACAAATAGTCACAATTGCAAAGTTATTTCCCAGGATTCTGAGAAAAAAGTAAGAATTGCAAGATAAAAAGTCGCAAATTACCTTTTTTTTATTCAGTGGCGGAAGCTGGCTTCCAGAGCCTTCTTTTAAAAACATTAAAAGATCTTACTAACCACAAATTTTTAAGCAGTAGTTTGTGTGTTATTTTACTAAGCCTAGTGCTTTTGTAGTGTAAGCTGGAGTTACAGGACATTGGAGGAGCTGTGGACCATGGAACTGCTTTTGGAAGGATCGCATTTGCTTGTCCTCGGGATCAGGTCAGCTAATTCAACATTAGGCAACAACGTCCATCCTGCTTGGTGCATTTATAGAAATGTTTGTGTTTTTTTTTTTTTTTGCAGTTACCAGACATTGAAGCCCTAATGAAAAAAGAAAAGCAGAAAATCCTCAACCCTCTTGTGAGTCTAGACACACCTGGAAAAGCCACAGTGGAAGTCGTCATTCTTGCAGATCCTGTGAGTATTTTTATTGTCTGATGTTATTGAGACTGAATGCTGAGTATCTGTTTGCTTGGCTGACTCGGCTCTCCACTTAATGTAGGATGGTCATGAGATCTGCTTTGTGGGCGATGAGGCATTCAGGCAGCTTTCTGCTGTGGACCCAAAGGGGAATGAATTACTGGATGAGGTAATCAGTCTCGCCACATTATCATCACAATCATGTGATCCACTTTCAAACCACATTCACGTGTTTTCTCTTTGGCTTGCACAGGCCATGGCTGCAGATAAGAGTGACGAGTGGTTTGCCAAACACAACAAGCAGAAGGCTTCAGCATAAAGACTGTCTGGCATCATGGAAACGGCTTGAAAAGATCCACAATGTTCAGTCAACCAGATTTTTGTTACTGGTCCCTTAATGATGATCAAAATGTAATTAAAATAAAAATAACATTAACTGTATCAAGGACCCAACAACAACAAAAAAAACTTTCTGCTTGGACATGGTGAAAAATATGTATATTTGTGTGTTATTCTATTGAAAGTGTAAATAGGTTTGATAAATAAGGAGGATAATCAGGAAGTGTAATTATATTAATTTATGTACAAATATTCAGTGGCTATTAAAATAAACATTTCCTGCATTTGGTGCCATTCAAAATGAATTGTAATGTTTACTAGCATCATGGTATACTATGGAAGCCTGTTCCCAATGCTGAATAAAAAATTAAAAAGGTTATTGTGACTTTTTATCTCACAATTATAACTTTTTTTTTCAGAATTGTAATATGAACTCGCAATTGTGAGTTATTGTCATAACTGCGAGATTTAAACTCTCAGTTCTGATTTTTTTTTTTTCAGAATTGTGATATAAACTCGCAATTGCAAGTTATAAAATCATGCAATTTTGAATTTTTTCTCACAATTCTGACTTTTCTCAACTGCGTCATGTAAACACAATTGTGAGTTATAAAGTAAAGACTTTTTTCTTAGAATTGAGTAATATAAACACAATTGAGAGTTATAAAGTCAGAATTTCAGTATTAAAACAATTATGACTTTTTTCCTTAGAATTGCATTTAAACGTACAATTGCAAAAAATAAAGTCAGAATTGTAATAAAAAAAATTTATTATAAACTGCGAATTGCAATATGATATATAGAGAATTGTTATACAAAATCGCAGTTCTGACTTCTAATATAAGCCCAAATAAGTGTTATAAAGTCAGAATTTCAATATAAAAACTCACAATTATGCCTTTTTTTCTCAGAATTGCATAACATAAACTCACAATTGCAAGTTATAGAGGCAGAATCGAGATAAACACTCGCAGTTATGACTTTTTCTCAGAATTGCGATATAAACTCTTAATTGCGAATAATAAAGTGAGAATTGCGCTATTAACAATTACTTTTTTCATGCAATTCAGATTTTTTTTCTCAGAATTGTTTGATAAATTAGCAATTGCAAGTTATAAATACGTTCTCAGAACTGTGAGTTTATAAGCCTGTCACAAATCTGAGGACAAAAAATTACCTCCCAATGACCTTTTTTCATTATTTTTAGTGGCGGAAACGGGCTTCCATAATATACACACAAGTGTGGAAAATGAAAGACGGAAAGCTTTCATTCTGCTGACCAGCAGAGATCAGTATTGTAATGCTTCTACATTATATTATGATTTGTAGATGTAGACTGGACAGAAACTGTTAAAAACTAGTGAGCTGTCTACTACCCAACCAAGGGTTTTCAAAGTGGGATCTGGGGACGCCCAGGGGGCCACAAGGGAGTGCTAGAGGGTCTGTGGAAAAGTTTAAAGAAAAGCAGTGTTTAAAAAAAAAAAAAAATTACAAAAATAGGATTAACTAAATTCAAATTTGATGTAAATAAATTAATAAATAATAAATACACAAATATATACTAAATGTTACTGATTGTAGGGCAATGGTTTTTAAACCAGGGGTTAATTATTCTAAAAATAAATAAATTACTAAATAAAACAAAATTCAAATGCAAAATAAAAAATAAAACAAAAATGTTAACTGAAATCACATTTATTTTCCTCCTCATTACCTACTTTTTTTTTGAAAAACAAACACAGAATCTTAAGTTGTATTGACTCAAGTTTAATCATTTTTAATTAAGTTAATATATTAATATATTGTTAATAATAATAATAATAATAATAAAAATAAAAATCAAGCTGCATTGTCATTGTACTATAGAAACAGCTTAACCAAAATGGGGCCAAAAAGTTGAAAGGTGACCTGTGGTCAGGTGACACTGTCTGAGATGAAGATGACAGTCAAGTGACTGTCCAAATCATAAAACTGCCAATTTATATAGTAAAAATAAGGCTGAGAGTTGCAGAGGTTTCGTTTATAAAGATGGCAAGACTTATTAAACTTTGTGCCGGTTCAGTTAAAAATACCTTTATTTTCTTTAGTTGTCTGTGGGGCTTTTATTATGAAAAACTCATAACATCAATTTCAAATAAGTTAGTATTTCTGCCTTCACACCTTAAACAGCAGTATTACAAGAGGAAAGCCCATTACTTAAATCCCAAATCAGAATGAAATCTGGTTTATCAGCTTAACACCGGATGTCATTATAACGCGGTGTGTTTAAGGAAGCAGATAAACATGATTAGCATGTCGGTTTATTGACAGAGAGCTGTCATGATCCCGCCGCTAGCTGTTAGCGTAGCATGAGACGGAGGGGCGGTGTACACGTAAAGATCCACTGGTCTGCATTTCAAACCCTTTCAGGTGGGTAACCCGACTCAAAAGCTGCTAATGACAATAAACACCTTAATTAGGAACTTAAATAATTCTTGAGTTGCGCAGTAGCGTTTTAACAGCTAACAGGCTAATGCTACTTTGCTCAACATTGCAAGTTCCACCCAACAGCTGTTTGCAATGCCAGAGTGGCACAACAACAAGACTGACGATCAAATGATTAGACTGTTTTGAGAATTAAAACATGTGCAGTAGTAATGTTATATTATTTATTGCACGAAGCTCTTAGTCTGATGTTTGACTTTGTGAAATGCAACATATTCTGCTTCTGTGTCACTATTCAGTTAGTTTATAACGAGCAAATTTTAAATACCTAATATTTCAGATAACATATTGAATAAAGACATGCAAGTGCGCTCATTTGTTTTCTTAAAACGTTAGCTCTTGCGTCCTCATTTCCTGTTTTGTCTTTATTCAATTTGAACGTATGTTTTGGAGATTCTAGATGAATTAATGTGACTGTTTGACAGGTGGTCTGAAGTCAGGTTTCTACCTGGTGCCATGATTGTGGGTTAAATGTGAAGGAACAATTGCAGCACGATGTCTGCCCTGCTGATTGCTATCTCAGTATTTGTCATCTTGGCAGTTGTATTCATTTTGCTCTTCAGGTAAGAAGCCAACATGCTTAAATGAATGTGTTAATGTACAGATATTGCAAACGCAGTATTAAACCTATTCAATCTGCCCTCTTTGTGTTTTATTAGATGGTTTGCTTGCAGTTTGGCTGTCCGTTTTTTTCACAATGTCCTAAATGCTGAGCTCAAGATCAGATCTGTGGGTCTGTTCTCAGTGCGAGGAATTAGTGTTCAGTTTCAGCCCCAACACACTCTGGTAGGTTTGGTTTCTGCATTAATAAAACATATGTCGCACTATATCTAATATCAGCTTTGTTACAATCCTCTTAACCCTGTAAAGCTTGACATATGAATTAATAGTCAGAATATATATCTATCTATCCATCTATCTATTTTAAATTGGAAGTTTATTGAACTATTGGACAAAACAAAAAAGTAAAAATGTATAAAAAGTAAATGTTTATACATCAGTCCTCTATAGTATGATATAGTGAGAATCTAGAGGTCAAACTTGAGGAGGAAAGATACCTACATTTTATTCAGAGGCCCCGAAATATGTAATTTGGTGGAGTTGCTAATACTTGGTATGGCAAAAAAGTATGAGGAAATGTTGATAGCTTGTAATGTAAATCAATAAACTCCAATAAAAAGACTGCTGGCATAAAATAAACATACATTACAAAGATTTTTAATGTTTTTTTCTTTTAAAGATGTTTCTTCTGCTCACCAAGCCTGCATTTATTTGATCCGCAGTACAGGAAAACAGTAATATTGATTTTTTTTTATTTTATTTTTTTTATTATTATTTGAAATAACTGCTTTCTATTTGAATATATCTGTGATATACATTTTCAGCATCATTACTCCAGTCTTCAGTGTCACATGATCCTTCAGAAATCATTCTAATATGCTGATTTGCTGTTCAAGAAACATTTATTATTAGTATTATCAATATTTAAAACAGCTGATACATTTTTTTTCAAGATTCTTTGATGAATAGAAAGATCCAAAGATCAACATTTATTTGAAATAAAAAGCTTTTGTAACATTATACACTATACCATTCAAAAGCTTGGAGTCAGTATAATTTTTTGGGGGAAAAAATGATAGAAATTAATACTTTTATTTAGCAAGGATTCTCTAAACTGATCAAACGTTATGGTAAAGACGTTTATAATGTTACAAAAGATTTCTATTTCAGGTAAGTGTTGTTCTTCTGAACTGTCTATTCATCAAAGAAACTTGAGAAAATTCTACTCAGCTGTTTTCAACATCATAATAATAATAAAAGTTTTTTTAACAAGCAAATCGGAATATTAGATTGATTTTTGAAGGAAGTAATGATGCTAAAAATTCAGCTTTGAAATCACCCGAATAAATTACATTTTAAAATATATTCAAATAGAAAACTTATTTTAAATAGTAACAAATTTCACAATTGCTGTACTTTGGATCAAATAAATGCTTGTTGAGCAGAAGAGACTTCTTTAAAAACATTAAAAATCAAAACTTTTGACTGGTAGTGTAAAAGATATTCTTACATAAACTCTAGAAAAATCAGTAAAGATTTCATAGCACAGGACATATTTACTACCATACTAAAAGGTTTGACCTGCTAAAATGTATAGACTTACTGTCATAGAACCCTTAGAAAGTTGCATGTCAAATATTATGCAGTAAAGTTTATATAGTAAAGAGCTGTAACTGATATAGTCCAGTGATGTTTAGTACATATTGCAGCACTAAAAAGCTTTTTCTCTTTTGTGTTTTATAGGAAATTGACAGGATATGGATTTCTTGCAAAATAGTTAACCCGGAATTGCCGTAAGTATAGTTATGGGATGTACTGTAGTTAGTGTATATATTGTCTGTTGATGATCAGTCGTAGTAATTGTGCTGGATTTGTTAGGAGATTCTTGGCTTTGTGTGTGGGTGAGGCCCGGGTCCGCTTCGACCTACAAGAGCCATTTAGGCCCCGGGCTCCCAAAAGCAATGAGGAGAATTCAAAAAGACCTCCTTTCAGTCCCTCTACCCTGCACGTCCTCTCTCAGGTAATCAGTTTGACTGTTGTTTTGAAGTATCCCAGAGTCAATACAAGTTAAGCTCAATGCATAGCTGACTTGAAATTAATTGCCACAGAAGATCAATATATATTGTTCTGAAGATAAGAAAAGGGTGTAATAGTAATGCACTTTCAATGAAAGTCAATAGGGAAAGATATTTGCTATTTCAAAAAAAAATTATACTCTTTAATGTTCAAATTCTCTTACTCTTACAAATTAAACCTTTTAACTCCTTTACAAATAATTTTGTATGACAGAAGTGCATTTAAAACATTTAGAATGCCATTTTGTGTTCTAAAGTTTCCAGTTGTGTGTTTTGCAGCTGCTGTCATTCCACATTGACTCTATAAATGTGATGGTTTTAAATCTGGCCCTGCCTGAGTCGCTCTGGCACATGACGTCCTCTGCCATCACTCTGCTGCTAGATCATCAAAGTAAAAGGTGATTAACCTGTGAAAAAGAAGAACTTCTGCTCTTTAAAAATACTTCTGCATGGTGTTATGTGACTAATAGCTGTGTGCATAGTGGATAGAGCTTGTGACTGGCAACCGGATGCACTGACTGAAGTTTTAAAACCATTAAGCTGGTACTTATAATCATGTAGTGATGAATATAAGTGAATAACAAATGGTCATGATTGACCATGGCAATAAATGGCCAATATTTAAAAAAAAAAAAAAAAATGGTAAAAGGGACCATTTGAAATGTTACAAGTACAATTTAGGCATCATAATATATTACTTTATATAATTATAAAGTGTAGTATGAGAAATGGATATATTTTTTAATAGTGTTATTAAATTACTAGTTTTTTTGTTTTTGTTTGGGAATGATAAAACTTTTTTGTTTTTGAATTTGATTTATTGATTGATTTTTCTTGTGTGTGTTTTAATACCTTTTTTTAATTTTTGTTTGTGTTTGTTATGCTCACTAGTCTTATGGTCACTAAGACTGCATTTGTTTGATCAAAAATAATTCTAATTTGAAAAATTATTAATTATATATTAGTTACAATTCTATTGTATTTCTATTTTAACTTAAAATGTAATGTAATCTTCTGATGATAAAGCTGAATTTTCAGTAGCCATTACTTCAGTCTTCAGTTTTTATAAAATGATATTTTTTTCAGGATTCTTTTCTAAAATAAAAGAGCAGGATATATTTGACAACATTGTAAATGTCTTTACTCTCACTTTTTAATCAGTTAAATAAATTTTTTTAAACACAAATGTAAAAAAATCGAGCGTTTTCCAAAAGTTTCTCATCCACACTGAAACGTCAGAAAACGTTAAATTTGTTTTATAAATTCAAGTCATCTTTTTAGGACTGTAATATGAAGAGTGTACAAAGTAAATACCTTGAGCAAGTGTGAAAGTGAATAGCACATAACAGGCACGATTACTGCTGTTAACATAGATATCTATTGGTGCAATATGCGTCACATGACTAAACATGCGTCATCACTTTCCAAAGCCTCTGTTTTCACAGTCCACACTACAACGTGAAAACAGCATTTTCAAATTTATCCACCTTGACAAAAACGCTGTCTCAGTGTGGACGGAAGGCCAAAACGGAGAGAAAAATGTGTTTTCAAACAAAAACTTCTTAGTGTGGACAAGGCCCTAGGCATTTAGAGAAACAATTTACCCAAATGACTACTAAAATGACAACTTCCTGATATATTCACAGATTAGCCTGGGATTTCTCAGTGGGACAGCTTAGCAGTAAAGTTCTGAAGAGCAGCAGACTGGTATGTACAGCACACTTTCATGTGTTAAGGAGATACTTTACTATGTTGTGTACAAAACACAAATATTTGGGTTAAATGGTTACAAGGTGCATATCCTCTCATTAGCAGGACACATGTCTCGCTGAGGTATCTCTGAGTCTGGCCCTGAATGGCGATGTGAGTCTTCCTGGTCTCAAGCCGGGCCGACTGGGACTGTGTGTGAGAACTCTGTTGGCTGAGCTTCACGAGGGCCTGTTCCTCAGCCAGTTACCTAAACCTCCAGGAGCTGCTACTGCTGAGTGCACCAGTCATAGTACAGGTTTGACCACACTAGGTTTGATACACTGCAAATTAGGGCTGGATGATTGATCCAAACTGAAATTCAGAACCTCTAACCGATGTAATTTAGTTTTTTTTAATCATGCTTATACGCTCCCATTTAAAACATACTACCGCGTGTGTAATTTTAGTGTGTGTTTTAGATGCAAAGACGTGTTCTGTGTGTATGGCCTAAAAGGACCTAGAGCAGGGCTATTCAATTAGCTTAATTTGAGGGCCGGATTATCAAATTGACAATTTAAAGGGTTACTCCTCCCCAAAATGAAAATTTTGTCAGTAATCACTTACCCCCATGTCGTTCCAAACCCGTAAAAGCTTTGTTTGTCTTCAGAACAAAATGTAAGATATTTTGGATGAAACCTGATAGCTTTGTTGCTGTCCCATTGACTGCCAAGTAAATAACACTGTCAAAGCCCAGAAAAGTATGAAAGACGTCATCAAAATAGTCCATCTGCCATCAGCGATTCAACCATAATTTTACGAAGCTACGAGAATACTTTTTGTATGCAAAGAAAACAAAAATAATGACTTTAGTCAACATAGTGCCATTTTGGAGAGTATCCCCTGTATCTGTGTGCTGCGGCTGACAGAGGACAGTGTACGCTTGGATACTCTCCAAAATGACATAGTTGTCCTAACAAACCATACATCAATAGAAAGCTGATTATTTAGGCAGCAGGTTTCACTTTAAAAGCAACACTGTCTCTTTAAAACCTGACACATATGACTCCAATCTGATTTTCTCCCAACTCTTTACGGTAATTTAGGACTTTATTACTCATTGAGGACAATGTGTACGAGGTACCTTGCCATAACCGCACGTTTTTGACAATTGTGTTTGTGTGTTTTTGTACATTGAAGCACTACTGGCATTCAAACTATACTTCATTTAAAGGGGACATGACATGCACAATTTCACCCAATCTCATGTTAATCTTGAGTACCTATAGAGTAGTACTGCATTCTTCATATATCCAAAAAGTCTTTAGTTACAAAAAAAGATACAGCTTTACGATTCTCTGCGAAAACAGCCAAGCTCCTGGAGGCATGCCATGGGTGGAGCTAAAGATTGGGGATTGCCAATAAAAACACATACACATTTAAAATGTTGTGCAGCTGTACAACAAGCACACCTAGAGTTTTTTTTTTTTTTTTTTTACATTTTAGTAATTTATTTTTTTATATTTACATTTTAATTAAATTAAGTAAAATAACATTTTTGTTTTTTTATTATTATTTTTTTATATCTGTCTACGTAGTTTTTATAATTAATTTATATTTTATATATTTATAATTTTATATATATATATATATATATATATATATTATATTTAATTTATATTTAATTACTTCAGTTAACTTTTATGTTATTTCAACCAGTGAAAATGTTTTTTTAAAATATTTACTTAAAACTGACTATAATAACCCTGCTGTTAATCCTGCTTGTGTTCTGTACCTCTTGAAGATGACAAAGAAGACACTTTCATCCAAACGGAAGCAATTGAGCGGATTCACAACCTTGTTCCACAGAAGGTCAATGTGGATTTTGAAAACACTAATATCACACTTTCCATGCAGAGTCAGAAGAGGTAAGCAGTAATGTTACAGTGATTGTGATCATCATTGAATGTTGGTTTTTGTGTTCTAACAAACTATGTTTGTTTCGCAGACATTTGAACTGGACTTTAAAGTCTCTGAAGGTGGGTTATGATCGTGACGATGAGCAGCTTCCTCTGAAGAGTTTCACTCCTGAGCTCAGTTTCCCACAGAGTCGCCTGGAGCTTCTGCTGGAAGGTAAATTTCACAAGAACACACTGTTTCTCATTATTACTTTTGCTTAGAGTTAGGGATCTAAACAAACATAACCCTAAGTATTGTGGCTACTGGGTGTTTTTCAGATGGTCTTTTGCTATCACAAAGTCGACAGAGAATTATATGTCTGAACACACTCAGAACGATACTGCAGGTGAGTTGTTTTGCTCGCTTTCAACAGTAACTCTCAGTATCTCACACCCCTCACATTTCAGCAACCATTTTAGTATATCTTCTCAAGGGCAGTATATATTTACTGTCCTCTGAAAATAACTCAACATACAGCTGGCAACAAATGTGAGCACACCCTAAGTGATAACATCATTATGTTGTTTAACCATGCAAAGCCACTTGTCCTATTCATGTTTATGTATTTGTCTGCTTGACAGGACCATACAAGTTTGTGTATCTTGTGTTAGAGCAGTTTTAAGCAGTTTAAGTACAATTCTCTCATACTGACCACTGGATGTTCAACATGGCACCTCATGGCAAAGAACTCTCTGAGGATTTGAGAATTAGAATTGTTGCTCTCCACAAAAATAACCAAGGCTATTAGAGGTTCAGTAACACCCAGAAACCGACCTTGCAAGGGTCAGTCAACGAAGTTGAGTACTCATTCTGTTTATCAAAGCGGAACCTGGCTTAAAAAAAAACAGATGCAAGAGTGCTGCCAGCATTGCTTTAAAGGTTGCAGAATTAGAAGGTCAGCTTGTCAGTGCTCAGACTATACACCGCACACTGCAACAAGTCGGTTTGCATGGGCGTCATCCCAGAAGGAAGCCTCTTCTGAAGCTAGCTCACAAGAAAGCCCGCAAACAGTTTGCTGAAGACAACATGTCCAACAACATAAATTACTGGAACCATGTCCTGTGGTCTGATGAGAATAAGATAAACTTGTTTGGCAGATGGTGTCCAGCATGTCTGGCGATGCCCCAGTGAGAAGTACCAAGAAAATTATGTCTTGCCTACAGTTAAGCACGGTGGTGGTAGCATCATGGTCCGGGGCTGCGTGAGTGCTGCTGGTACTGTGGAGCTGCAGTTCATTGAGGAAAACATGGATTCCATTATGTACTGTACATTCTGAAGCAGAACATGATGCCTTCTCTCTAGAAACAAGGTCGAACATGACAACTGCCTTGCTGAGGAAGCTGAAGGTGAATGTGATGGGGTGGCCAAGTATGTCTCTAGACCTGAACACCTGTGGGGCATCCTCAAGCTGAAGGTGGAGAAGCACCATGTGTCTAACATCCAGCAGCTCTGTGATGTCATTATAGAGGAGTGGAAGAGGATCCCAGCAACAACATGTGCAGCTCTGGTCAATTCTGGTCAGAACGCAATGCCAAATAACAATGGTGCTAACACAAAATATTGACACTTTGGACAAGTTCACTTAGGGTGTACTCACTTTTGTTTCCAGCTATTTTGACAATAATGGCTGTATGTTGAGTAATATTCAGGGGACAGTAAATCTATACTGGTATACAAGCTGCACACTGACTACTCTAAAATATATCCAAGTTTCATTTCTATAGTATTATCCCTTCAGAAGATGTACTAAAATGGTTGCTGAAATATGAGGAGTATACTCACTTTTGTGAGATACAGTATATGATTTTCTTTTTGC
This sequence comes from Cirrhinus molitorella, assembly GCA_033026305.1. Lineage (NCBI taxonomy): Eukaryota > Metazoa > Chordata > Actinopteri > Cypriniformes > Cyprinidae > Cirrhinus > Cirrhinus molitorella. Next base: position 18,518,128 of record CM065134.1, read on the forward strand.
TTCATGTTTGTCTGTTTCTTTAATCATTGTTTCTGGCTTCACTCTGTCTTAAGGTGACATCTGCGGACATCTCTAGCACAGTCACTATCAACACTTGTATCATCCACTACCGTCATCAGGAGTTCTCCCATTGGCTGGACATGTTGTCATGGGACCAGCTCTCGCACAAAAAAACGACTCGTAAAAAAAGGTATTAATCGCCCGCTGCCTTTCTGAGTGTCACAGATTGGATGGTAATGGAGGTCTTGTTTATTGTTCTCACATAAGTGTCCTTTTGTCTCCCAGGCGTTTCCCTCAGCTGGACGCTCCTGTGATGATAAGCTCCTCCGTGTCTAATGTCAATGTGTCAGTGCAGTTGGGAGATACGCCACCCTTTGCCCTGGGCTTCATCTCAGCCAACACTGGTAAATAGAGAAGTGTGGCTATTGAACTGCTAAAAACAATAGAGAGTTGACCAACCCATTCAGATTAGATGGGAAATACTCTAAATAGCAGCAGTTTTTGTTCTGAAGTTAGAGGTGAATGAGAAAGTATTTTTATATACTTGTATTATTTAATAATATTACCATGTATTATTACAAATACACAATTTATAATGTCACATTTATAATTTAATTTTATCATTATTATTTATGTTATTTTTGCTTTAAAAAAATATAATATACAAAATATTATTGTAATAATTGAATTTCATTATTTTAGAATTTATATTTATAATTATAAATGATAATGAATACAGTGTATAAATGATAGCGAAAAGGTTAAGTACACTGGACCCATGTCTAATTTAAAAGGTCTTGTGAACAACCTCACAAAAAAAAAAGATGAAAATTAAAAATCAGATTTGAACAGAAAATCTAAATTTGCTGCTGTGGCTTGTATACTGTAGACACTGTTATTTTCGTAGTATTTATATACTATTATAGTGTTTATTAATATATTTAGTTTGAGCTTTTATATTTTTAGTTTTCATTTTGATATTTTTTTATTGTTATGTGTTTTTAAACTCATTCTATATTTACTTTATTTATATTACTCATTCTCATTCTTGCCAAGCTAACATTTCATGTAAGTTTTTTTTAGTTATTTATTTTTTATAAATATTACAATATTTATATATATTTTTTTAAAACTTTATTTCAATTATGGTTTCAACAATGGTTTTATATTATTAGTTTTCATTTAATTTCTTTAACTCTTTATTGTTATGAGCTTTTGTCATTTTTATTCATTATTTAAATATTTCTATTTAGCTTTCATTTATTTCAGTTTTAACTTTAATTATTTTAGTACTTGTAACTTAAACTTATTTCACTTAGTTGCCAAGCTAACATTTCATGTAAGGTTTTTTTTTTTTATAAATTATTTATTTTATTTGAACTTTTTTCAATTATACGGAAGCTAGTTTAATTGTTTTTTGGTTTAGCTAATACTATCAATACTGACTAGAGTGTATAAAACAACAACTGTATTTTCATTTCAATCTGGTGTGTCTTACAGAACTGCAGCACTTGTTGAGCTTAGAAGAGGATGAGGTGAAGAATCTGACTGTGACTGAGAAAGCCTCTATGTCCCTGGATCATTTTTGGTGGCGTGTGGGCCAGGGTTCCCATATCCAGCAGGCTCCTCACCCACCTGGAAAGCATGTCTGGGGCGAAGCCCTGATCCTAGACTCTCTCACACTGCAGGTAGAATCAATATGCTTTCATGTATTAAGTTATCATTTATTATGAAAGATGGGCTATATTTTGAGACAAAAACCATTTGGCTGTACATTATCCCGTTTTTAATTAATTCATCCACAGGGCAGCTATAGTAAGTTGAGGAAGGAGAACTCCAACCCTTCTGGGAGCGCCTGTATAGAATCCAGTCTGAAAGGCCTGCAGCTGGAAGTGTCCGAAACCTGCACCCTGTGTCTATCACGCCTGATCTCTGTTCTCAAACTGGACAAAGCAGAGAACATGCCCTTACATTCACCTCTGGAAAAGCCTCCAACCCGTCTACCACCTCTCTTTAAGTTTAAACTTAATCTTGAGGATGTAAACACATTCACACTCTCCAATGTGGCAGGTGAGAGCTCGTTTGTCTTCCTTATACCCAAATTGTACTCAGTGTATGTTTGTTTCAGTATGTGAGTTTGTTTTTCTGTGTTGCATTAAAGGGGCTGTTTCAGTGAGGGTGGACACAGTGGTAGCTGAAGGCTCGGGGGAGAACTCGAATGTTTCTGTCCAGGGTGTTTCTCTGGCTGTGGTGAAGGCCCTCACTGAGAGTATGGAGCCCTGCTGTCCAGCCGCCCAAACTCCCAACCCTATCCTGACCCTAACTGCATTCAGTGTCTCCTACAACATCTGCGCCCGCAGTCTGGAGGTACTACAATGTTTCTACACACAGCTGTCATGACTTCCATCACATAGGATCTGTTATTATAGGCCGTAACCACTAGATGTGTCCTAAAGTGTCCTAATATTCTGTTAGATGTCCCCTAAAACAGGTTTAAATCTAAGGTCATAAAACATTGTAATTTTCTCAGAATATAAATTTTGCAATGATTTCAAAATGAGTTGTTTGAAGGAGTTCTGAGCTTAAAGGGTTACTCCACCCCACAATAAAAATTTTGTCAATTATCACTTACCCCCATGTCGTTCCAAACCCGTTAAAGCTTTGTTTGTCTTGCAACTGTCCCATTGACTGGCAAGTAAATAACACTGTCAAACCCCAGAAAAGTATGAAAGACACTGTCAAAATAGTCCATCTGCCATCAGTGGTTCAACCATAATTTTACAAAGCTACGAGAATACTTTTTGTACGCAAAAAGAAAACAAAAATAACGACTTTATTCAACAATTCGTCCCCTCTGCGGCAACGTAGCTCCATTTTGAGAGTATCCACTGGATAATATTTTTGTTTTCTTTGCGTACAAAAAGTATTCTAGTAGCTTCGTAAAAATTATGGTTGAACCACTGATGGCAGATGGACTATTTTGATAATGACTTTCATACTTTTCTGGGCCTTGACAGTGTTATTCACTATCTTAAGTTGTGTACAGAAGATGAACAAAGCTTTTATGGGTTTGGAACGACATGGGGTAAAGTGATTAATGCCAAAATGTTCATTTTGGGGTGGAGTAACCCTTTAAGATGACAGTAATATCCTGCTTTACCTGGAAAGTAGGGCCCTTGATTTCCGCGATGTGGAGTCATAAAAATGGAATGTATTATTTAATTCGGAATGTCACTGAATTTGTCAAAGTTTGGAAAAATTAATCAAAATTATGTCACCAAATTAAATTATATCACGATATGAACTAGTATGTGTAACTATTAAGCCACAAAAAGACTATTTAAATATGAATCCTTGATGTTCCACGTGTCTCTGTGTTTATGAATACCTGCTTACATATGCGTGGTGCTCGCTGTGTTTTCAGCAACTGGCGTCTCAGTAAATGAGGACATGAATACATTAACAACATCACTTCATCACTTTATTCGCATTTGACAGTTCCATTTTAGTAAAATTTGTTGTTAGCTTCCAAGCCAAGCTTTTCAAATAAAAGTTTGGTTTAACACTAGAACCGCCGGGGGTCGCTGTATACCTAAAAGCGCCATGCGGGTAAATTTTACCCACGCAAATAAGTAGTGTTTTATATGACTAAAGAGCATTTTGTTTCAATGTATTATGCCACTGTCTTCATGAAGAAGTATCTGGAGTCATAAAAAATTAATGTCTAGTCATCCACTATATTTTTCGTCCTGTTATTTTATGTTTAAGGCTTTTTATACAAGCTACAGTCAGTTTTCATTACAGTCCATATAAGCTAAACAAGTCCGCACTTACGAAGATAATTAAAAGAAAGTAACTATATATTTGGGTGCTGTAATATTATTATTCATTGTCATTAATCAATATATTAAGACAAATCATTTTATTTAAATGACTAAAATAGCCTATAGACAGTAAATGTGTAATAATTCACCACACTGCATAGGATGATGCGATGACAAATTCAAGCGCATGTACAGCTTCACCTAATGAATTATTAATTTGTTTAGTTGTATCATTTATAATTTGAATAAGAGAACAACGCCAATAAACTACGGGTAATCAAAAAAAAAAAAAAAAGGTTGTATTCATTACATTGATTGGATTATTTTATTTATTTTTATTTTTTCAGGGAACGTGCAGACTAGAATAAATAGCAACACATGAACAATAAACAATAGAAATGGCATAACAAAAATTCAATAATTAGTCCAGAGTTTGAACAATATAAGTGGGGCTAACGTTAGGCTAAAACATCTAAAAATGAGATCGCTGTCAGATGAGCCGTTAGATGCTGAGCCGACCCAGGACGCACCAGACTCTCCGAATCCATCATGGTATTTAGTGCTTCTAATACCTCTTCGGCATCCATAAATCTCCTTCATTTTATTCATTTTGTCTTTATTTTTGAAACTAATAACCACTAATTCAGTGAGTAAAAGTCACTGCCTAGCAATGTACAATTTTACAACATAAGCGGCAGGATAATGACAGCGCGAAAATACATGCATTATATAGAGGGTAAATTTGACCCGCTGGCGCTTTTAGGTATAAATGCCCTGTTTTACGATCTGGTTTTATCTAAACACTTTTTAACACCAGGGAAGTTTAAAAGACACAATTTTAGTAAAAGTCAATGACTGGGAGACTTGAGTGTTTTAATGAAAATCTGTTATGTACATTTGAAAAACACGTATGGGTAAAATTTACCCCGTGGCGGTTCTAGTGTTAACTTAAGGATGACAGAAATATATTTTTAATACTTAGAATGTACGTAATACTACTACTACTATTACTGTTGAAAAATTAATGAAATTAATAAAACACAATATTTATAATTACACAATATTTAAAAAACAAATAACATTTGTTGAATTTTCATTAATTATTTTTTTTCGCCTTCTGTTAATATAAATACACAACACAGAATTTCTGAGTGAATAAAAAAAAAAAATCACAAGGCTAATTTGAGAATAAATAAGTTGTTATGCAATCAAATAATTAGACATACTAAAACCAGAATTTGGTAACAATAAAATGCAATATTTCAGAGGGCCCTGAACATGTCATGTTTGTTAAACCTTTAATAATGTAAAATTGTATAAGTTTCATTATTTTATTTAATTAGACATGCTTTTTTGATTAATACGATTTTATTTAACCATTAAAAAGGAGTCCAGAAAAATTGAAACAGAATCCAGAAAAATTAAAATGGAAAAAAACTATCCCTTCAAAAGTTTTGGACATTGCATGTTTTACTGCAGTCTGGTCAAACTGAGGCCTCATTTTTAATTTTGTCATGGTTTCCATTTAATGCCAATTTTAACCACTTCTTCCATCTTCATATAATCAGGTGCGGAGTGAAAATGCATTGGCAGTGCAGTGGACCCCATCGGATCACATGTTTTTGTATCAGCATGTCACCGAGAGCCAAAGCTATTGGAAGGCGCTGTCTGAATCTCTAAAGCTACGACAGAAGGACAGAACGGAGTCTGCAGCCTCTTCCGCCGGCGTGTTAATTTGTTTAGAGTTGTCAAGCACAAGGCTCACTGCCCATGTGGCCGAAACAAACTTCATCATTATCAGTGCCGAAGCACTGTCGCTCTCCAAACGGCCTGGAGCCGTGCTGATGAAGACTCCTCATTTGGTGTTCAACTTTGATGGCAATGACATCTTCTCCTTTACTGGAGCTGAGGTGCAGATGCTGGATGAGCTCGAAGTGATGCAACAGCACAGATCTCAATTCCCTTTCCTGCAAACATCTCGCAATCACGCTTGGCTCTTCACTGCACCCAACCTTGCCATTGAGTTCCCTTACCAGTACAACTTCTCTGAAACTTTCGACAAGGCCATCAGTGTGCAGAAATGGTTGAAGACTCTACACAGCAGTGGCACCCCATCGGCAGAACCTAGTCGACTTCCACCGGACCTGCTGATTCGCATCAACCAGTTCTCTTTCGTCTTCCTGGACGATGTCTTTGAGATCAAACTACGTGATAATTATGAGCTAATGAAGGACGAAAGCAAAGAAAGCTCCAAGCGCCTGCAGCTTCTGGACAAGAAAGTGGCCGACCTACGCAAGCAGCATGGCGAGCTCCTGCCGGCCCGTAAGATCGAGGAGCTCTACACCTCTCTTGAGCGCAAGCACATTGAGATCTACATTCAGCGGTCCAAGCGATTGTACGCTAACACGCCAATGCGCAAGTCCTTGCTCACCTGGACGGTGTCAGAGTTGGAGCTGGTGGCACTTGCGGATCAGTCGTTGCACGGGCCTGAGCGGATCCGAGAGCAGCTGCGGGACATCGACGGCATCAGCCCCTTCCCTAGAGACGGCCTGCAGCTGGTGATCCAGTGGTGTCGTGCTTTTAAATTCAAGCTCAATGCATTTCTGGGTAAGTCAAGCGTGCTTAAGTACAGGGGTGTCCGATGTCCTCCGAGGACATGGGTTTGATTACCATGACATGCACAAACTGATAAAATGTACACTTTAAATGCAGTGTAAGTTGCTTTGGATCAATACAGTTGAGGTCAAAAGTTTACATACACCTTGCAGAACCTGCAAAATGTTAATTATTTTACCAAAATGCTTTTTTTTTTTTGTACTGACCTGACTAAGATATTTCACATAAAAGACGTTTACATATAGTCAACAAGAAAAATATATTTTTTATTTGTTTAGTGATAGTTGTTCATGAGTTCCTTGTTTGTCCTAAACAGTTAAACTGCCTGCTGTTTTTAAAAAAAAAATCCTTCAGGTCCCACAAATTCTTTGGGTCTTTCAGCATTTTTGTGTATGTGAACCTTTTCCAACAATGACTATATGTTTTGAGATCCATCTTTTCAAACTGAGGACAACTGAGGGACTCATATGCAACTATTACAGAAGCTTCAAATGCTCACTGATTCTCCAGAAGAGCTGGGGGGCAAAAACTTTTGAACAGAATGAAGATGTGTACATTTTTCTTATTTTGCCTAAATATCATATATTTTTTTTTCCATTTAGTACTTCTCTTCAGAAGCTACTTACATGTTTCCCAGAAGACAAAATAAGTTACATTTACCCTGATCTTCTTTTGAAGCATCAGTGAGCATTTGAACCTTCTGTAATAGTCCCTCTGTTGTTCTCAGTGTGAAAAGATTTATCACAAAATCATACAGTCATTGTTCGAAAGGGTACAAATACACAAAAATGCTGAAGTACCAAAGAATTGGTGGGACCTGAAGGATTTTTCTGAAGAACAGCGGCCAGTTTAACTGTTCAGAAAAAAACAAGTGACTGATGAACAACTATCACAAAACAAAAACGAAAACACAGCCATGGATCATTCAGGTAACAACACATTATTAAGAATCAAGTGTATGTAAACTTTTGAACAGGGTCGTTTTTATAAATATCTTTTATATGACATATATATATTATCCAGGTCAGTGCTAAATAAAAAAATAACATGCATTTTGTATGATCCCAGATTTTGCAGATTGTTTGTTTAAAATTATAATAAAGCATAGTGCTTTTGTAAATCAACAACGGCTACGAATCAAATAAATATATCCACTGCAGTTTAAGGTGCTCTTTATTTACATGCGTTATTTTAAATTTTGTTTGCTTTGGTCTGTTTTACTTACCACAAAAAGTTTAGATTACTCGATTAATTGTCAGAATAATCGTTCGGATACTCGATTAACCTTAAAAATAATCTACCAATTACTTGTTTACAAAAAAATAATCATTAGTGACAGCACTAGACTGTTGATAAAATGTTCACTTTAATTCAGAATTGATTCAGAACAGATTGTGTTTGTGCCTTTGTATTTTATACTTACTAGAGCTTTTAGCATAGTATCAAACTGTATCGGAATCAATTGCGAGTGTAGTTTGCTAAATGCTACATGTGCAAAGTGCAATTATTATCTTGTTACATGCTTGTTTTCTTGTGTTGTTCAGTGCGGATCCGGGACTATCCTCGTTACCTATTTGAGATCAGAGATTGGTCACTGTCGGGACGTCTGATGGGCACCGAGCAGGACGGCCAGCTGAGGGCAAAGCGCAAACAGGTGGTCCAGCTCGGCCAGCCATGGGGTGACGTGACTGTTTACAGGAATATACCACCACTGAAATTCTACTACGACGTCCATTGTGAGTCACAACACTCTCTTGGTCTTGCAAGTCTGTAATGTGTAATGTTGCAACAATGTGACTGAACCAGTCTAACTGTTCAAACAGCAAACATTTCCCTCTATACCATTGTGTGGGGGCCATGCTGGGATCCTGCTTGGACGCTAATTGGCCAGGCTGTTGATTTACTGACCAAACCCACAGCTGATCCGTCCCCCCTTCTGACCTGGTGGGATAAAAGCAGACTGCTTCTGCATGGCCGCTGGGTAATGGACATCGAACAGGCCAACCTGCATCAGCTCGCTACTGAGGTACTAACAAACACACCCAGACTGCTTGCTAAAACCCCTCACGCATGTACATATTAGGGCTGTCAGTTAATTGTTAACTTAATTAGTTATGAAAAAAGAAAAAACACACTGGCCCCGCCCCCAGACCTGTACATCATTTTATATTTCATACAGTTGACTGTTCACAAATATGATGCGTGGCAAAAACTTCATAAATGCAGTTATGCCCTAAAATTCAAGATATTGGTGCAAAAAAATGCATATAATATTATGACTCAAAATCACACGGGATGCAAGAGCAATATAAAACACAACACGAGTGCTGATTTTGTTTCAATCTATTACAAGCTTAAATGTGATTTTATACAACAGCTCAGTAAATAAGAAGTTGATATTGTGCTATATTTTAAACACAATATTTGTTACATTTTGCAGAGAATGCATCTTCGACCAACACAGCAGTGTTTAGTTTCTTTCAATTCTGTTATCTTTTTCTCACCCTTTTTCACCCTTTTTCTCATCCTGTCGTTTCAACCTTTCTTTTGTGGAACATGAAAGAAGGGATTTTGAAGGCTGTTGGTAACAAAGCTGTTTTGGTTACCAGTGATGACTTACATTGTATGAACAAAAAATACTGAGATGTTTCTCAAATTATCATCTTCTCCATAGTTTACATTAGGCCGTTGCAGCCTAAATGTTTATTTGTAATGAATTCACTGCAAAAAATGCTTTTCTTACTTAGATTTTTTGTCTTTTTTCCAGCCAAAATATCTAAAAATTCTTAAATCAAGAAGGATTTTCTAGACAAATAAAAATTGTCTTGTTTTCAGAAAAAACAAGTCACAGTTAAGAAATAATTTGTTTAATAAAATGTATTTTATTTGAATCAGAATAGTAAAACGAGTAAAAATTATTGTCTTGTTTTCAGAAGAAAGATGTTAAAATTAAAACAAGCAAAACAATCTGCCAGTGGGGTAAGCAAAAAAAATCTTGTTTCAACCAGAAAACTAGATTATTTTGCTTACCCCAATGGCAGATTATTTTGCTTGTTTCAAGCAAAAACTCACTTAATTTTAACATCTTTTTTTTGAAAACAAGACAATAATTTGTACTCGTTTTACTATTTTAAATCAAATAAAATACATTTTATTAAACAAATTATTTCTTGCAGAAGCTTACTTTTTGTAATGTCTGTTTGATGTTTTACACCACAATGACTTTATATTATCTTTTGGGAGTAAATTCTCAGCCAGATTTGATGTGTGATTAATTTGCAGTTTAATTAGATAAATTATTCGAAACATCATGTAATTAATTAGATTAAAAATTGTAATTGACTGACAGCCCTAGTACATATCTAATGTTAACTATAATGTTTTATTTGTGTAGGACCCTTACAACACCACAGAGAACCTGCACTGGGAGTGGAGCAAGCTGAACTTTGACTGGAATCCTGGGCAGTTTGTCTTCAAGGGTGACCTAGAGGTCAACGTTAGAACAGCCTCCAAGTATGTGACTAGTAGTTGCGTTGCATTACAATGTGACATTTTGATTTAAAGGGTTAGTTCACCCAAAAAGGAAAAATCTGTCATTAATTGCTCACCCTCAGCCCTTCGTTCATCTTCGGAACATAAATTAAGATAGTGTGATGAAATCCGAGAGCATGAGGATGAGTAATTAATGACAGAATTTTCCTTTTTGGGTGAACTATCCCTTTAAATTGATTGTAATCTGTGGTCTGTTTCTATACAGGTATGATGATATCTGCTTCCTGCACCTCCCGAGCCTATGCATGACCCTTGACCTCCAATGGTTATGCCATGGTAATCCACATGACCACCATGCCGTAATGCTCTGTGCAGCAGAGAATGTTGCGGATGTCACCTCTGGCCAACCGCACGACTCCTACAGGGCCTTCCGCTCTGAAAACCTCAACCTTTCCATCACCATGAACCTTGACCAGCACTGTGGCAAAGGTTAGAACTATAGCCTTTTTTCTAAATGCTGATAAAGATTACACAACTTTTAAATTCAGAGCAGCGACTAGCATCATCCAACTGAATGAAAACTGGGGCAAAAGTCATATACGGTGCCTGCGAAAGTATTCATACCCCTGCGTTTTTTCACGTTTTGTTGCATTATGTTATCTTTACATCATTTTCCCCCACATCAGTCTACACTCCTTACACTATAATGGCAAAGCAAAAAACTGTTTTTTAACATCTTATAAAATAAAAAACTTAAATGATTCCGTTGCATAAGTATTCATAGACAATTGAAATTTATGGAAGATGATTGTATGGTCTGGGAAGGCACACACATCTTAATAAAAAGTCTAACAGCTGAAAATTCATAATGGAGCAAAAACCTAACCCTGAGATAAAAAAAAAACCTGACTGTAGGGCTCAGAGACAGAATTGCGTCAAGCCACAAATCTGGGGAAGAGTTCAGAAAAAATTCTGCTGCATTGAAGATTCACAGAAGCTAGTTACTTATTTCAGTTTTTTTATTTTTAATAAATGTACAAAGTTGTGACTTTTGTTTTTGCTTTGTCATTATAGTGTATGAACTCTAGAATATGGAAATAATAAATTAAATAAATTAAAAGAATAGTAAATTAAAGCAGTTTAGCATAAGGCAGCAACATAACAGAACATGGAAAAAAAAGGCACTGTAGTGTAATCCAGACTTAAAGCTTATTTCAGTTCTGGTTCTAAAAGGCTTATGTGTGGGTTTTCTCTCAGAGCTCTGTCAGCCCAGAATCCTCCTCTACAGCAGCACCCTGCGGTGGATGCAGAACTTCTGGGCCACCTGGACCAGCGTGTCCCGGCCCATCTGCAGAGGCAAGCTCTTCCACAGCCTCAGACCCACCCGCAGGAAGCTCGGCCAGCACTACAAACAGATGTCCTATACGGCATCTTTCCCACAGCTACAGGTGACAAACCTGAATATTTTATGCCTGCCTACCTTTTTTAAATTAGTTAAAGGGATAGTGCACCCAAAAATGAAAATTACCCCATGATTTACTCACCCTCAAGCCATCCTAGGTGTATATGACTTTCTTCTTTCAGACGAATACAATCTGAGTTATATTAAAAAAAAATGTTCTGGCTCTTCCAAGCTTTGCTAATGGCAGTGAATGAGTGTTGTGATTTTGAAGTCCAATAAAGTACATCCATCCATCATAAAAAGTACTCCACACAGCTCTGAGGGTAAAAAAAACTGTCTTTCTAATGTGAATCGATGCATTTGTGTAAGAAAAATATCCATATTTAAAACTTTATAAACTGTAATCTGTTGCTTCCACTAACTGTCGTACACACGTTCATTAAAGAGTGGTGTTCCAGCAGATGATGTAGAACGTAAGTGAACGTGATGACGAACACGGAAGCGCAGAGGAGAGATCAAAACAAAACATCGGTCACAACAAAAATGTAGGCGGATTTCAATATATGCCAAGAGGAGACAAAATCTCAACAGCTATTATCTTCCATTATAAAGCTTGGAAGAGCCATTACTTTTTTTCATTACATTCTGAAAGAAGAAAGTCTTAAAGGATTGGTTCACTTTCAGAACCAAAATTTACAAATAATGTACTCACCCCCTTGTTATCCAAGATGTTCATGTCTTTCTTTCTTCAGTCGTAAAGAAATTAGTTTTTTTTTTTTGAGGAAAACATTTCAGAATTTCTCTGCATATAATGGACTTCTATGGTGCCACCAAGTTTAAACTTCCAAGATGCAGTTTAAATCCAGCTTCAAAGGACTCTGAACAATCCCAGACAATGAAGAACGGTCTTACCTAGCGATACGAAACAAATTGACGATGTTTGTTGAAAAACTCCCATCTCGTTTTCTTCCCCAACTTCAAAATCGTCCTACATCACTGCAGAAGTACCAACCCAGTGTTTACAAGGTGAACATACAAAGATCAAACACCCTTTACAAAAAAAGTTAAATCTGCGATTTTGGACGATTTTGAAGTTGAAGCCGATAACAAGACATACCCTAACTATTATTCCAGATCACACAGACTACACATACGCATCACAGAGATGAGACAATATGAGCATTTGAGGTTAAAAAGTATTGAAATTGTCAATTTGTTTAGAAAATAATTGATTGTTTCACTAGATAAGACCTTCTTCCTCGGGTGGGATCATTTAGAGCCCATTGAAGCTGGATTTAAACTGCATTTTGGAAGTTCAAACTTGTGGGGGCATCATAGAAGTCTGTTTTATGGAGAGAAATCCTGAAATATTTTCCTTAAAAAAACATAATTTCTTTACGACTGAAGAAAGAAAGACATGAACATCTTGGATGACAAAATGTGAGTACATTACATGTACATTTTTGTTCTGAAAGTGAACAAATCCTTCAACCACCTAGGATGGTTTAAAGATGAGTAAATCATGGGTTAATTTTAATTTTTGGGTGAACTATCCCTTTAATTTCCAATTTGTCTCTTTTAATAAGTAAATGTGATGACAAATATGCAAGGTTAAACCTGTCTTAATGTTCCTGTGTAGGTTCATTACTGGGCATCGTTTGCTCAGCAGAGAGGCATTCAGGTGGAGTGCAGTAAAGGCCATGTCTTCACCAGAGGAGCACAGAGGCTCATCCCACAGGGTGAGAGAGCAAACAGCCTCAATCACTCTCTCCACTTGACATACTGTTCTGCTGAAATGATCAATGTTTGTTTTACAGCTGGCACTGTGATGAGACGACTGATCTCAGAGTGGAACATTACTCAGATGGTGAGCGAGCTCTCTCTGGTCACCGTGCACCTCATGGCCTCCACATGGGATGAGACGGCCGACCACCAGATCAACGCCCAGGTGAAGAAGACCCACCTGCTCAGCCTGTCCTCACTCAGCTACCAGAGACAGAGCAACCGCATAGAAGAGGTGAGAAGTTTTTTCCTGATGCTGTTTGTGGTAAAAATTTGTCCCCAGTGTGAGTCAAAAGTTTACATACACCATGTAGAATCTGCAAAATGTTAATTATTTTACCAAAATAAGAGGGATCATACAAAATGAATGTTATTTTTTTTTAGTTCTGACCTGAATAAGATATTTCACATAAAAGACGTTTACATATAGTCCACAAGGGAAAATAAAAGTCCTTCAGATCCCACAAATTCATTGGTTTTTTCAGCATTTCTGTGTATTTGAACCCTTTCCAACAATGACTGTATGGTTTTGAGATCCATCTTTTCACACTGAGGACAACTGAGGCGCTCATATGCAACTATTACAGAAGGTTCAAATGCTCACTTACGCAATGGATATGCAATGCAATGCATTTGAATTTGAAGATCAGGGTAAATTTAACTTATTTGTCTTCTGAGGAACATGTAAGTATCTTCTGTAGCTTCTGAAGGGCAGTAGTGAATACGAAATATACAAAATTTAGGCAAAAAAATAAAAATGTACACATCGTTCAAAAGTTTACATCCCTGGCTCTTAATGCATCGTTTTTCCTTCCTTCGTTTTCAACTGTATAAAATCTCAGGAGGTGAACTCAAAAGACGAGAGCAATGCTTCCTACACACACAAGTTGTGTTTGGTGGACCTGAGAGCCTCTTGGACCACAACCAACCGCAATATTGCCTTTGGTTTGTACGACGGCTATAAGAAAGCTGCTGTGCTGAAGAGAAACCTCTCCACTGAGGCTCTGAAGGGTCTGCGGATTGACACCCAGGTGCAGACGAAAAAGCTGAAACGCTCCATGTCCAGCTACTCCTCAAACACGGCTCCTGCTACACCAGTCATCACCACAACCACTCGCTCAGAGAAGAGTCAGAATGAGGGTAGGCTCTTCTTATAGGGTAGTTCATTTCTAATTAGAACTGGTGAGTCTTCGGTGTACCCAGTTGATGTATTTTTGTGGTCCTTTTTAGGAACGTCCATGCTGCAGAAGCTCATTGAAGAGACTGATAAGTTTGTGGTCTTCTCTGAAGAAGATGCAGGAGTGAGTGACCAGCTGTGTGGGATTGCTGCATGCCAGACGGATGATGTTTACAACCGTAACTGGTTCATAGAGCTCGTCAACGGTCAGGTACAAATTCAGCTCTGAGAGCAGTAACTCATTGTGTAAGATGCTGTTTTAGCAGATCTTCTCATGTGCACTTTTTAGATGATGCTTCGAGGCACTGAGACTGCAGGTTGCGTGCTGGTGTCTGCTGCCAAGGCACAGCTGCTGCAATGTGAACACCATCCTGCTTGGTACAGCGATACTCTCAAGCAGAAGACTACTTGGACGTGTCTGCTAGATGGTATGCAGTACTTCGCCACCATGGAGCAAAACCCCTCTGAACAGGAAGACTGGCAGCTGTGGCTGGAGGTGGGTTCAGAAGTACAGTTATCACGCATTTATAATCAATGAAACATTGCTTTTAAGTGATCCAATCTCATTTTGTGGACCTACAGGTGAAGAACATTGAGGAGCACAGGGAGAGGAACCTGGACTCGGTCCAGGAGCTGATGGAGAGCGGCCAGGCTGTAGGAGGAATGGTCAGCACCACCACAGGTGTGCCATTTTAACTCTGGAGCTCATTAGCATTAAAGGGATAGTTCACCCAAAAATGAAAATTCTGTCATTAATTACTCAACCATGTTGTAAGACCTTCGTTCATCTTCGGAACACAAATTAAGATATTTTTGATGAAATCCGAGAGGTTTCTGACCCTGCATAGACAGCAACACAACTACCCAGAAAGGTAGTAAGGACAAGTAACTAGTCAATCAACTAGGGGTCATTTAAATAAGTAGTTAGCTGTAAAACATATGTTAACCATACTCTAGTTTGACAAGTAGTAGATCATGCTGTCCCTTCAATTATAAATTTATCTAACAACCAACTAGTCAATTTATTAGGGGCCAACTAAATGAGTAGTTAAAAAAATTGGTAACGTTAACCATATTGTAGTTTGACAACTAGTATGAAATCCGAGCTTGACTCTGCATAGACAGCAACGCAACTACCCAGAAAGGTAGTAAGGACATTGTTAAATTAGTCCATGTGACATCAGTGGTTTAAAGGAATAGTTCACCCAAAAATGAAAATTAGCCCATGATTTACTCACCCTTAAGCCATCCTAGGTGTATATGACTTTCTTCTTCCAGACGAACACAGTCAGAGTTGTTTTCAAATTTATCCTGGCTCTTCCAAGCTTTATAATAGTGGTGGATAGTGGCTATTATTTTGAAGCTCCAAAAAGCTCATATATCCATCCTAAACTAACCCATACACCTCCGGGGGTTAGCACATGTATTCTGAAGGTGATCCATGTTTTTTTTATAACAAAAATATTTCTATTTTTAAAATTATAAACTCAAATATCTGACTACCGGCAACGGTGTACGCGCGTTCATGAGAGAGTTGAGTTCTGGCTTTTTCCCTGACCTCTGACTCAACGTATAACGTATGACATAAGCCGCATTCAGAGTAAACACAGGTGAGAATATTTTTTGCATAGCCTTATTTGTTTGAACTAGAGTAACTTTACACTGACCAGGATCTCATGAACGTGCATATGGCCGTTGATGGAAGTCGGTGATTTGTGTTCATAATTTTAAAAATAGAAATATTTTTGTTATAAAAAAAACCCATGGATCTGCTTCAGAAGACATGCGTTAACCCCCCAGAGGCGTATGGGTTAGTTTTGGGGGCTTCAAAATAATAGCCACTATCCACCACCATTATAAGGCTTGGAAGAGCCAGGATAAATTTTAAAACAACTCTGACTGTGTTCGTCTGGAAGAATAGTCATATACACCTAGGATGGCTAAAGGGTGAGTAAATCATGGGTAATTTTCATTTTTGGGTGAACTATTCCTTTAACCAAAATGTTTTGAAGCTACGAGAATACTTTTTTTGTGCAATGAAAAAAAAAAAAAAGACACATCTCTGGTCCTTATAGCGTTGTGGTAGCAACGTTTGCACGTCCAATCAGCATCCCCAGTCTAGTTTATCTGACCCGTTTCCTCTTGCTCTGATTTAGATTGGAACCAGCCTTCCCAAGTGCAGGAGACCCAGCAGGTCCAGCGTATCATCTCTCGCTGTAGCTGTCGCATGTACTACATCGGGTACAGCCACGACATCGACCCTGAACTGGCCACCTCCATCAAACCACCAGAGATCCGTGATCGCCATGAGAAGGAGGACCTTTTAAAGAAACAAGCTGGTAAGCGAACTTAAGTGTAACAGGAACTGACTTCTGCATGTTGCTCGTTGTTCTGTCATAGAGATTTGTTATTGCTTTGTTCTGGTCATATCAGGTGCAGTCGACACTTTCACCCTCATCCACAATGACTTGGAGATTTCCACCAATCCAGTGCAGTACTCCATGATCCTGGACATAGTCAATAACCTGCTGCTCCACGTGGAGCCCCGGCGCAAGGTTCGAACTGAATGCAATTGGTCTAGACATCAGTTTTGGAATGAGTTCTTGTGTTGTATTTACCAGATATTTTGCTTTGTTTAGGAGCACAGCGAGAGGAAACAGCGTGTGCGTTTCCAGCTGGAGATCTCCAGCAACCCTGAGGAGCAGCGTAGCAGTATTTTGCACCTTCAGGAAGCCGTACGACAGCATTTGGCTCAGATCCGTTGGCTGGAGAAAGAGATCTACTCCAACATGAAGGTCAGTTTAGTTCACCTGAACCATCAGCCATCTGCATAGCTTTCCATGAGGTCATGTCCTCCAGACTTCTCTGAGATTTATTCATAATGTCCTTTTATATGACACTTACAGTCCCAGTCAGAAGAGTTAAGAGGAGACGAGATGTCGGACATCAACCTGCGCATGCAGAATCAGCTCAACCAAGAAAAGACGGATATGCAGATGAAGAGTGAGGAGCTCAACATCCTCATCCGGTTGGACACTAACACATTTCTAGCAATTGACCATTCATTGACAAAATCAGTTCAAAATGTTTGGATTCATCAATGCTCTTTGCCTCCTCTAAGGTGCTTTAAAGACTTCCAACTGCAAAGGGCCAACAAACTGGAGCTGCGTAAACCCCCAGAAGATGTTAGCGTTGTGCGTCGTACTGAGTTCTACTTTGCTCAGGCCCGCTGGTGTCTCACGGAAGAAGACGGACAGCTGGGTATAGCTGAACTTGAACTGCAGAGGTTCATGTACAGCAAGGTGAGTCTGCAAAGACAGAGGTTTTGGTTGAAGTTGCTGAATATTATTTGCTAATCATTGGTAAAACATTAACTACTGTGTATGTGACTGTGCATCACTGCTTACAGATCTCTTAATGTGGTGTTCTTTTTCACAGCTGAATAAGTCTGATGACACAGCAGAGCATCTCCTGGAATTGGGCTGGTTCACCATGAATAACCTGCTTCCCAATGCTGCATACAAGGTACTGCTGCTTAATGATTCACACTGGATGTCCATGTCGGGGAAATAATTAAACCATGTGATGTGTGTTATTGAAAATCTGTTATTGAAGATCTCTAACTTCTGCAAATGTCTCTGTGTGGTTGTTTACACACATTTGAACAGTCTGAACTGAAACCTGCATAGAGGGCTGGTTTAGCGTGTGTAGGGTTTTTTTTTTTGGTTCAACTTGTTAGAGAGGGAGCAAGACAGTGTATTAATTGTCTGACAAACAATTAGCTAGAGGTCAACTAGACAATTAAACTTGAAAATACTGTGATAAAAACAATATACAAAAATAGTACAATTAATATAAATAATTAGCATTTTAGCAGTTACATTTAAGGTAACATGGTAACAGTGTTGACAACTATTAGACTTGTCAACCATCCTGTTCCTTGACCTCACCTAGTGTACTAATTTGTCCAACAACCAACTAGTCAATCAATTAAGGGTCAACTAAATAAGTAGTTAGCATTTAAGCTGTAAAATGTAGACTTATAAACTGTGCTGTCCCTTTATGGTCAATTTGTGTAACAACCAACTAAACAAGGAACTGAACACAAATACAACATAACGCAATAATATCACAACAGAAGTCAACTAAATTAGTAGTTAGTGTTTTAGCTGTAATATTTAAGGTTAACTATATTCTAGTTTGACTACCAGTCAACTATGTAACCATCCTGCCCCTTGATGAACTATCCTGTCACCTAGTTTACTAATATGTCCAACAACCAACATTTTCAAAGCATCTTAGCTGTGAAGTTTACGGTAGAATGTTGACAGCATTCTAGTTTGACAACCAGTAGACTTAATCATCCTGTCCCCTGATGATCATCTAGTTTGTTAGTATGGTTAGTTAGTTAGTTAGAGGTCAGCTAGACAATTCTTTGTTTTTAACTGTTATTTTTAAGGTAATTAATATGTTAGCAGCTTTGTAGTTTGACAACTAGCAGACTTTGTCAAACAACCAACTGGTCAGTTTATTAGGGGTCAACTAAATTAATAGTTAGCATTTTAGCTATAATATTTAAGGTAGCCTGTTAAATATATTCTAGTTCTATAACCAGTAGACTTGACCATCCCCTGTTGATCATCTAGTTTGTTAGTTGTCTGGCAGCCAACTAGTTAGTAGTTAGTTGGTTAGAGGTCAAGTAGACAATTAAACTTGAAATTATATAAAAAAATGATATACATTATATACAAAAATAGACACGTTTTAGCGTTTTAACTATTATTTTTAAGGTAATATGTTAACAGTATTTTAGTTTGACAGCTAGTAGTCTTGTCAACTGTCCTGTTCATTGACATTTACTAGGAATCAATTAGGGGTCAACTGGCGTCCTGAGCGATTAGCAATTTAGCTGTAATATTTAAGGTATCATGTTAACTATACTCTAGTTTGACAAACAATTAACCATGTTAATCATCCTGTGTTCTAGTTTACTAATGTATCCAACAACTAACTAGTCAATTTATTAGGTGTCAACAAATCGAGTAGTTAGGATTTTAGCTATGAAATTGAGTAAAATGTTAACAGTATTCTAGTTTGACAACCAGTAGACTTGACCATCCTGTCCCCGATGATCATCTAGTTTATTAGTTGTCCAGCAGCCAACTAGTTAGTTAATTAAAGGGCAGCTAGACAATTAGTTTGCATTTTCATTGTATTATTTAAAGTAACGTGAACATTATTCTCGTGTGACAATTTGTAGTCTTGTCAACCATCCTGTCCCCTGATGGTCAGCTAGGTTACTAGTTGTCCCACAACCAACTAGTTGATTAGTTAGGGGTCATCTAGTTGGTTGATTTTTTTTTTTTTTTTTTTTTTTTTTAAACTCCAATATTTACATCTAAGGCGCATGTATACTACTAGTCAAAAGTTTGGACACACCCTCTCATTTAATGTTTTTTTTTAAAGTCTCTTATACTCATCAAGGCTGCATTTACTTGATCAAAAATACAGAAAAAAAATGTAATATTGCAAAATGTTATTACAATATAAAATAATGTTTTTTTATTTTAATATACTTTACAATATAATTTATTCCTGTGATGCAAAGCTGCATTTTCATCAGCTGTTACTTTTTGTCTTGGGTGTCACGTGATCCTTTAGAAATCATTCTAATATGCTGATTTATTATTAGAATGATCAATGTTGGAAACAGTTGTGCTGCCAAATATTTTTTGCAACCCGTGATTCTTTTTTCAGGATTCTTTAAAAGTTAAAAAGAACAGCATTTATTCAAAATATATATCTTTTCTAACAATGTAAATCAATGCTATCACTTTTTATTAATTTAACACATCCTTGGTGAATAAAAGCATTCATTTCTTTCAAAAAAGAAAGAATAAAAATGTACTGACCTCAAAGTTTTGAACAGTAGTGTATATTGTTAGAAAATCTTTCTGTTTTAAATAAATGCTGTTCTTTTTTAACCTTTTATTGATCAAAAAATCCTGGAAAAAGTATTACAGGTTCCCAAAAAAATATTAAGCAGCGCAACTGTTTCCAGCACTGATAATAAATCAGCATGTTAGAATAATTTTTGAAGGATCATGTGACACTGAAGACTGGAGTAATAATTCTGGAAATTCAATTTTAATTACAGTTATAAATTCAGTTTTAATGTACATTAATATAGAAAAATATTGATTTGCATCATAATAATTCACAATATTACTTTTTTTTTTTCTGTATTTTTGATCAAGTGAAAACAGCCTTGATAAGCATAAGAAACTTCTTTAAAAAACATTAAATGAGAAGGTCTATCCAGACTTTTGACTGGTAGTGTACTTTCATACTTTCAAACGTTTTCATCATAATTAATTACAGATATAATCAGTCTTAATATGGATTATTATTAGCCATCATAACAATGCCTTTCACTGCTTTCACAACAGTTATTGTCGAACATAAAATTGTCTGATATGTTCACATTATTATAATGAGAGAAAGAAATATATTGGATCATTGTCTTGTGAACATGACCCTAAACCAGCCCCATTATACAGGGGTCCAACTAGAGATCCAGATAACCCACAACTAGTTTATTTTTAAACATTTTAGCATTTTGCACATCTCTACTATTTGTTAATCCTATAACTCTTGGTTTCTCTTTGTGCAGCATGTAAGGGTATGTATGGAGTGGGTAATATCCTATGTTTAGTCGACATCTTCGTCCTCATTCAGACATATGCCTGCTTAAAGAATTTTCTTGTTTGGACAAAATTCACCTGCATTCTCACTTCTTGTTGTCGATATTGCAGGCTAGTTGCATTGCCTTCCATTTTTACATCTTTTGTCTTTTCTTTGGAAATCTTTACATTTGTCCAATCATTTTCGGTTGGCTTTGACCAGCAGGATATGCAACCATGTCCATGTTTTCCTTTGTCTTGTAGTTTGCGTCTAAAC
Organism: Cirrhinus molitorella; assembly: GCA_033026305.1. Classification (NCBI taxonomy): domain Eukaryota; kingdom Metazoa; phylum Chordata; class Actinopteri; order Cypriniformes; family Cyprinidae; genus Cirrhinus; species Cirrhinus molitorella. The sequence goes on from CM065134.1 coordinate 18,539,381, forward strand.
AAACGCAAGTACTTTAGTCATTTGGGTGTAACTGTGCTAATGTTCTGTGTTGTAGGTGGTTCTGCGGCCTCAGAGCCCCTGCCAATCAGGACGCCAGCTTGCTCTCCGCATCTTCAGTAAGGTCCGCCCACCGGTGGGAGGGATTTCCGTCAAAGAGCACTTTGAGGTCAATATCATGAAATCTATTTCTGTTTGCATCAATACACTGGAAGATCCTATTCACACATTCAGCTGCTCTCTTTTTTTTCTGAAAAATGCTTTTAATTGTAGGTAAATGTGGTACCACTAACCATTCAGCTCATGTACCAGTTCTTCAAGAGGATGATGGGATTTTTCTTCCCTGGCCGAAATGTGGAAGAAGAGGAAGTTGGGGATGAGGAAGACAAGTTCAGACTAGTTACTACAGGTTTGTGAAATTTTCATCCTTCCACTACAGGGATACTCAATCACATCATATGCAAATAATTCAAAATTATAATTATAATTCATCAAAGTACAAGAATTGGAAAAAAATCTGATCCTCTAGAAGGCCAAAATTGGTCTTTGCATTCTTGTTTTACACACTCTTTGCACTCATTGTACTGACATCCATAGTGCAGCCCATGTTGATCAATATCGGTTTACATCGATTTTTTTTCTCCATTCCTTTTTTCTCCTTTGTGCTCCAGTGAGGGTATTAGATTGCTGTCTGCTGATGTTATGTCACACTGATGGCCCATCCTGGGCTATTAAAAGCTCAACGCTCCTTTGACATTGGAGGGTTTTGTGTCTGGAATAGCTTCAGGGTGACTTTCATGTGCATTGTGGACAGTCTAAGGCTTGTTTTCTTCTTAAATCGAAGGTGTTGTGAAACCCAGGCAGCTCTCTGAAGACTCCATAGGAGGACTTGGACCTGGGAAAGGGGTCGCGCAGGGGTTAAATCGAACTGCTGGAGTCAGGAGATCATTTCGCAAACCACCTGAGGTATTTTTAGTTAAATGATGACAATTGAAATGTCTGTTTATGATTAAATATTTGCATCTTGATTTGTAGGTTGTAGTTTATTTCAGCTTCATTTGCAATCATAAAGAATTATAATGTTCTCAAATGGAAGTCACAAATGAAGAGTAACCAAGTTATTTAACCTCTTAAATGTCTTTTCCATTCAGCATCCCGTTGATGACATTGATAAGATGAAAGAAAGAGCAGCCATGAATAATTCTTTCATCTACATCAAGATTCCCCAGGTTCCCCTCTGTGTCAGTTACAAGGTTGGTTGCACTAAATGAATACAAGGGAAAGTGTTATAATTGACCCTTCGCAGAAACCCACCCCACACAGTTACTGTTGCTACGTCCGACATGCCACACACGTTCTCGGACAATGAAAAATACATCACCGCGCAAAGAGGTAGAAAAGACAGAGCAGGTTACTTTTGCTATGAAACAAAGTCTCAGCTTTTAATTTTTGTCATTTTTTCAAAGATTCAAATAATAAACACTGTTTGGTGGCTCTTTAATGCGTCGCAACAGATTGCTGTAGTGCCTTAGTTAAAGCGGCACGTGAGCCTGACATCTCTAATATGTGACCATGGACCACAAAACCAGTCATAAGTGTCAGTTTTTCAAAATTGAGATTTATATATCATCTGAAAGTTGAATAAATAAGCTTTCCATTGATTCATGGTTTAAGATCGGACAATATTTGGCTGAGATGCACCTATTTGAAATCTGGATTCTGAGGGTGCAAAAAAATAAAAATATTGAGAAAATCGCCTTTAAAGTTGTCCAAACTAAGTTCTTAGCAATGAATATTACTTAAAATAAATAAAAAATTAAGTTTCGATACATTTGTACATACAAAAAATCTTAATGGAACATGATTTTTACTTAATATCCTAATGATTTTTGGCATGTATTTTTGGCTGTTGCTACAAATTTACCCCAGCGACTTAAGACTGGTTTTGTGGTCCAGGCTCACATATGAGATAAACATGAATGAACATCAGAAGGTATCTTGCTTCAACCGCAGAAAGATGTCAGTACTAGTGCTGCCAAAGTTGGCCCGTTAACGCAGGCAATACATTTTTCCAGTTTAACTGCTTTAAAAATATTTAACGCCATTATTAAACCCCTCACAACTGCTGCTTCTATCTTTTTTTTTTTCTTGACAAGAAGTGCGTGCATTTAGTTGCAGAATGTCTTTACGACCACATCAAGCGGGAGACTTTTCAGACGCGCAGTCCAACTTTACTTCTGCGCTAGTCAAACGAATGCGGAAACGGTACAGTTGATGAGGGGCTTCTGCGGTCAGATGAGATTTTGTCAGGCTGTATGTCAGTAAAAAGCGAAATTACATGTCCTTTCAGCTATTATACTTGCTTGTAGCGCATGCGCTTCAATTGCACACACAAATTCAGCAGCGCATGCTGTAGCCTGTATCATTTAATATTAAAGCGCAAATGAAAGTACGAGCGTGCAAGTAACCTAATAACCCAGCTATGTACACAAAAACGTTTATTTTGGATGTGATTAATCGTGATTAATCATTGCCCAGCACTAAGTAAAAATACACTGTCTTTATGTTGTTTCTACATTCATTTGAAGATTGGATTTGAAATTATTACATTGTAAAAGTATATTTAAAAATGGTAATGTTAGGTGGGATTAATCGTGATTAATTTTGAAAAATATTTATTATTTATATTATTATATATTATTTTATTTATTTTTATTTTATTTATATTAATATATATATATTTTTTTTTTTTTCGATTGACACCACTAGACAGTGCACACTGTTTTTAAAGGAACACTCCACTTTTTTTTGAAAATAGGCTTATTTTCCAACTCCCCAAGAGTTAATATGAGTTTTACCATTTTTGAATCCATTCAGCCGATCTCCAGGTCTGCTGGTAGCATTTTATCATAGTTCAGCATAAATCAGTGAATTAGATTAGGCCATTAGCATCTCGCTCAAAAATGACCAAAGATTTTTTTTATATTTTTCCTATTTAAATCTTGACTCTACTGTAGTTACATCATGTACTAAGACTGACAGAAAATGAAAAGTTGTGATTTCCCAGGCTGATACGGATAGGAAGTATACTCTCATTCTGGCGTAATAATCAAGGAACTTTGCTGCTGTACCATGGGTGCAGCAGGTGCAATGATATTATGCAGCGCCTGAAAATATTCTTGTTCTCTTGTGTTACTCTGTATGTTTCTGTTGTGTTGTGTATCTGTAGGGAGAGAAGAGCAGTGTAGACTGGAAGGATCTGAACCTGGTTCTTCCTTGTTTGGAGTATCATAACAACACCTGGACCTGGCTTGACTTTGCTATGGCTGTGAAGAGAGACAGTCGTAAGGCTCTGGTCGCACAGGTAATTGCTCTGAAACCCCTCACTCCCAAACTCAACTTTAAACTAAAATGTTGATTATTTTATCAAAATAAGAAGGGTTATACAAAATGCATGTTATTTTTTATTTAGTTCTGACCTCAATGTGATATTTCTTATAATGGTCCACAGTTTTTTTTGTTTGTTTGTTTAGTGATAGTTGTTCATGAGTCCCTTGTTTGTCCTAAACAGTTAAACTGCCCACTGTTCTTCAGAAATATCCTTCAGGTCCCACAAATTCTTTGGTTTTTCAGCATTTTTGTGTGTTTGAGCTCTTTCTAACAATGACTGTATGATTTTGAGGTCCACCTTTTCACACTTAAGACAACTGAGGGACTGTGCACAACTATTACAGAAGGTTCAAACACTCACTGATGCTTCAGAATGAAAGATCTTGCAAATCATTGAAGATCAGGGTAAATTTAACTTATTTTGCCTTCTGGGAAACATATAGCTTCTAGAGGGCAGTACTAAATGTAAAAAATATGATATTTAGGCAAAATAAGAAAAATGTACACATTCTGTGCAAAAGTTTTCACCCCCGGCATCGTGTTTCCTTCTGGAGGATCAGTAAAAGTGTAAACCTTCTGTAATAGTTACATATGACTCTCGCAGTTGTCATCAGTGTAAAAAGATGGATCTCAAAATTTTTAGAAAAGGTTCAAATACACAAAAATGCTGAAAAAACTAACAATTTGACACAGTATTAAGAATCAAATGTATGTAAACTTTTGAACAGGGTCATGTTTATAAATTAAACTACTATTTTTTTGTGTACGTAAAAGTCTTTTATGTGAAATATTTTATTCAGGTCAGTACTAAATAAATTCTGCGACGTGTATGTAAACTTTCAACCTCAACTGTGATAGGATTTTGCTCAAACTTTGTTACACTTTCATCCCACATAAACAGATGATAAAGGAGAAGCTACGGTTAAAACCCGCCTCAGGCTCAGAGTCCCGAGGTAAAGCAACTGATGGGAAAACAGACAGCAGCCTCCAGCAACAAGTGGAGGACGAGAAAGCAAGACTTCTGATCGGCTTCAGCAACGCCGACAAGAGCTCCAGCAAAAAGAGCATCTTCAGTCGCCGCAAGTGAAGCTCCTTCACAGAGATGCTGGTCTTGAAGTTACAACAGGAAAAGGGATGGACGATGAGAACCAAACCTGAAAAGTTTAAGGTCTCTCTCCTCTTCACCAGTGGTGCCTTTAAACGTCCACGCTGGGTGTGGACACAGAAACCAGCACCATGGTCAAGCCATGACTGCAGGTGCTGGTCCTGCGATGGAAGAAGAGTCATTCTACTGTCTAATATGAGTGCTGTACACTTAACATCACTTTTTTTTATTATGCCATAAATCATTTCAACATGTTTAAATGAACCACATACAGCATTAAACCATCTTTATCTAGTAAGATAACATCCTCAAGACAGTGTCCTACAATTCAACGGTTCATCTCTGTTTTGTGTTTGGAGCATTGTGACGGCTCTCCTGCTGGATCAGGAGATTCTTGTAGGCCTGAATCTGAAAATCACACATACTAGAAACCCATATTATCTCACAAATCGAAAGAATTTCTCCCCAATGTTAAATTGTACATGATACTAGTTAGCTGACCACTGTTTTACTGTACTAACTACATAGTGCAATACAAAAGCGAACGGACTGAGGATCTTCTGCTTGTGGAGCAGTTGGACATCATGGGAAGCTTCTTGTTTTATGCCATTTTTGCAGCCTGTCTGATTAATGCTTTGTAATTTTAACACTATGGCACTTTTTACACAAAGTATTTTCTGATATTTTTGTATCTGTGGTGTCTTCTGTATCATTTCAATAATGCTGCTGATTTTTGCTTGTCAGCTTCAAAAGTGAAAGATGTTATATCAGCTTGAATGTTTAAAAATGAGCACTATTTAGATTTTTTTCCCCCCACTGTATCAGGCAATGGGCCTAGTATTGTTCTTTGTACAAATAATGGGAGGTATTAAATGTCAGCAAGCATGTAAATTAATATTTGTCAATAAAATAAAAGCAGGCCCCAAAAAGCCCATCAAACAGTGTTTTTTGTTTTGCTTTTTTTTACTTTATTATTTAAATCATCAATAATCAATCATAAGGATCTCAGAAATGTAAGTAATTAATTAGATACACTTTTTATATATAATATTTACTACAGCAGTATATTTTAAATAAAAGTTTACAAAAAACTTTAAGTATAAAGGAGCATGATATACACTATCAGTCAAAAGTTTTTGAACTGAGATTTTTATCTTTTTTTTTTAAAGCCTCTTCTGCTCACTAAGCCTGTATTTATTTAATCCAAAATACATCAAAAGCCGTAATATTGTAAAATATTTTTACTATTTCAAATAACTGCTTTCTATTTGAATATATCTTACAATGCAATTTATTCCTGTTATTTCAAAGCTGATTTTTTAGCATCATTACTCCAGTCACATGATCCTTCAGAAATCATTCTAATATTCTGATTTGCTGCACAAAAAAACATTATTATGATGTTGTAAACAGCTGAGTAGATTTTTTTTTTCAATGCTCAGAAGAACAGCATTTATCTGAAATAGAAATCTTTTTCAATATTATACATGTTTTTAACATCACTTTTGATCAATTTAAAGCATCCTTGCTAAATAAAAGTATTAATTTCTATAATTTCTTAAGAAAAAAAAATGTATACTGACTCAAGCTTTTGAATGGTAGTGTATAATGTTACAAAAGCTTTTGTTTCAGATAAAATCTGATCTTTGGATTTTTCTTTTCATCAAAGAATCCTGAAAAAAAAAATACTAAACTGTTTTAAATATTGATAATCATAATAAAAAATTATTCTGAACAGCATCAGCATATTAGAATGATTTCTGAAGGGTCCTGTGATGCTCAAGACTGGAGTAATGATGCTGAAAATGTAAATTTGTTCACAGGAATAAATTACATTTTAAAATATATTCAAACTGAAAGCAGTTATTTTAATTAGTACAAATATTTTACAATATTACAGCTTTTGCTGTATTTTGTATAAAATATTGTAGTCACCTGTAGGTGACAAAATAGGAGACAATTGTGTATTTTATCCTTCAGTGCGTTATTACAAACACATACAACAGAAAGTCTCTTACTAACTAGACAAAGGAAGGTCACGTCTGTGAGTATGTGAGTTACGTAATCAATCAATTATGACGTTTCTGATGCATGCAGTACATAGCTGTAACGTGATCTTTGTTTATGTGTTAATATTAATGAGTGGGCGGGGCGGAATCTTGCGCTCCTGCATGTGTATCAAAGGTTTGGACGCTGACCAGTGTGCCTGCTGAAACAGCCTTATTTAGTGTGGTAATTATTTAAATAACGTGGAGTTCATTTTATGTGAGACGGGCTTCTAAGGAAAAATATATTTAATTTAAAAAAGAAAATCGCGAGTCGTTTTTTTCTTGATAAAATGTGATGGGCGTGTGATGGGCGGCGACGGGAGTAAAAATAAGGTAAGTGTGTTTACTGCTCTACTAGCAACACCTCACGTTGATGAATGTAAACAAGAGTTTGCTTAAAGTAACGCCGTTTGTACACTGATTGTGCTTTGCAGGTTTGTGCGACTAAAATAGAGGAACATATCAGTTTCATGAGGCAATTTCATGATTAAATTCAGATTAATTACATTGACATGTGAGATGTTCCCGGTCTGTTCATGTGTTATTCAGTCAAATGTGTTTACTGTTTTAGGATTTGTTCACAACAGATGATATTGATATTTACAAACGTAAACAACAAGCTATACACACAAAATAGCCTACAGTTAATTACATTGCACAGTGATTGACAAAATGAATAGTTTATAGTTATAGAATAGTTAATTCGTGTATTGTTATAAAGCTTCCAAAACGTATTTTTATTGCATTCAGTAACAAAATTAATGACACATAGATTTGAAATGCCACTTGATTTTATATTTTCTTTTTTAATGCAATGACAGGAACGTTTCCATAACTTTCACTATAGTTCAAGCGTTCTTTAAAAGTTCATGTAAATGTTAGGACAAAACGTTTTTAAAGGGTGTGGGGTGTTAAGACTTGTATGGTTTAATATAATGTAAATGATGTCTCTTAATAATATATGTAGTAGAAACCCATTAAAGATTTATGTTATATTAAAAAAAACATTGTTTCATACATATTTTGGACAATAGGGGAACCATATTTCGGTATTTTCAGTAGCTGTGGTCTACTAAAATCCTCAAAGGCATCAGGGCTAAAGTGCAAAGTCGCTTGTCTTTAGGAAGTTTAATTCGTCCACAGGCATCTTCCTATTCTTTTCTCCTCTTCTTATCACTACATCGCCTCTCTTTTTGCTCTTTGACTGAAAATTACAACCAAAAGCAACAGGAAGTGCAACAGGAAGTGTAGTAGTTCAACAAGAGCAACCATTTCACATCATCGAAATAATGGCGCCCCAATAGTCTAAATTATGTATAAAACAATATTTTTTTAAAATAACGTAAATCTTTCATGGATTTTCTACTACATACTACATATTCCGTGGAATGTCCTTATATGTTATTTTTATTAGCTGGATGTTTTCATAAAACATGAGTACAACGTTCATGGAACGTCTTTACGATGTCATTTACTTTATGAATGTTCTTGTAATGTTGAGAGAAATGTTTTTGGAACATCTTTGTAATCGTTTGCTATATATTCTTATCATTTTGTCATGAAACATTATGAGTATAAAATAATGGAACAACCTTAAAATGTTGTTGACAACCTGTAAATGTTGAACAACCTGTAAAATGAATTTTTACTTTATGAAAATTCTCATAACATTTAGAGAAAATGTTCTAGGAAATACATTCTAAGATCCTCTTTATAATGTTATTAATACTTGTGAAATGTTTTTGAATGTTTGGGTAAAATGTGGTAACTGTCTTAAAACACTAAAAACTGGACGTTTTAAACATGAAGAAATCATTCAGAAATATAATTTTCAAAATTATATAATGTAATGTTCCTCTAACATTTACAAAAAACATTCAGAAGTGATGTTTTCATAACTTGATGGGAATGTTAAATTCATTCACAAAACACACACTACCAGTCAAAAGTTTTTGAACAGTAAGATTTTTAATATTTTTTAAGGAAGTATCTTCTGCTCACAAATCCTGCATCCAAAAAAGTACAATTTTGAAATATTTTCACTATTGACAATAACAGTTTTCTATTAGAATATATTTTAAAATGTAATTTATTCCTGTGATTTCAAAGCTGAATTTTTAGCATCATTACTCCAGTGACATGATCCTTCAGAAATCATTGTAATATTCTGATTTGCTGCTCAAAAAATGAATATTATTATTATTATTATGTATTATGACTTTTGATAAATTTAAAGTATTCCCATGCGGTACAATGCAAAGCGGGACGGGTGGTCACCCTAACTCTAGCTAGTGATCTGTTAAGCATTAGCCTATCATAAGTGTTTGTGATTTTGTATAGTTATTTATCAGAGATGTTGTCTTCGCTGCAGGAATCAGCATCACTGGTGAAAAGGAGATCCCTATCATGTCATCAGGGCTTCCTGTCTCTCCCGGCTCAGCTTGTTCATCACAGTCTATTTAGACGCAGCGCCCAGCACAGAGAATACCCCGTCTCTGAGCAATCTCGGCCCTCAGACACAAACCCTGAGGGGCCTCGTCTGGAGTGGACACTGCCAGGCTTTATTTCAGTTTTCCTGCCAGAATTTCCTCACAGGTTTACTGGGCATAAGCATTTACAGGTAGTTCATTGCCACAAGCATTAAAAACCTTGTAAATAGTAACATAAATCACCTTAAAAAAGTCTTGTTTATTGAATGATTCTCTTCTCAGATTCTTGGTTTTGTAGCTAAAGGCTCATTTGGTCCAATCCTGAAGGTGAAGGATGTACCTAAAAATGAGACTTATGCTATTAAGGTGACTTATTCTGCCTTGTTCTTGTTTTATGGCCTTTTCCAAAATGTGCTATGTTTGGTACGCTGCACCATCCTCATTCCATAATTTCGGCTGTCACTATTGGTTAGGTTTTACCCAAAGCGGAGGTTTTGAGACATGGAGTCCTCCAGCAGTCCAAAGAGGAGGTGATAATTCAAGTGAGTCACTCTATGTCGGCTACGGCTCGTCTGATCCGGTTCTAACCGGGCCTGTGATACATGGACAACACTGACTTCCTCTCAGTCGATGATGCCCTATAAGCATGCACACATTTCATGCTTCAGTTGTTTTGTTCATGTCATTATGATTTCTTCCCACTTCCTCTTAGCGTGTGCGCTCACGCCCATCTCATTTTGTGTTGTCAACTGTTACGTTGTAGCGACAAGTCAGACATCCTTTCCTCCTCAGTCTCCTGGACTGTTGGCAGAGCCAGAGCAATCTCTTCATCAGTGAGTCACACCACATACAAACCCACTCTCCCACTCCTTATTTTCCTTTGCTTTAAAGCAGGGGGCTTTAAACTGAGGCACTGAGGTCAAAAGTTTACATACACCTTGCAGAATGTGCATTTTCATCTTCATTATTTTAGCAAAATAAAAGGGATCATACAAAATGCTTGTTATTTTTTATTTAGTACTGACCTGAATAAGATATTTCACATAAAAGACGTTTACATATAGCCCAAAAGAGAAAATAATAGTTGAATTTATAAAAATTACCCTGTTCAAAAGTTTACATACACTTGATTCTTAATACTGTGTTGTTACCTGAATGACCCACAACTGTGTTTTTTTGTTTAGTGAATTGTTTATGAGTCCCTTGTTTGTCCTGAACAGTTAAACTGCCTGCTGTTCTTTAGAAAAATCCTTTGGGTCCCACAAATTCTTTGGTTTTTCAGCATTTTTGTGTATTTGAACCCTTTCCAACAATGACTGTATGATTTTGAAATCCATCTTTTCACACTGAGGACAACTGAGGGACTCATATGCAACTATTACAGAAGGTTCAAGCGCTCACTGATGCTCCAGAAGGAAAAAACATGCATTAGGAGCCAGGGGGGTAAAAACTTTTAGAATTTGAAGATCATGGCAAATGTAACTTATTTTTGTTTTCTGGGAAACATGTATCTTCTGTAGCTTCTGAAGGGTAGTGCTAGTACTCAAAATAGATGATCAAAAGTTTTCACCCCTGGTTCTTAATGCATTGTGTTTCCTTCTGGAGCATCAGTGAGTGTTTGAACCTTAATATGTAATAGTTGCATATGAGTTTCTCAGTTGTCATCAGTGTGAAAAGATGAGTCTCAAAATCATACAGTCATTGTTGGAAAGGGTTTAAATGCACCAAATTGCTGAAAAAACAAAGGGACCTGAAGGATTTTTCTGAAGAACAGCAGGCAGCTTAACTGTTCAGAACAAACAAGGAACTCATGAACAACTATCACTAAACAAAAGAAAAACACATCATTCAAGGCCCTCAGATATGTAGGGTCATCAAAAGTTTGAAAAGCCCTGCTTTAAAGGAACATTTGAAATGAAAGGTGAAGTTTACTGTACTAACTGTATTACTAGTGAAACTAGCTTGACTGTTTTAAAAAAAAAAACACTTCCCCATCTGCCCACACTGGTAAAACAATTCATGCATGAATATCATGTGAGGATTACTGGGTTTACCAGATTTCTGTACGACTGCATATACAGTGCTTTGTGAAAGTATTCATACCCTTTTTTTTTTTTTTCATGTTTTGTTATGTTGCTGCTAAGTGTGCCATACGAGTCCAGAAAAGTGAAGCCAAAGCGTCTTGATCACCCCCAGGCGGCTGGCTGCAGTATAGGTCATAAACCCCACCCTCTCCATGTAATCTAATGGAACATGAGATGAACTAAATAAATAAATTACACTTCAAATAATTTTTTCCAAAAGCAATTTGAGGTAGTTTTTATAATGCTGATGTATATTCAATTGTTTGTTTTTCCAAAAAGGTTTGCATTTAGGTAGTTATCTGATGCTATAAAAATGGGGTGTGGTGTCATGATTGTGATCTTGCGAGTGGGTGAGTTTGGGACTTTGAAACCGCAGACCCACTCATGAACTACTGCGCAGACTCAGGCTTCGAACAAATGTCTACTGCACAGACTGGCTCCAAATGATGTCATTTCCCCAGTATGACAGCGGGCATACTGAGATGCTTTGGTTTCACTTTTCTATACCATACCATAATGACTAAGCAAAAACGAAACGGTCACAACTTTGTAAATTAATAAAAAAATAAAAATAAAAATCAAATAAGTACATTGCATAAATATTCATAGCCTTAACTCAGTACTTACAGCCTCAAGTCTTTTTGGGTATGATGCAACAAAATTTGCACATCTGCATTTACTACAATTTACTACAATTATCTGCCATTCTTCACCTCACCTCTTCACTTCACAGAGTTGTCTGTTGGAAGGTGAACCTTCTGCCCAGTCTGAAGATCTGAATGCTCTGGACTAAGTTTTAATTAAGACTATTTCAATATTTTGGCGCTACTTCTACACTTTACTGTTGGGATGGTACTCTGCAGGTGATGAGCAGTGCCTGGTTTCCTCCAAACATGATGCTTGGAATTGAGGTTCATCAGACCAAAAAAATATTGTTTCTCACAGTCTGAGGGTCCTTCAGGAGTTTTTTTTTGCAAATTCCAAGTGTGTTTTCATGTGTCTTCAATGAGGAGAGGATTGAGTTTGGCCACACCACCATGAAGCCCAGATCGGTGGAGTGTTGCAATGATGTTTGTTGCAATGATAGGTTTCTCCTATCTTCACATATGATCATGGAGCTCAACTAGAGTGACCATCAGGATTTTGGTCACCACTCTAGACAAGGCCCTTCTCCATCAATTGCTCAGTTTGGCCAGGAGGCCAGCTCTAGGAAGAGTCCTGGTTGTTTCAGATTTCTTTCATTAAGGGTAATGGAGACTACATGCTTTTGTGAACCTTCAATACATCAGAATTTGTTCTGAACTCTTCCCCAGATGTGTGGCTTGATGCAATCCTGTTTCTGAGCTCTACAGGCAGTTTGTTTTACCTCGAGGTTTGTTTTTTGCTCTGATATGCATTTTCAGCTGTTAGACCTTTTATTAAGATGTATGTGCCTTTCCAAATCATACCTATTCAATTGAATTTGCTACAGATTAAAGGAACACTCCACCTTTAAAAAAAAGGCTCATTTTCCAACTCCCCTAGAGTTAAACAAATGAGTTTTACCATGTTTAGTTTAGTTTAGTCCATTTAGCCCATCTCCGGTTCTTGCGTTAGCACTTTTAGCATTGCTTAGCATAAATCACTGAATCAGATTAGACCATTAGCATCTCGTTCAAAAATGACCATAGATTTTCGATATTTTTCCTATTTAAAACTTGACTCTTCTGAGTTACTATACTTTCATTCTGGAACTTTGCATAGGAACTTTGCTGCTGTACTATGGGTGCAGCAGGTGCAATGATATTACACAGCGCCTGAATATAGTCCCCAGCTTTTACTATTACCTTAGTGGCTTAGTGCTTAGTAAGCTTAGTCTTAGTACACGATGTAACTACAGAAGAGTCAAGTTTTAAATAGGAAAAATATCAAAAATATTCTGTCATTTTTTTAACGAGATGCTAATGGTCTAATCTGATTCAATGATTTATGCTAAGCTATGCTAAAAGTGCTAATGGCAGATCGTAGATTGGCTGAATGGATTCAAAAACTGTAAAACTCATCGGTTTACCTCTAGGGGAGTTGGAAAATTTGCGTATTTTAAAGTGTTCCTTTAACTTCACTCAAAGTGTAGTAACATCTACAAGCAATATGAATGCACCTGAGCTAAATGTCAAGTGTCCCTTAACCCTATGAATACTTATGCAATAGAATCATTTAAAAAAAACATTTGTAATAAATTTGCAAAGAAACCTATTTTTGTGGCTTTGTCATTATGGTGTTTGGAGTGTAGATTGATGTGGGGAAAAAGCAATTTAAAGCAGTTTGACATAAGGCAACAACATAACAAAACGTGAAAAAAATGAAGGGGTATGAATACTTTCGCAAGGCACTGTACCTGTAAAGAGAGCTGAAGTTGTACATTTCTTGCTTCACTCTTATTTGAATGTCCTGTTCCATGTGATTTTGTTCATTGTGTTTTTGTTGCTAAACTTTCCCTGCCATGTATTTTCTGCCCCGTCCATTCGCCAGGGCAAGCTATGAGACTTAATCATTGTGTTGTGTCTTCTTCCTTTCCAAAGTCTGCCTGTGTGACCCTGTGACAGAGTGAAATTGTGTCACCGGCTTGTGATTATACTCTAAACTCCTGCTCCAGATCATATTGTGCTTGAATGAAGTCCCTCAGAGTTTGATCTATAAGAAGCTGGCCTCAAGGTCAGGCCAATCAGTCTGCTGTGACATTGTCTTTGTCGTGTCTCATCTCTGGCTCGTGTGTGTGTTTGTGTTCAGTGTGTGATTACTGCAGCACCGGGGATCTCTATACTTACTGGACACTGAAGGGCCACTTTGATGAGAGAGATGTTCGAGTTTTTGCTGCTGAACTGGGCTCTGCTTTGGGTGAGTGTTTTTTATATTCTGTATGTATATGAACAAACACTTGCTTGTTTTGTATTTAAATAATCTAATATATTTAGTCTTGAGCCAGTTTCACAAACAGGTGTTGTAAATTTGTATCAATGACACTGTAAGTTACCACATTTTTTTTTCATTTACAGGATTTTTGCATGACTTCGGAATAATACATAGGGATGTGAAGGTATAAGTTACAATATAATACTTTTTGATTTTGTTTGATATATTTTAGGTGCATAATGAATGTATACATTTTAAATGAATATGAAATTTTTTGATATAATCTCTTTGACTGTTTGAAAATATAACTAAACATTGACTAACATGAATGAACAATACATTTATGACTCTATTTATTAATCTTTATTCATGTTAGTTATTAAAAATACAGTCATTTATTGTTTGTTCATGTTAGCTCACAGTGAATTAACTAATGTTAACAAACTTGTGATTTTAATAATGCATAAGTAAATGCTGAGATTAATAACTGCTGTTGAAGTACTGTTCATTCTTAGTTCATGTTAACTAATGTACTTCACTAATGTTAACTAATGAATCTTATTGTAAAATGTTTGCCCCCATATTTTTTTTTTATCTTGTTTAAATGCTCAAATTTTTTTTAAACAGATGGAGAACATCCTTCTGACTGACAAAGGTATCAGTAAACTATTATAGAAAGTTTATTAATACACATTTGAGTGTTTCTGAGTTTATGAAAAAAAATGATGCACAACCCTACTATACAAATAATTATATTATATTATATTAATATTAATTATATATTAACATTACTAATTATTTAATTGATTAATAATAAGAAAACGTTAATTAATTTACTTATTTATATTATTATTATTATTTCTTTTGTATTTATTTATTGTTATTATTGTTATTATAATTATTATTATTCATTTCAGTATATTAATATTATCATTAAATAATTAATAAGTAATTGTTAATTATTAAATGTAATGATAATCTAATTTAATTATTATTAATTATATTATTATTCATTATTTTTATTTCTAATTAATTAATTAATTAAATCAATAATTAAATGAATTAATAATATAATTATTATCCATAATTACTATGTATTATTTATTATGAATAATATTATTGCTCTGTATTACTATTTATTATTATTATTAGTTTCATTATATTATTAATGTTATTAATATTATTCATTATTTAATTTAATTATGTAATTTTATAATAATTATTGTTAATTATTTAATGTAATATTATTATTATTATTATTCATTATTAGTATTTATTTATTTATTTATTATACATTTCATTATATTACTATTTGATTTTAATTCTGCTTTCTAAAGACTGTTGGAAATCCTGACATTGTCATTTTATTGTACTGACAAAAAATTTTAATATTTTACCTTTGTAAGAAGTTTATCCTTGAACTCATCTTTAGCTTGCTTACTGAATGATTTATAGCAATAAATATAATAGTGCTATACAAATATATTGTACAAATGTATACTATACTATGTCTACTATATATCAACTATTTTATAGGTAATATTATTATATTAACATAATAATTAATTATTGATTAATTAATGTTTATTAATGAATAGGGGTTGAATAATTCTGATAGCTGTTTTACAATTTTTGTTTGAGCAAAAATGCTCTAAAATATTACATCAAATATTCACATAGTCACTTTTTAAATTGCTACTGTTACATCCATTTTTAAAAAGGATTTTCAGAAAAGCATGCATTTGTCAAGTTCAAGTTCTTCCACACTGACTGAATCAAACATTTCTCTATGAACCTTATACCTTATACACAGAGGCATTGTCATGTTAGAATAAAAAGGGTCCTGTCCAAACTTTTGCTATAAAATTAGAAAGACACAATTCCCTAGAATATCATTATATGCTTAAACATTAACATTAGTACTCATGAAAATTACTAAAGTAGTCAAACCTGTTCATTAGAAGGGGGTGTCCCAATACTTTTGGCAATATAGTGTATATTACCATATATATAAATCATATACAGTATCTCAGAAGTGTGTACACCCCTCACATTTTTGTAAATATTTTATCCTTTTCTATTCTTTTCATGTGAGAACACTGAAGAAAGTGTAAATTTGCTGTCCCCTCAAAATAACACAGAGCCATTAATGTCTAAACCGCTGGCCACAAAAGTGAGTACAGCCCTAAGTGAAAATGTCCAAATTGGGCCCAAAGTGTCAATATTTTGTGTGGCCACCATTATTTTCCAGGAATGCCTTAACCCTCTTGGGCATGGAGTTCACCAGAGCTTCACAGGTTGCCACTGGAGTCCTCTTCCACTCCTCCATGATGACATCAATGAGCTGGTGGAGAGGTGGTAGAGACCTTGTGCTCCTCCACCCACTGTTTGAGGATGCCCCACAGGTGCTCAATAGGATTTAGGTCTGAAGACATGCTTGGCCAGTCCATCACCTTTACTCTTAGCTTCTTTAGCAAGGCAGTGGTCATCTTGGAGGAGTGTTTGGGGTTGTTATCATGTTGGAATACTGCCCTGTGGCCCAGTCTCTGAAGGGAGGGGATCATGCTCTGCTTTAGTATGTCACAGTACATGTTGGCATTCGTGGTTCCCTCAATGAACTCTAGCTCCTCAGTGCTGGCAGCACTCATGCAGCCCCAGACCATGACACTCCCACCACCATGCTTGACTGTAGAGAAGACACACTTGTCTTTGTACTCCTCACCTGGTTGCCGCCACACACGCTTGACACCATCTGAACCAAATAAGTTAATCTTGGTCTCATCAGACCACAGGACATGGTTCCAGTAATCCATGTCCTTAGTCTGCTTGTCTTCAGCAAACTGTTTGCGTGCTTTCTTGTGCATCATCTTTAGAAGAGGCTTCCTTCTGGGACGACAGCCATGCAGACCAATTTGATGCAGTGTGCTGCGTATGGTATGAGCACTGACAGGCTGACCCCCCACCCCCTTCAACCTCTGCAGCAATGCTGGCAGCACTCATACGTCTATTTCCCAAACAATATAACACTGATCACAAGCACTCAACTTCTTTGGTCGACCATAGCGAGGCCTGTTCTGAGTGGAAACTGTCCTGTTAAACCACTGTATGGTCTTGGCCACCATGCTGCCACTCAGTTTCAGGGTCTTGGCAATCTTCTTATAGCCCACGCCATCTTTATGTTGAGCAACAATTCTTTTTTTCAGATCCTCAGAGAGTTCTTTGCCAAGAGGTGTCATGTTGAACTTCCAGTGACCAGTATGAGAGAGTGAGAGCGATAACACCAAATTTAATACAGCTGCTCCCCATTCACACCTGAGACCTTGTAACACTAACGAGTCACATGACACCAGGGAGAGAAAATGGCTAATTGGGCCCAACTTTTCACTTAGGGGTGTACTCACTTTTGTGGCCAGCGGTTTAGACATTAATGGCTGTGTGTTCAGTTATTTCGAGGGGACAGCAAATTTACACTGTTATACAAGCTGTACACTCACTACTTTAATTGTAGCAAAGTGTAATTTCTTCAGTGTTGTTACGTGAAAAGATATAATAAAATATTACAAAAATGTTTCTTCTGTGTCTTTGGATTGTTTTCAAATGTCCATCCCAGTCCAAGCACTCATTTATCTTTCAGTAAAGGAATTGTGGAATAGGAATATTAATGCCGTCTCATTTAGGTCACCTCCGCTTGACTGATTTCGGGCTGTCTCGCCGTCTCAAGCGTGGGGATAGAGCGTTTACTATCTGCGGCACAATACAGTACATGGGTGAGGCTAAAATCTTAACTAAACAGTAAAGGATTTTCGTAGTAAGACTGTGTTTACTATTAGCTATATCTGGCTGTAACTAAAGACATGTATAGCTCTAAGCAAATGAGCTATTTCTGTAAAAATGGATGTTTAATTACATGATGTGGTCATTAAACAGCTCCTGAGGTCCTGAGCGGCGGCCCGTACAGCCACGCGGCAGACTGGTGGTCTCTTGGCGTTCTTCTCTACGCTTTAGCCACTGGAGGGGTGAGACATATCCAGAGGACATACTGCAAGATGAGCATTGTACTTGATGGATGTGTCAGTCTCAATATGCAGATCTCAGTCATGTGTAGAAAGTACAACAGACTGCTTATACAGACGGTGTGAGTCTTTTCTTGATTGTTGATGTTGATTTGCAGTTTCCTCTGCCTGCGGAAGCTGATCACTGTGATATGCTGAGCAGAGTCAGTGAGTGTCCATATGACATGCCAGCAAACCTCAGTCCAACTCTGGCCTTCCTGCTCATAGAGGTAATATGACTAACTATGATTGATATTCTAATACATAATACAATTAAAAAACAAGTAAATATGTGTTTTTTAACATCCATATAGGTTTTGACTATAGTAGATATTATAAACATGCAGTATACAAAAAAAGACAATAATTGTATTTGTAATTGTAAATGTAATTTGTATTATGTATGTTTAAAATATAAATACATGTAAAAAAGCAATTATTAATATGTTTATTAATACATATCTTATTTACATAATTAATAATAGTCTAATGTTTATGGGTATTAACAGTATACCCATTAAAAAATATATATTATAATGATGAAAAGTATTGTATTATCAAAATGAATAATAGTTTATTAATATTTTTATTAATACATATTTTATTAACAGAATTAATAATAGTCTAATGTTTATGGGTATTAACAGTACACCCATCTATGATAATAATAATAATAATTATTATTATTATAATGAAATGTATTAACAGAATTAATAATTATCTAATGTTTATGGGTATTAACATTATATCCATTAATAATACTTATTTTTGTTATGATTATTGTTGTTGTTATTATTGCTTTTATTATTATTATCATTTAAAGTTTATGAGTACTAACAATATATCCATCAATAATAGTAGTAATAATAATTATTGTTGTTGTTGTTATTATTATTGATATTATTATTATTTATATAGAATTGTAATTAAAATAATTAATATATAATCATCTAATGTTTATGAATATTAACAAATAAATATATCCATCAATATTAATAATTGTTGTTGTTGCTATTATTATTTTTATTAATATATATTTTAGTAATATAATTAATAATCATCTAATGTTTATGGGTATTAACAATATATCCACAAATAATAATAACAATGATAATAGTAATATTATTGCTATATAATTAATAGTCATCTAATGTTTATGGGTATTAACATTATATCCATTAATAATAATAATAATTATTATTATACATTCATAAATTATATCATATTTTTATCATTACATTTATTATTTATGGATGTTAGTTGTATAATGTTTATTTAAAACATTTATATTTAAAATACATTTTTATATTTTACTTTATTGATATCATCTAAAGTATATAATTTATGGGTATTTAAACTAAAAATGTATAATTAAATTTATTTATATTCTTAAATATACATAATACAATAAAAAGCAAGTTTGTTTATTTACTGCAGATATTATATTATTATATTCATAGAACATGCAGTAAAAAAAGATAATAATGTATTACGTATACGTATGAGAAATATAATACATGTAAAAAAAAAAAATACATATATTTTGTTAATATCATCTGATGTATAAACAATAAATCCATAAATTCTATATTATTTGTGTTAATATTATTATACATTCATATTCATGGATATGGAATTTTGTATATATAGCCTATATGAATGTTAATTGTATTCATTAATTCTAATGTTTATTAAAATACTCTATATTTTATGTGTATATAATTTACACACCTCATTAAAATACATTTTTTCAGCATGTTTTACCTCCTTCAAATCTGAATGGCCTAAAACCTTGTTGTTCATGCAAATATTCAAATCAGTCCAGTCCTAAAACTCTCTTATCATATTTAAATACAGCTTCTGTGCAAGATCCCCACACGTCGCTTACGGTGCCTGGAGCTCTTCCAAAGCCAGAAGTTTTTCCACGGCATGTCTTTTGATTCCCAGCTGCTGCAGAAAAGTCCCATTGAGCCAATCCTCGAGCTGAAGAATCATCCTGACCGAACGGAAAGGTCGATGCGAGGGTTATCATTAGACCTGCTTCAGAATTTTGAGTGTGACCTACTGAACTCTCCATCAACCCCTGCAGATTTATCTCCTACCTTGATGAACAATGAAGGTAAATGAAGACACAGCAGAGGCTGAAACAAAAGCTATAGGAACCAATTCTCCATGAAAACAGACAACATGAATGAACTTGTTTTCTAAGATTCTGTTTTGCCAAAGAAAGGATAAAATGTCACAGTTAAAAAAAAGTGATATAAGATTGAGATAATATCGAGTGATGTTTTAGACACAATATTTCCAGTTAATTTTTGCAAATAATAGTTCCAAATGAAGCCAAAGCAGAATCAACTCTGTGCACATCCATGCAACACTCAGGAATAGTTTTAGTTTAAAAAAGAATTAGTGTTTTGGAATGAAACAGTTGAGTGAATGATTCAGTGACTCATTCATATGTGTCACTTGTTTAACTCCTAAATGAATCAATGCTTTGGAATGAAACAGTTGAGTGAATGATTCAGTGACTCACTCATACAGACATGTCACTTGTTTCACTCCTAAATGAATCAGTGTTTTTGAATAAAACAGTTGAATGAATGATTCAGTGACTCATTCATACAGACGTGTCACTTGTTTCACTCCTAAATGAATCAGTGTTTTTGAATTAAGCAGTTGAGTGAATGATTCAGTGACTCATTCATATGTGTCACTTGTTTAACTCCTAAATGAATCAATGCTTTGGAATGAAACAGTTGAGTGAATGATTCAGTGACTCACTCATACAGACATGTCACTTGTTTCACTCCTAAATGAATCAGTGTTTTTGAATAAAACAGTTGAATGAATGATTCAGTGACTCATTCATACAGACGTGTCACTTTTTTAACTCCTAAGTGAATCAGTGTTTTTGAATGAAACAGTTAAGTGAATGATTCAGTGACTCACTCACTCACACAGACGTGTCACTTGTTTCCCTCCTAAATTAATCAGTGTTTTTGAATGAATCAGTTAAGTGAATGATTCAGTGACTCACTCATACAGACATGTCACTTGTTTAACTCCTAAATGAATCAGTGTTTTTGAATGAAACAGTTGAGTGAATGATGCAATGACTCAATCATACGGATGTGTCATTTGTTTCTCTCTTGATGAAATCATTGTTTCTGAACAAATTGATTGAGTGAAAGATTTAGTATCTTACTCAAAGACATGTCACTTGTTTAGGTCCTAAATGAATCAGTGTTTCTGGATGAAACAGTTGAGTGAATGATTCAGTGATTCACTCATAGGGACGTGTCACTTGTTTCACTCCTAAACGAAACAGTGTTTTTTAATGAAACAGTTGAGTGATAATTTTAGTGATTCACTCATATAGACATGTCACTTGTTTCACTCCTAAATGAAACAGTGTTTTTGAATAAAACAGTTGAGTGAATGATTCAATGACTCACTCATACGGACATGTCATTTGTTTCTCTCCTGATTAAAATGTTGTTTCTGAACAAATTGGTTGAGTAAATGATTTAGTGTCTTACTCAAAGACATGTCACTTGTCTAGCTTCTGAATAAATCAGTGTTTCTGAATAAAACAGCTGAGTGAATGATTCAGTGAATCACTTGTACAGACATGTCACTTGTTTTCACGTGTTTCACTTCTAAATGAATCAGTGATGCAATGGCTCATACAGATGTCCTTTTTTTTACTTCTGAATAAATAAGTGTTTTTGAACAGACTGGTTGAGTGAATAATTTAGTGACTCACTCAAAGACGTCACTTGTTTCAATTCTGAATAAATCAATCTTTCTGAATGAAACAGTGACTTCCTCAGAAAGACTTGTTTCGCTTCTGAATAAATCAATATTTCTGAATGAAACAGTTGAGTGAATGAATCAATGACTCACTCATACAGACACTCATACAGACATTTCACTTATTTCACTCCTGATTAAATATGTTTTTGAACAAACTGGTTGAGTGAATGATTTAGTGACTCACTCAAAGACATGTCACTTGATCACTTCTAAATAAAATAATGTTTCCAAATAAAACAGTTGAGTGAATAGTCTAATAATTCATAAAGACTTGTTTTGCTCCTGGACAGAATGGTTGAGTAAATGATTCAATTACTTACTCATTGACATTAAACAAGAAATGCTGCTTAATTCACTCCTGAATGAATCTGTGTTTTGAACAAAATCATTTGAGGCAATGACTCAGTGCTCACTCGTCAACATATTCTTCATATCAGTGTAACCAGCATAAAGAGTCACTAAAAAAATTGAAGATCTAACTACAAATGGTGAAAATTCCCACTGTTGGATATAATTTAATAGGCTAATAGGCTACAACTTTAATAACATACCTCACCAAGGGCCAAGTTAGCTTTTGGGAACAAAGAGTAAATCAGGAAAAAAACTGAGGTACAGATGATAGCATAAGGAACTATACTGTAGCATAAAAGAAAAATTATGTGCTACTGTATATACAGAAGTTACGTACAATGAATTAATATCTAATGGAATACACAATATATGAAATATGTTGATTGATACATTGATTTAAAGAATAAATATACTGTGGAATATACAGTAGTACAGTGGAATATATGGTGCCATGCTAAACATTAATAAAAATGCAGTTTTATTTATACTGTGTATATAGTGCTGCTAATATGGTAATAAGCATCTGAATATTTCATGCCACTGTTTGATTATCTGGAAACATTTTTCAGCAGCACTGTAAAGATCATTCTCAACATATGTCCCCAAAACAGAACTCGTTCATCGATTGATGTGAAGGACAAAAGTAGAACTTCATGCCATCACAATTCAAAAGATAGAATGGTAATATATATATATATATCTGTCAATGATACCTGGAGACACTTCTCCAACTTTGAGACTTTGGTGTGACCTATTTGTGAGAGCAATGACAAACCCAAATGGGAGCAGCCTTAATAGGGCTGAAAATTGAACACCAGATAAAGCATCATTATTAATGTTTTTAATTAGGTATCAGGAAAAAAAAATCACAGCCCCAGTAGAGGTGGCTTAAAATATCCGTAACTCTTAACAGTTCTCCTGAGAGTCTACTTCCAATGGGTTTGGTCCTTTATGTATAATGAAACATCGGGTATCCCTCTAAACCTGCCATTTTTATCTACAGTACCTTATTGGTTTCATATTAAGAATTGAACAAAATGCTCCTAAAAAAAGTATGGCTATTTCTATGGATATTACATGTGATGTGAAGAAATTACACTTAATGCCACATTTAGATCCCATCACGTAATTTCACAACAGATCGATGCTTTGGTCCAAACTTTGACTCCTCTTTTGTCCTTGAAAACTAGATCATAAAGTCATCTAAAAATTCTACTCACCTGTATAGAACTAGAAATTATGCCATGACCCCACCTCATTTTTTACCACACATATGCTTGAATCTCAGCCGCACTGTGACTGCCAACATTTTCCTAAGGGTACAATCGGAGTCTCAGCTGACTAGAGATTTGAGGATTCGCCTAAGGCATATATGATCTAATTATATTGTTGACGGCAATATAGCCTGCTTTAAATTTAAATAGCGGATGTGGCCTGAAAGACCCAACAGGTTACAAAGTTATGCCTATAAGGCATATCTCAAATATGCCTTATAGGCTGCAATTTTCACTTTCACACAGCAATTGATCTGAGCCATATCTGAGCTATTAGAGCTTCTAAAACTACCTTAACAACCACCTATAACATCTGTATAGCAACACCCTGGCAACCACCTACTCTACCTTAGTAAGTTTTACCATTTAGACAATGTATAACATCTCATTTGATTGTGTTGCATTGTGTAAATTAATGAGAATAAATGCTGCTAGAGAAATGGGATCGGGTGGGCAACCTTTGGTGGCCTTTAACACCTCCTCCAATAACTTAATGAGGGCATGCTGTTAAGCTCCGCCCTACAAGTGTCAGCATCCTCTGGGATATCACCTTCATAAAGAACTGGGACACTGGCACTGTTAAAGAATCACGTCTCATCTCGTCTGTAGGAAAAAGCCCTTCAGTCTGAGTCTGCCACTCTGCTCTGACTTGGTGAGTAACTCCATCTGTTGAACTTACTGCCATCATTATTTTGGATTATACAATTGTGTGAAATATGCAGCGGAGAAAGATTTTATGATTAAAAGTTAGTAAAGCTAGTAAATGTATAGATCATTTTTTAATGCTGTGAATCATACATGCATGATCCATTTTCCAGATTCTGCTGAAGGTTCAAAAGGTTTTCAAGAAGTCGAGAACTCTTAAAAATAACATATTTTGCAGTACTTTGGAGACTTGGTCATTCATAAAGAGAGTAATTCATATACGTGTAAGAGTGTAACTGAGTCTATGTGCTTCGCTTGTGGTTGCGGATAACAAAGTTGCACGACTTGCAGAAATCTTTGTTTTCTGCAGCTTTTGTGAAAGTGGATGCTTGGCATTTTTGCACTGAATAACATTTAAGTGGCAGTTGTGTTGGATTTGTCTGTTTAACTTTGTTTTTGATTGTGATTTTATTTAAAAAGTATAACTTTGCATCAATTCTCCACATGGTTACACTAAAAAAGAACTTAAAAATTGCTAGTACATTTCACAGGTAATTACAAAGATAGCAAGTAACGCATTGAATTAAACATGAAATGTTGGTTTGTATACAAAAATAATTTATAATTTAAAATAACAAGGTTTTTTTTTTTTTTTTTTTTTAATTCTAGAGTTAAAACTCACAGAAACAAATTCTAACCAAATAAAGCTTCTGTAGTTGTGCATATACTAGGAATTAGTGTTCAGTTTGACAGCAAATTTTGATTTAGTCTTAATCATAGTCTTTTGACCAAAATTCCATTTAGTTTTAATCATATTTTAGTCATCAGAATGGTTTTAGTCGACTAAATATCATAAGATCTCCTATGATCATAAGATTTTATTCGACTAAATCTACAGTACATTTAGTCGGCTAAAATCTAATGGGTTTAGTTACAGTGTAATGCATTTATTAAACATTTATCTAAAATTTCTAAACTCATTAACATTATAGGTGTGATATTAAGGTATTATCGTGATAGACACAGATTTAACTGTTGTG
This sequence comes from Cirrhinus molitorella, assembly GCA_033026305.1. NCBI lineage: Eukaryota > Metazoa > Chordata > Actinopteri > Cypriniformes > Cyprinidae > Cirrhinus > Cirrhinus molitorella. Next base: position 18,564,504 of record CM065134.1, read on the forward strand.
AGACGCAACATGCCTTTATATTAAAAATTAAATAAAATCACTTCATGCTAGCTCGTGTCCCGCCGGACAGATATAGGCTATGAGTTCAAATGTACGCATCTAACCTCCTAACCAGGCAACAGATTCGTTCTAAATGAATCTTTTCCCAAATTGTCCCTCCCTAACAGTTTCGTTTAGTTTTTATTCGTTGCCAAAAATGTCAACAAATTTTCATCATAGTTTTTGCCATTCTGAATGAATTTTATTTTGTTATCATCTCGTTTTCATCAGTGAAAAAAATATTTTGTAGGCGAGGTTTTCTACACTCAAATGATGTGTGCACACCAAAAACAAAGCGAATATTTGCATCAACTTATCTTATGCTGCGTTCCAGGCAGGTTTTTGAACTAGTAATGCCCCGTTCCAGGCAACCCGTTACCTGTGTTTTTTCAGCCTTCTACCGGTGAAAGTGCCCTGGAATGGCAGTCAAACCAGCGACTTCCCATCCATGAATTCGTACTAGATCGAAGTACTCCTAGTTCCGCACTCTGACGTCACATAGCCCGCAAACCAACTATGGCAGCCCCTACGGATGTATTTTCAAATATACAAATAACATAAAATAAATGGTACAACTGCTTCTCTTGTCTTATTCTCCGTTTTCCTCAACCGTTTCCCTCAAATAAGCAAGAAATAAGGACCTTTGGCAATAGAAATTATTTGTAAATGGGCTTAAGCCTGGAATGCTACAAAGTCATGAGTCGTGGTTTGAAGCGTGACTTACGAGCTCAAACACCTGCCTGGAACGCGGCATAAGTCACGGCGTCAAACCACGACTCACGACTTTGTACGGCTTATGACTCATGGCTTATGCTCATTTACAAATCATTTCTTCGCTAAAGGTGCTTACTTTTTGCTTATTTGAGGGAAACAGAGAAGCGAACCGGAGCATAACATTTTATTTTACGTTGTTTGTATATTTGGAAATACATCCGTAGGGGCTGCCATTGGTTCGCGGGCTATGTGTCGCCAGAGCGCTGAACTGGGAGTACATCGATCTAATACGAGTTCACAGGTGGGAAGTTATGGGGTTGACACTGCCGTTCCAGTGCACTTTCACAGGTAGAAGTTTGAAAAAACATGGGTAACAGGTTGCCTGGAACGTGGCATTACAAGCAGGTTTCTTGTGCCACTCTCGCACATTTTCTGATACAACCAGACGTGTCAATAAGGTCTTCGCTGATTGGCTTGTGCGGCAACATGTCATGAGTTGAAATTTGACAACTTGAATGCCAGTCGTATATTGCGCATTTGCGGCAATCGCGTCTTTCACGTTGCCCCACTCAAATTTGCATCTATTCATGTCTTTGCATTGACTTTGTATGTAATTTACTCGCTATCGGTGTGGACACACCATAAATGTCTGTAAAAATATAGAGCCAAATTTCCTGTTAATATGAAGGAATTTTCAATATTGATTTTGAAAACTTAACAAAAAAAGTTACTAGTAAGCCTATGGGTGAGACTTCCGGTTCATTAGCCACTCTAGGGAAACCACGAGAAGAATAAAAACGTGCAGTAAACAGTAAAATAGTTTGCACTACAAATAAGTGCGTTTCATAATTACGATAATACATTAAAATATTATGGTAAGAAACACCATAATTTAGCAATGTCAAGCAGCAAAACAAGCTGTTTTGTACAGCTAAAAATAACTGGACAAGACCAGAAGCCAGAACCAACAAATGTACACAGTAGATAGATTTTAGGTTTCTACATTCACATTTTTTTATACATCGTAGGCTATGTGAACTATGCAAAACACTGTTGTCAGCATAAATGACTTCAGCTGGATAGCAAAATATGCTGATGGCAATAAATCCCATCTTGATTATGTTGTTCATTTACACTTTCTATACTCTCCTCAGGTTGTGTTGGACATTTAGGATGACCCATCAGTTTCCTCCCCTCACCACTGAGCAAAAGAAGGAGCTACATGAGATAGCTCTGCGCATAGTGTCACCAGGGAAAGGCATCCTAGCTGCAGACGAGTCCATAGGTTAGTTTGGCTTTCTCCAGTTAGTCGACATAAATTGCAGTGTGAAAGAAAAGTGCAAGAACTCACTTTGATCCTGTGGATGTTCAAACAGGCAGCATGGGGAAGCGGTTGAACCAGATAGGAGTAGAGAACAACGAGGAGAACCGCCGTCTTTACCGACAGGTGCTCTTCACCGCTGATGACCGCATTGATAACTGCATCGGGGGAGTGATCTTCTTTCACGAAACACTCTACCAGAATTCTGATGATGGTGTCCCATTCGTCAAGATGATTAAGGACAAGGGCATTACTATTGGAATCAAGGTATTAAGTCACTGGGTTCACTGGGGTAGAAGTTGCGCCTTGGTGCTCATGCAAGCACTGTGAGTTTTTTTTTTGGAAAAACATTAATTAATGAATTAATTCGTTTTTTAACTTATTTGCAAAAATTAAGGGTACAACAGCTTGACACAAGGGTTATACTCTTAAAGGGGCAACTCTGTACTCTATTTACCTCTTAAAGGTTAATATTGGAAGCTTTAAAGGGATAATTCACCCAAACATGAAAATTACATCATCATTTACTCAGCCTCCAAGTCTCTGGTCCCCATTGACTTCCATAGTATTTTTTTCAATACTATGAAAGACAGTGGAGACCAAAAACTGTTTGGCTGCAGTTTCAGAAGAAAGAAATTCATACAGGTTTGAAACAACTTGAGGGTAAGTAAATGATGACAAAATTTACATTTTTTGGTGAACTATCCCTTTAAGGCTACACTTTACTACTCTACTAATTACGCACCTGTTGTACTAATGGTACAATTTTTTGCACCTTTCTTCCGATAGGGTATTAAAGTCAGGGGTGGTTAATTGAAAATAATTAATTTCTAAAACATTTCACCCTATCTTCACAGGTTGACAAAGGTGTAGTTCCCTTGCCAGGGACTAATGGAGAAACCACTACACAAGGTATTTCAAAGTCCTTCATTCTCTGGATCCGAATATCTGCTAATTCAATTTGAATTTGATTTCACTATTGATACTTATGGTTGGTAGACTCCTTTTACATCAGTTCTTTGGTTATCGTTTCAAAGTTTTGAGGTGTTTAACCTCATTATGTTCCAGGTCAATTTGACAAGCAACACATTTTTGAATTGTGGGAAAAACTGGTTGAAAATAGAATGTTTTTTTTTTTCTTTCTTGAAGTTGTATGACTTTTAAACAACAATGGTGTACCAGAAACAGTTTTTCCTTTTCTATTTTTATGCACAGACTACAATGTTGTCAAACAATCCTTGGTTTGAATCCTTGGATCAAAATAAAGTCTGAAAATGCTGTATTACGCATGCCAGGCCAGTAGTTGGCGATGTCATTTTAAAGAAACGCTATGCACCTGTGCACATACGCATATGCCCATCCACCTTATTTTTCAATGCAAAAGTAAGCCGTGTTTCTGGTAATGTGTGAGACTTCTGGTTCATAAGCCACTGTAGGGAAATAAAGAGAAGAAAAACAAAGTACAGTAAACGGTAAAACTGTATGCACTACAAACCACTGTCTTCATAATTAAGATAAACCATTGAAATAATATGGTAAGAAACACCAGTTTGAAATATCAAGCAGCAAAACAAGCTGTTTTGTACAGCTAAAAATAGCTGGATGCGGATGAGACCAAAAGCCATACCCATAAAATGTACAAATGGCCAAGCCCGCTCTTACGGGAAAAATAAGGTGGATAGGCTGAACACATAATACGCATTACTTTTCCATTTTTACAAATCGTTTTTGTAGTTTAATCGAAGACAATAACAGTATTGCTTTCAAAAACGTACCCGTTTTCAAAAGTTTTCAGACCCCCAAAATGCTAATGTCACGTAAATGAATGGCCAAAATGCATAACATTTTTCTTTTCAAGCTGTTAGTTGAAACCGTTGTTGTGTAAACTACCCCTTATGCCAATGTGACGCAACAAAATACAATAGAACCGATTTTAAACAGCGATGTTGTCTAGACTGGATGCGGCGCAACATGATGCAATGCTACACAACAAATCCCCGAAAGTAAGCTGATACTTAGTTCCTTGTTCTTATTCTGTCATGTCAGGTGTAAACATGGTGTTAGAGTCTTAAACATGCCTGCAAAGTTTCAAAACTTTGACGTGTAGTGGAATGTGCACATTAAATTGCAATTATTACTGGGAAAAAAGTTTAAACGATAATTGCTCAACAGTTTTAAAAATAATATATTCTTATGTTTACTCTTTTGTAAGGTGTGAGAAGTATTAAAGGGTCAGTTCACTGAAAAATTACAATTCTGTCATTAATTACTCACCCTCATGTCGTTCCAATCCCGTAAGACCTTCGTTACACTTCAGAACACAAATTAAGATATTTTTGATGATCTTTCTGATCCTGCATAGACAGCAAGGGTCCTTCCACATTCAAGGCCCAGAAAGGTACCAAGAACATTGTTAAAATAGTCCATTTGACATCAGTGGTTCAATTGTAATATAATTAGGCTACAAGAATACTTTTGTGCGAAAACTGTCTGTGTCATCCTAGCGCCATTTTGGAGAGTATCATGCGTTTTCCTCTAAACGTAAACTAAGCGCGGTGCACACATGTTCTATGTCAGCAGCATGCGTTGTTTACATGCGAGGAAAGTTGATGATGCTAGGGTGATGCAAAGAAGAAGAATGGTTGAATAAAGTTGTTTTTGTCTTTTTTTTTTGCACACAAAAGGTATTCTCGTAGCTTTATAAAATTACGATTGCACCACTGATGTCACATGGACTATTTTATCAATGTCCTTACTACCTTTCTGGGCCTTGAACGTAATAGGACCCTTGCTGTCTGTGGAGGTTCAGAAAGTTCTCGGATTTCATCAAAAAATATCTTGTGTTTCGAAGATAAATGAAGGCCTTACAAGTTTGGAACAACATGATGGTGAGTAATTAATGACAGAAATTATATGTTTGGGTGAACTATCCCTTTAACGTAAAAAGGTGTTTGTCATACTGTGATTTTTGGCAAGGTTGCCAGGTTTTGACAACAAAACCCACCCAATTGCTCCTCAAAACTAGCCCAATCGCATTTCTGTGGGGTCCCCCACAGGGTTTCTGTGGAGTTTTAAAACTCTTACATTTCCTTGTATCAAATTTAAGGCCTTAAAAAGTTAAAGAGAACCGTGGAATTGGCAACACTGATTTTTGGGGAACTGTATTTGATCCGATTAGGGGCATTTTGACCCGGAACATAACGTTTGTCAGAATTTTAACATAATACAAGTGTTAGGTGCAGCTCTACTGTCTCAACAGGTCTGGATGGGCTCTCAGAACGCTGCGCTCAGTATAAAAAGGATGGAGCTGACTTCGCAAAGTGGCGTTGTGTGATGAAAATCAGTGATACCACCCCATCAAACCTGTGCATTAAAGAAAATGCTAAAGTCCTTGCTCGTTATGCTAGCATTTGTCAGCAGGTAAAATGTTCCTTAAGCTAAATTTACTTAATAAGAGATACAAATGGAAAATCATTAAAGCTCAAGTTCTTGTCCAAACTGTATTTTCAGCATGGGATTGTACCCATAGTGGAACCTGAGATCCTTCCTGATGGAGACCATGATCTAAAGCGTTGCCAGTTTGTTACAGAAAGGGTTGGTTATACTTTACCTCTTGAAGGAAACCCAAGGTGTTATGACTTTTATGGCTTTTACAATGTCTTTTACTAAAATAAGTTGTAGGAAACCCATCAAAGATTTATTTTATTTAAAAAATCCACACTTATTATTATTTTATTTTTTTTTTTTACATATTTTGGACTATATGACGTAGAATAGTTGCAGTCAGTGAGCTACCTGTTGCTATTTTTACCGCCACACAACACAGAAATTCAAATACTGATACGATGCCACATTCTGCAGCTTCTAGTTGTAATTTTTAGTCAAAGGGCAACAAGAAAAAAAAGTTTTTTATATATATATTTTTAAGTAACATAAATGTTTCAAGGGTTTTCTCCTACATATTTCATTAAGAGAAATTATTTACGTTATATTAAGCCATACAAGTCTTAATACCCAGCGTTCACTTTAAAGGAATAGTTCATCCAAAAATGAAAATTGTCATTAATTATTTACCCTCATGTTGTTCCAAACCCATGTGGCTTTCTTTCTTCTCTTTGTTAATGCAATTAAAGTTAATGAGGTCCAAAACAACATATGGACATAAATCAACAGCAAAATTTCTAAATAGTTTGTGTTCCATAAAAGAAATATCATACAGTATTGGAGCAACATGAGAGGGAGTAAATGATGACAATATTTACAGTTTTTGTGTTAACTATCCCTTTCCTGAAATCATTGCATGATTTAGATTCACTCTCATTTCATCAGGTGCTTGCAGAAGTCTACAAAGCCATGTTTGATCATCATGTGTATCTGGAAGGCACTCTACTCAAGCCCAACATGGTGACCCCTGGACACAGCTGCCCAACCAAATACAGCGCAGAGGAGGTTGCGATGGCAACAGTCACTGCTCTGCGGCGTACTGTCCCGCCCGCAGTGACAGGTGAGGATATATTTAAAAACGTACACCTGATTTTAAATTCAGTGACGAGTCTGGACACTGATTACAGTCTTCCTGCACTTTCAGGGGTGACTTTTCTCTCAGGAGGTCAAAGTGAGGAGGAGGCCTCCATTAACCTAAATGCCATCAATAACTGCCCACTGGCGAAACCATGGTCTCTCACCTTCTCATTCGGCCGAGCTCTGCAGGCTTCAGCTCTGAAGACCTGGCGCGGACAGAGAGAGAATGAAGCTGCCGCAACTGAGGAATTTATCAAACGAGCAGAGGCATGCTAACCAAATCTGTTCATACAGACAGATATATTCACCTTTTTCCTCAACATGGAAACTATGGGAGAGACTTTCGGTTCATTATCTGCTATAGGGAAATAACTAGAAGAATAACAACGTGCAGTAAACAGTAAAACTGTTTGCTCTACAAACCAGTGTGGTTGTAATTAAGATAATACATTAAAATAATATGGTAAGACACACCAATTTGCTATATAAAATAGCAAAACTAGCTGTTTTGTACTGCTAAAAATAGATGGATGCGGATGAGACCGGAAGCCGTGCCCATAAAATTTACAAATGGCCTCTTACCGGAAGATAAAGGTGGATGGATAGATAGATAATTCTTCAGTCTAATCTCTTCTCTCTAATCTTTTCTCCTCAGATCAACAGTCTGGCCTCTCAAGGGAAGTACACGGTTTGTGGTGACAGCAGCGGAGCCACTGGTCTTTCCCATTACCTTTCCAGCTACGCATATTGAAATGCCACTGATTCTCATAATCCAGCATTAGCTGAAAGCTAGCAGATTTCACTGCCACTTCCATATAAAACACTTTAACATAAGTAGATTATTGTGATGTTGATATACAGTAAAACAGCACAAAGTGATTGCTAAGTAAGTTTCTGAGGATGTGAATTTTTGCGGTGTCCACTGCTTGTCTTAAAAACATTGTAAAATTATAGCTGTTGCCAAGATAATTTGTTAGGAAAGTAATAGAACTGACAAGTTTATTAATAAAGTTACAGTTGACTGTGTTATATTGATCCTTATCACTTAATGTGAACATTTAAGACTTTCTTAGAATAGTTATAAGGATCTACATTTGAGGTCAAAAGTTTACATACTCCTTGCAGAATCTACAAAATGCTAATTATTCAAAATAAGGGGGTCATACAAAATGATAATGCTAGTTTTTATTTAGTACTGACCTTAATAAGATATAAATTATAGTTGAAATAATACAAATTAAAAATTAAACCATGTTCAAATACAGTCTGCAAGGTGTATGTAAACGTTTGACTTCAACTGTAACTATATGCTTCTGTAATCTACTCTTTCATCATCTAAAGCTTTAATAAAGCCTTTGTTCTGATGAATAATAACAGCATGGATTACAAGTTTATGAGTATCTGATGATTCTGAATATTTGGCTTGACGCACTGACAAAAGCGAATTCTAAATGACTGACAATCTATACAAACTGAAAATGCTGCAATAAAATTGTGAAGATAGAAGATGTGCCTGGACTGTAATCTTTGAATACATGCTTCCTTCATTATATTAATATATATTTCTATTATTAGTAGTAGTAATTGCGAAATAACAATTAAAGCTCATGTCTAAAATCGTAAGGTATACTAATAAGTGTAACGTTAAGTGATTTATTCTTTTTAAAATTTGCCTCAATCGGTAATCTACAGTTTAACCTCAGCAGCAGCTGCAAACAATAATAAGTAGAAGACTGAATTCTTCCGAAGACCAAGCTAAACAGTGGCACAGTAAATATTAAAAGCTTGCCATACCTATTCGTTCTGTATCCATATTAATTTTCCTCATCCATATAGCACATTTTTATTGTTTTATACGTCACTATTCGAACTATTTCCCGTCGCGGATGTAGCTACGTCATTACCCGCCCCTCACCCCGGTTCTCCAGATCCATCCGCTGTGGGTAAAGCGCGCTTGCTAAAGAGGAAGCGGCCCGCGCGACTCTAAAGGAAACACGCTCTCGTGGTGCGCGTGCATTGCAAGCGGCGTTTCAAACAATAGTAAGTCTTTTTGTGTTGTGTTTTTGATTTGTGCTGCGATTTGTTTAACGTATTTTGCTAATGCAAACAGCTGCTATTTGTCAGACTAGTAAAAGTGTGATTTATTTCTCTGCTCAGCAGGAAGGTGAAGGTATTTCATTGCAGCGATGTCTGGTGGTGTGATCCGCGGCCCTGCTGGAAACAACGACTGCCGCATCTATGTGGGGAATCTGCCCCCTGATATCCGCACTAAGGATGTCGAAGATGTGTTTTATAAGTATGGAGCCATTCGAGACATCGATCTGAAAAACCGACGAGGCGGTCCTCCATTCGCCTTTGTCGAGTTTGAAGACCCAAGGTGGGTAACGTTACAAATGAACCTTGAAGCTTGTAAAAAAAGGCTAACTTAGTCTGTTTGTTTCGACGTTGCCGGTTTCACTTCTGAAAAATTAAAAATCCTGAGAACTGTTTTCACAGTCTACACATAAGCACGTTTGCACGTTGCTTTTTACTTTTGCTTTGTGCTAACATGCTAATTAGCTTAGCCGTGCTCACCATGTTTCCAAAGCTTCGTTTGTTTATACGAGCCAACCTTTGTAGTCTTTGCAATATTTAGTTATTAATTTTGACCTGTTAATGTGTAAACTTGAGTTTAATTTGGTCTTTGTTATGCTAGGTTTGGATATGTAAATGAGCTTTGTAACTACACAAATGACTTCTCGAGCTTAATTCAAATGAAGTTTCACTGAGTTTTGCTACAAACGACTTTAGCATTGCGCTCTACTGTATGTGTTCTGTATTTTGAGGCGAGTTTGCGTTACTTTTAAGTCATTTAACTAGCTAGTTAGGTTAGTTTCTGTTTGTAGTTTAACTCAGTGCGACCCCTAGCCACACTGACCGGTTTTTCATGCCAGATTGGTATTTGCATGCTTTTCCTGTTCTGTTTCCTTTTAGAGATGCTGAAGATGCTGTTTATGCCCGTGATGGCTATGACTATGATGGCTATCGCCTTCGAGTGGAGTTTCCCAGAAGTGGGAGAGGAGGTTTTGGCGGTGGCGGCGGAGGTGGTGGTGGTCGTGGCGGTGAAAGTGGCGGCGGGGCTCCTAGGGGTAGATATGGACCCCCATCCAGACGTTCAGAGTATAGAGTAATCGTTTCAGGTAAACAAATGTTTCCTGATAATTTACTAACACCATCATCCAAGATGTGTGTCTGTCTTCAGTCGCAAAGAAATTGTTTTTTGCAGAAAACATTTTAGGGATTATCTCCATATAGAGGCCTTCAATGGTGCCCCCAAGTTTGAACTTCCAAAATGCAGTTTAAATGCAGCCTTAAAAGGCTCTAAAAGATCCCAGCCAAGGAAGAAGAGTCTTATCTAGCGAAACTATTGGTCATTTTCAAATGCTCATCTTGTCTAGGTCTGTGTGTGTGTGTGTGTGTGTGTGTGTGTGGGGTTGTTGTTGTTGTTGTTGTTGTTGTTGTTGTTGTTGTTTTGTTTTTCTGGTTCGAGACCATTAGGGTATGTCAAACTCCCATCCTGTTTTCTTCCACAACTTCAAAATTATCCTACATCACTGCAGAAGTACAGACCAAGTTTACAAAGTGAACAAAATGCCCTTTACAAAAAAAGGTTTACTTTAAAAACCTACTTTACAGCTTGCAGTGGTTCATACAGCTCCATATGCTCAATGAAGCGGTTCATAAAGCTTTTTTGGCTTAGTGGGTGTGAGCCCAATACAGATAAGGGAAAGACTGTAGCCGCAGACCCGAGAAGTGCAGTGTTGCGCTTTATGTGAGATGTATATTTGCAAAAAATGTATGCAACAGCCAAACAGTAAGAAGAAACGTTATTGCAACTAATTTGCAGAGCGGTAAATCAGATGAACTCCTATTCTGCGTCATGGAACAGACAGTAAAGACAGTGTTTCAGGGCCACTCACGCACAAATATCAAAGCATAAGCTTTTTTTTTTTTAAACCACGAAAAGAATCTTCATTTCCATTTTTCAAACTGAGGTAGTAGTAGTAGTAGTAGTAGTAGTAGTAGTAGTAGTAGTAGTAGTAGTAGTAGTAGTAGTAGTAGTAGTAGTAGTAGTAGTAGTAGTAGTAGTAGTAGTAGTAGTAGTAGTAGTAGTAGTAGTAGTAGTAGTAACAACAATAATTAAATTAAACCCTTTGTCACTTATCTTTAGTTCTTTATGTTTGTATTTTGATTTGGTGTTAAATTATTTGATTTGATCAATTATTGGATAGCATTATTTTGTAGACAGATTTGTAGATTAATCCTAATAAACATGCCGCTACAATAAAAATCATTATCTTTATCCTATAAATTATCCTTCCTGCAGTAACTTCAGCAGCAGTCCCATTAAAAGTATTAATAAACAGTTTAAACAGAACAAATTAAGCTTTTTCTCCCCATAGAAAACTGTTATGGAAAACGCTTAAGGTAGGCTAGTGGATGAAGAATGTAATGTAAAAAGACCAAATCTGGTACACAGTTTATTAATATATTATGCACTGGAAAGCATAGGAGCCCAGAATGTGAATGGAATGCACAAAGTTTCACATGATTTCTCCCCCGTAGAAAAACATTAAAAACCGTTATCGTGGCTTTAAATTACCGCATTGTTTGTCTGTACACAGCCTATTTGTTTTTAATACAATATAACATTTGTGCTTTTTTATTTTACGGTTTTCTTATATTAAGCCGTGTTAGTGCCGTTTTCTATGGGGAAGAAAACGCTTATGAAATACAGACATATTTTAATAACATCTATAGCATATTTGGTCTTTTTTTTTAATCACCATCTTCATTAAGCCTCCCCTTTTTTTTATGGAAGGAAAACCATTAACGTGAAATTTAGCGCTTTCTGTTCATATTCTGTATGCTTTAAGGTGTGTACTGGTCCTACAGTTTACATAAAGCATTTAGAATGTCCCAAAACCGTGCCTTGAACTTTTTTTTTTTTTTTTTTTACCACCATGTCCTTTTATTTATTGGTTTATTTGATAGGGACCATGCATATTAATGAACACATTTGCATTAAAGAATACACCATGTAAATATGCCAGAATTAGTTACAGTAACTAATTTTCATCTGCAGTCCCTAAGCAGGTAACAAAACTAATAAGACAACCAACATCAAATACAACATTCATCTACTACAAAAAGTACACATAATAATAACATACATTTATAACAGACAACAATACATTTAATATAACAGTGAAAGTGTATGTATAATAAATGAATAACGGTTAAAAATGAGCACATCTCTGGTTTTCTAAAAGCCACTGTTTTAAGTGAATTTTAAAGTTATTGAAAGTTGGACACACTCTTATTGGAAGGGGCAAGTTATTCCAAAGGTTACCACCTATTTCTGACAATACATTTTGTCCAAAAGTAGTACGCCTAAAAGGTATCACACAGTCCCCATTTACAGAGGCCCGTGTACTCCCTCCACTTTCAAGTCTTTGGAAAAAGCCATGTAGCGGATGGGGAGCAAGATTGTGTAACACTTTATATACCAAACAAGCATACTTAAAACGTTTTAAGATTTTCAAAACTTAAAAATTTATGTCTCTCTAAGATATCACAATGATGAAACAGCAATGTCTTTTTATCAATTTTTTTTATGGCTTTCTTATATAAAGATTCAATACTTTTGAGCGTAGTTGTGCTAGTTAATGACCAATTTATAAAACAATACTCAATATGTGAGAAAATCATAGGGTACAAGAACAACTTTGCAGTTTTGGTGTCAAGAAACGGTCTCACTTGTTTAAAATTCTGCAGATTAAATGTAACTTTATTTGCCACCTTTTTTACATAACACTTGAATGTTAAAGTGGAGTCATATATGACTCCTAGATACTTATATTCATTAACAATGTCAAGCTCCTGTCCTCTAAAAAACATTAGAATTTTAGGGGCTCTGTAGGAGGTGAACTTCTCCTTTTAATGTTGTTGTTTTTTTTTTTTTTTTTTCCAACTGGGATCATGTAGAACCCTTTAAATCTGCATTGAAACTGAAATTTGGACTTTCAAACCATTGGCCTCCATTGAAGTCCACTATATGGGGAAAAATCCTCAATTTTATTGACCGTTCTGTTTGATTCCAGGGCTTCCACCGAGCGGGAGCTGGCAGGATCTGAAGGATCACATGCGTGAAGCAGGTGATGTATGTTACGCTGACGTTTTCCGAGATGGAACTGGTGTGGTGGAGTTTGTGCGCAAAGAAGACATGACCTACGCCGTTCGCAAACTGGATAACACAAAATTCCGGTCGCATGAGGTAGGTTTGAGATCTTAATCTGAATTTTTGGAAATGCTTAGCATTGGAATATTCTTGAGGTAAGCAAATCACTAACGTTATGCTAGGAGGATCTGTGTTTTAAGTAAATTCGCCTTATTGTTTCAGCCGATTAAATGGTATTGATAGCTGTAACTATGAGGGAAATCTGTTCTCTGGTCGTATGTTAAGAAGATGGTGTTTATCAATTTCTTTTAATAGTAACCTTTGTTCAGATTTGTATTTTTTTCCAACTCATTCAGTTGCTTCATATGACAAAACGGAAGCTACATGCACATGTTTTAGGGCATGTTATGATTTTTCGACTATTTATTTATTGCCTGTTGAGTAATTGGCAAAATACCGGAAGTGGTGCATTCTGCGGACGAGAATCCATGAAATGCATTATTGGACCATTTTTCCAAGACTGCCTGAAACCGTAAACCCATTTAAAAATCAAAGTAAAATGTTTTTAATTTCACATTCTATGGTTCAGTTAAATTAAACATGCATTGCTTATATTAATATGTGCTTTAAATATTTATATGCGTGTCAGAGCGGCTCTTTTGACTGTAAATGCTGCTCCACACAAACTATTTTAAATTTCTAAACCATCGCAAACACAATATGCAATACCCTAACTGTTCATTGTGGTTTCAAAATGAAAGCTTAAACTCGCTCTGAGTTCATGCGTTTTAGTACCCACATGCTCAAATTACAGTAGCTTTAGCTTTTTTGTCACATAGAAATGGGCAAATATTGAAGATGATGTGGACATTTGAATTGACTAAACATTAGGGCTGTGCAATTAATCAATTTAGTTTCGGCTAAATTTCAGCTTCAGACGATTATGAAAATACAGTAATCGAGACAAAACAATTATTGCTCCAGATGCTCCCTTTCCCGTAGTGCGCTTTTGCTCCACCATAAAAGCCCAATTTCACATACAAATCAATAAAATCATGTAACGTGACTTGCATAAAATGGGACGTGCTTGATTTGTTTTTGTCATTGTTTTTAAAAGCGCAAAAAAGATTTTGCGCTGTTCTGTCTATGTGCTCAGAGACTGAACAGAACACCGACAAGTAAAGTGAACGTTTAGCTTGCAAATATGTCAGTGTGGCATGTTAATATTGTTAATATTATTAATAATAGTGTTCTCTTTTTTTTTTTTTATTATTATTAAGCAATCCTATAAAGTTCCGGACCCACTCATAATCATGTTAAATAATCGTGATTACAATATTGACCAAAATAATTGTGATTATGATTTTTGCCATAATCGAGCAGCCCTACTAAACCTGTTAGTCAGTATTAAATGAGGATTGGATGGCTGTAAAGTGTAAAAACGCTCATCGGGCCGTTGGCGCCCTCTGCAGTCACTTGTTACAATTCGTAAGGTACATTAGCTCTATTGTTCATAAAACATTGTTCTTTAACAGTTCTGTTTAATAAATTTTTAAAACTTTTTGACCTAATTAGTATTGCCTCATTGCTACTATATATGTGAAGTCATTTTTGAGGCTGATTACTCAATCAACTGACTGCTCTTACCAAAATCATTAGTTACAGCCCTAGTTTTGATGCCCACATATTCAAGAAATTACAGTGGCTGTAGTAATTTTAAAGTGCATATATTAAACCTGCATCACATTTAATTTAACTGAATCGTAGCATTTGTGAAATTGGTGTGGAAACAATCACCAGGCCATTGATGCTCTAGTCACTTGTTATAATGAATAAAGTACATTAGCTGTGTTTATAATATTGTGTATTTTAACAGTTTTAATAAAACCATATTATTTGCTTTTAAAACTTTATTTGAACTAGTTATTGCTTCCTTGCTATTATATGTATTTGAAGTCATTTTAAAGGCTGTTGTTTGCTTGGGTCTATTTTTACTATCTCAAACTAATCCGATTAATCGACAGATGACTCAATAACCAAAATAATTGTTAGTGACATCTAGTCTTGATTTACACATTTTCAAGAAATTTCAGTGGCTGTAGTAATTGAAGCAAATATTAAACCTGCATCACATATATTAATTTTATTGAATCGCGGCATTTGTGACACTAATGTAAAAATGATCATCGGGCCATTGGCGCCCTCTGCAGTCACTAGTTATAATGCTTAACATTTTGCTGTGTTGTTTATAATACATTGTAGTTATTTGCTTTTTATAACTTTTATTAGACCTAACTATTATTGCTATTATACATGTATTTTAAGTCATTTTAGAGGCTGTTGTTTGCTTGGATCTAGTTTTATTACCTCAAGCAAAATTCTAATTATCCAATTACTCGATTAATCATCAGAATCAATTGATTACCAAAATAATCGTTAGTGACATCCCTAGCTTGTTTTTAAAATTTTCTTTGTTCTTGTAGAAACTTATACATGTAAAAATAAGGTAGAAACTAGGTAAAACTCATTCATTATCAGATTTTTAAACCTATTAGTATCAGCACAATCCAGTATCGATTGACTCTACCTGGTCAAACTTGGATGTCTAATGTAGTCGATTCGTACTGGTTAATAGAAATGGGAATAATGGTGTACAACTGAAGAATGTAGTTCGTTGCAGGAAGTCTGGTAAGTAATGTTGGCATGCTTGTGTACGCTTGCTCAATGTAAAGTTCTGTCTCTGCCAGGGAGAAACTGCGTACATCCGTGTGAGGGTGGACGGTCCTCGCAGTCCAAGCTACGGAAGATCAAGGTCAAGGAGCCGCAGTCGCAGTAGGAGTCGCAGCCGCAGCAACAACCGTAGCCGAAGCTACTCCCCGCGCCGCAGCCGAGGATCCCCGCAATACTCCCCGCGCCATAGCCGTTCCCGCTCTCGCTCCTAAACGAGCCCTCTCTGAGCCCTTGAACCATTTTTATTTTTACAGTCTTTACATCAACCCCGTATTTTAATTCCACCCTTCTTGTTTCATGAGTTGATTTATCTTTGTTTTTCTGTCTTTTTTTTTTTTTTTCTCTCCCTGTATTGTTTTTTTTTTTTTTTTTTAAGACATGCATTTTTAACTGGCTTTTTGATCTTTTCCCCTTTACCTTTTTTTTTTTTTTTTTTTTTTTTTTTTTTTTTTTTTTAATGCAAAGTGGAAGTCTTTCACAGACCAAGCAAAGGGTTATGTAATGGCTCCCAATATTTTTGTAAATGCCATGTGTGAAAGTTACTCATGGGGTAGTGGGTTTCACAACAATTGTTTTATGCTGTCTTCCTCTAGACGTGACGCAGAAGTTTTGTAATAAAGGATTGCTAAATCTAACCTATTGCGTAAAAGGCTGAATTTGAACTCAAACCTCTGTTGCATTAAAAAAAAAATCTGGGTAACAAACAATTGTAGATCACTTTGAAATCGGGTGGTATATTTAGTTGGGTTTAGTTCGTCTAGTTGGGTTTTTGTGTCCAAAGACGCTGCAAATTTCCATGTTTTGATTCAGTCTCAGTGTTAGGTTCTTAGTCTTGATAGTCTGTCTTGGCCTTAATGCTGTATGCATGTATCAAAGAAGGCAGGATGAGTGGATTTGATTCTAACTCTTTGCCTCCTTTGTTTTGATTTTGCTGGTAAGGTTTGGATTGGAGGAGAGGCTCAGTGGATGCCGGATCACTGGGATCAGTGCGTTATGAAGATAGGATAGGGAATGCTGGATACATGGAACAGGATCATTTGCTCCCAGGATCATAGGATTTTAGGACCACAATTCAAAAGTACCTACCTGTCCGCTTTATTTTCTTTATACCTCAGTGGAACGTGTAGACATTTTGGCCTTCCATGTTTGTTTAACACATTGGCGGAGCAGATGGAGCAGTCTGTGGGGATGGAATCGACAGGAACCGTATGGTAAACTGAAAGTGCATTTGGGATGGGGGGGGTTTACTCAGGCATTTTTAGATTTACGCTGTCCCGTTGCGGACAGTAGATGCTTTAACGTCGCTCGCATTTGTTTCTTTCTAGTGAACATTTTTTGCCTAAATAAAGATTTCATTGGTACAAAGTGTTTCTTGTTGCATTCCTTTGCTTTTTTTCAATGTTTCAATGAGTTGAATATTATGAAATTGACACTTACGGAATGCAATTTAAATTTGTTAATGTTCACCCAAAAATTAAATTTACCCCATGACTTACTCACTTTCAAGACATCCAAGTTGTATATGACTTTCTTCTTTTAGACCAATACACTCATAGTTATATTAAAAATTACCTAGCTCTTCCAAGTTTTATATTGGCAATGAGGGTGAATAAATCATGAGGTAATTTTCATTTTTGGGTGAGCTATCCCTTTAAGGTACACATTTCAGCAGTTCATACATTCTCTGGGAGTCGAACCCATGGTCATGTTAACAGTAGTCATGGGAGAAACTAACATTTTCTAAGCTTCGAATCAAATGAACCAATTGCTTTGCAAAATGATTCACTGTTCTGTTTCGAAGCGCTCGAAACACCACACGCTAGTGAAGCCTGCTGGTGTGCAAACAAAATGCACAAAAACCCGGTTGCAAATGTTGTAATACATTCGATGCAACAAAAAAAATAACAATACCATTAAATATGAAGTGTCTGCATGATATGTGGGTTTTTAAATATTTTATAATTTGCAGCTTTGACACACAGGCCAGTAGGGACTATTAACTACTCATTCTTTTAATTGCACGAATGCCTCGTTAAAATGTATACAAATTGATGAAACTAATCCGAGATCAGGTAAAAACCATAGACATTGATTCAATGGTTCGCCGCTGGGGGGCAATTAATGTGCAAAGTTGCCTAGTAACTATAAATCATCTAAATGTGGATAATTGTATTAGCCAATAATTGTTAAGGAAAATTAAGCTAATTGTAATGGATGAATCAGAACTTAGCCTAGTATACTTTATAGTGAATAAAAAACATAAAACGCTATCAGTGTATCCCGACTCTCAAGAGGATGACTCTTATGAACTAGTTCTTTTTGTGAATGAACTTGAAACATTTACAGTTGAAGTCAAAAGTTTACATACACCCTGCAGAATCTGCAAAATGTTAAGTATTTTACCAAAATAAGCTGGATCATACAAAACGCATGTTATTTTTTTTAGTACTGACCTCAATAACCTATTTCACAAAAGACATTTACATATAGTTTACATATTGATTCTTAATACTGTGCTGTTACCTGAATGATCCACAGCTTTTTTTTGTTTTGTAATATTTGTTCATGAGTCTACCAATTTTCCATTTCACAATTCCATACATTTCCAGACTCAAACTTCCATTTTCAGACATATTTAACATAAATGGTCCATAGAGCATTATATTCATCATTATATATTATAGTTATGTTTTTTATAACCTGCATTTTGCATAATCACAAAGTGCATATTTGACCATTACTAAAAAAAATCAGTTGCCATGAAATCTCCCTTCTTGTACAATAAATGTTTTTTTTTTTTTTTTTTTTTTAAATTCTTAATTTTCTGTTATAAAAACTTAATGGGGAAAAAATTTGCAAACACATTTTTTTTCCATACTCTGCTTTCTTTTTTTCCAGACCTGGAAAATACTTAAATCAAATTCCAAACTTTTCCAAACCCTGCTTGTTTGTCCTCAATCGTTAAAGTGCTTGCTGTTCTTCAGAAAAATCCTTTAGGTCTCACAAATTCTTTGGTTTTTCAGCATTTTTGTATATTTGAACCCTTTTCAACAACGACTATATGATTTTGAGATCCATCTTTTCACATTGAGGACAACTGTGGGACTCATTTGCAACTATTACAGAAGGTTCAAACACTTACTAAAGATTCAGCATGAAACATGATGCATTAAGAGCCAGGGGTGTACACTTTTTAACAGAATGGAGATGTGTATATTTTTCTTATTTTGCCTAAATATCATATTTTTAACTAACAGCTGTGGATCATTCAGGTAACAACACAATATTTCGTTTACAATATGTAAATATCTTTAATGTGAAATATCTTATTCAGGTTCAGTACTTTTTTTAAAATAATTAACATGTTGCCGATTCTGCAATGTAAACTTAGAAAGCATTTTCAGTATTTCTAATTTTTGAATAGTATTACGAAAATTAACCGTGGCTTTTCTTAAGGGTCGATATCAGGCTGTAATGGCATTTATTTCTATAAAATACCAAGGAATCGTTCAGATGAAGTAGAATTATGACCAGAATGATTTCATTTCTTTCACATTCCATTTCTAGTCGCATTAAACTGTGTGGGACCGACCATGAGAGCGAAAGCAGATTAATACCTCTAACCTTGCATTAAGTGTCCTTCACTAATTGTGAAGTGTTTTCATTGTGAAGGTCCACCGAGTCTAAATTAAGCTATTTTGTGGCCCACACAGTCCTGCAGCTTATAACCAAACAAGCACATTTCCCTCTGGTCTCCGGTTAAAGATGCATTGTGGGATGAAATAAGATGCTGGCAGAGGGGCGCAGGGAGCGGCTGGTCTGCAGCCAATGGCGAGGGCTGTGTAGGACGGCATTGTGGAGAGCCAGGGATTTTAGCGCGGGCACCAGTCGGCGTTTGACTTGATCCTTATGTTCCTCTCATAGCGTCAAAGGGACATCCGAAACGACGAGAGCTCATACGGCGACTGCTTTGACTTGCAAATTTCTCTTGCCAAATATTGTTGACAGGTGAGTTGAGTAGTTTACCATCTCGAGTGATCTACAATGAATGCTCTTGCATGCATCTTGAGCATGATGTTTTCATCCTAAATATTTAAATGGCGATTTTTGCAACATTTCAATCGCTTTCACAAAGCGTGGATTTGACTTTGAAATGAAGACGCTACAATGAGAAGAACGCCGCGTGCACCTGAGTTTCATTGATTTGCTGAACATCAAACGCGCACGCTGTGAATGGAGGTGTGACGTAGCATTCCTCCATCCTGACCTGTCAATGACTTGATAGATGAATCCAGACCTTTAACCAGTCAATCATTCGACTGCCACCATATCATTGAGTTCAACTGCTAAATCAACGCGGTGTGAAGTGCTAAAATCCGCTGTGTATGATCTAGTACTAGTTTGCCTGTATGCATTTGGACTAAGTGAATCCCTATTGAACTACTGCTAGTTAACTAGATTAAAGTACTTTTGTACTAGTAGTCCTATCTCTGAGGTTGAATTATCATCATATGTATCCCAGTACTGGTTTACTTAACTGCAATACATTTATATTGGATTTAAATCCAAAGAAATGTAATTTGAGCGCAATTTGATTTCGGTTTATCGGCACAGCATTAATGGTATGCAAATATGGCTTTTATTGACTAGCTGCAAATAGCAATACTGTTTACGGATTTAGATTATATGTATCCCAGTTTTGGCATTGCTAGTTAACTAAAGTGTTTTTTATACTGGATTTAATTCCAAAAAACTACTTCAAGGATAGTTTGACTTTATGTGCCAAGCATGAATAGTATGCAAATATGTCTGTCGACTAGCTAGAAATGGTAGTGCTATGTCTATGCATTTGGATTTTTATTTTTTATTTTTTTTATTTGTATGTGTGTATATAATATATATATACATATACCTCAAAAAATGTTGACACAGTTTGACTTGGTTTTATGGGTCCAGCATTAATAGTACGCAAAAATGAATTGTTGACTAGCTGCAAGGTATCCGGTAGTACTGTCTAGGTATCCCAGTTAACTACTAGTATGCTAGTTAACTCAAAAACTTCTATACTGGATTTAACCACAAAAATTAGAATTTTACCACTATTTGATTAGGTTTTCTGAGCCCAGCTATAATAGTATGCAAATATGGCCTTGGTTGACTAGCTACAAATGTACTTGTGCATTTGGACTATATGCGTCCCAGTATTGGTATTGGTGTTGCTAGTTAACTAAAGTACTAAATACTGCATTTAATTCCAAAAAATTGAAATTAAACCACTATTTAACTAGGTTTTCTAAGTCCAGCATTAATAAAGTGCAAACTTGGCCTTTATTGATTAGCTACAAATGTGCTTTCTATGCATTTAGACTGCATGTATCCCAATATTTGTATACTAGTTAAGTAAAGTACTTTAGCCCAGCATTAATAGTATGCATACAAACATTTGACTAGCTGCAAATGGTAGTGCCGTCTGTGCATTTAGAAAACTTTGGAATTTGGACACCATTTGATTGTTTTCTGAGCCCAGCATTAATCATATGTAAATATGGCCT
The DNA here is from genome assembly GCA_033026305.1 of Cirrhinus molitorella. Classification (NCBI taxonomy): domain Eukaryota; kingdom Metazoa; phylum Chordata; class Actinopteri; order Cypriniformes; family Cyprinidae; genus Cirrhinus; species Cirrhinus molitorella. Next base: position 18,585,601 of record CM065134.1, read on the forward strand.
TTTGACTAGCTACAAATGTGCCTTCTATGCATGTGGACTATATGTATCCCAGTATTGGTACTGCTAGTTAACTGAAGTACTAAATACTGGCTTTAATGCCAAAAAAGGGAATTTGATCACTATTTGATTTAGATTTTCTGAACCTAGCATTAATAGTATGCAAATATATGGCCTTTATAGCTACAACTATGCTTTCTGTGCATTTGCACTACATGTATCTCAGTACTGGTATTCCTAGTTAACTGAAGTGCTTCTATACTGGATTTAATTCCCAAAAAAATTTAATTTGACAACTACATGACTAGCTAATGCTTTTTATACATTTGTGCTGCATGTATCTTAGTATTACCGGTAGTTTTGCTAGTTAACTAAAGTTCTAAATACTGGATTTAAGTGGAATTTGATCACTTTTTGAATAGATTAGATTTTCTGAGCCCAGCATTAATAGTACACAAATATGGCCTTTATGGACTAGCTAAATGTGATTTCTATGCATTTGTTCTGCATGTATCCCAGTATGTGTTTTGCTAGTTAACTAAGAACTTTTATAATGGATTTAACTTAAGAGCAGTTTGACTTTGTTTCTGGGTCCAGCATTAATAGTATGCAATTATGGCCTTTATTGACTCTCTACAGATGTGCTTTATATGTATTTGGACTGTATGTATATCAGTACTGGAACTGCTAGTTAGCTAAAGCACTAAATACTGGATTTAACTCCAAAAAAGTGGAATTCCACTACTATTTGATTAGGTTTTCTAAACCCAGCTTTAATGGTACACAAATATGGGCATTGCTGACTAGCACTAAATACTGGATTTAACTCCCCAAAATTGTAATTTAACCACTATTTGACTAGGTTTTCTGAGCCCAGCCATAATAATATGCAAATATGGCCTTTATTTTCTAGCTGCAAATGAGCTTATGCATGTGGACCATATGTAGCCCAGTATTGGTATTGCTATTTAACTGAAGTGTTTCTATACTGGATTTAACTCCCAAAAAATTTGACTAACTATTTGGCTAGGTTTTAACTTGCTACAAGAGTGCTTTCTATGCATTTGGACCGCATGTATTTTAGTATTATCTGTAGTATTGCTAGTTAACTAAAGTTGTAAATGCTGGATTTAACACCCCAAAATTGGAATTTGACCACTATTTGACTAGGTTTTCTGAGCCCACCATTAATGGTACAAAAATGTGGCATTTATTGACTAGCTATAAATGTGATTTCTATGCATTTGGACTGCTTGTATCCCAGTATGTTTTGTTAGTTAACTAAGTACTTTTATAATGGATTTAATTCCAAGAAATGTTATTTAAGAGCAGTTTGATTTGGTTTTCTGGGTCCAGCATTAATAATTGGTATTACTAGTTAAAGTACTTCTATACTGGATTTAACTCCTAAAAAGGTTTTTCTGAGCCCAGCATTAATAGTATGCAATTACGACCTTTATTGACTGTGTACAGATGTGCTTTATATGCATTTGGACTATATGTATCCCAGTACTGGAACTGCTAGTTGGCTAAAGTACTAAATACTGGATTTCCAAAAAATTGGAACTCAACTACTATTTGATTTAGGCGTTCTAAACCCAGCTTTAATAGTACACAAATATGGGCGTTGCTGACTAGCTACAAATGAGCTTTGGACTGCATGTATCCCATGATTGGCATTGCTAGTTAACTAAAGTACTTTTACAGGATTTAACTCAAAAAAATGTCATTTGAGAACCTTTTGACTTGGTTTTGTGGGTCTAGCTTTAATAGTATGCAAATGCAGCCTGATTGACTAGCTTTAAATGCTAGTGCTGGACTGAAAGACCTGCTTGGTTCTCATGAAAGTATCTAGTGTCATTTGAATTGCCTCAACAAATCAGATCCTCTCCGTTGATGGCTTTCTGTCAGGAATTTACCTGGCATTGTCAGGTATGAAAGGCCCCACTGTTTGACTCTCAGTGGAGACTTCATTCGTCTCTTCATTTTCAGGCACCATGACCGACAGGAAGGCTGTGATCAAGAACGCTGACATGTCTGAAGACATGCAGCAGGATGCGGTGGACTGTGCCACGCAGGCCATGGAGAAATACAACATAGAAAAGGACATTGCCGCGTACATCAAAAAGGTGAGTCGCGCCGAGATTTGAGCCGCACTGTTATTTTAGCCCCCTAACGTGTATTTTTGTCGCGTTTGCATTTTCCGCCGTGCTTAAACCACGCTGTCTCGTGTTACAGGAGTTCGATAAGAAATACAATCCGACGTGGCACTGCATTGTGGGGAGGAACTTCGGCAGCTACGTGACCCATGAGACGAAACACTTCATCTACTTCTACTTGGGCCAGGTGGCCATTCTCCTCTTCAAATCTGGCTGAGTCCGGACCGAACCAGACCGTAGAATGTATCTCCAATGAAGACTGTGATGCACTGGTGGCTGATGTCATCTACGAATATTAAACGAGACCATACCATGACTATGCTGGCTGTGCACAACTGCATGGATCATATCCCATACTACTTGTGTACATGTTGCCATTAAATTGCTTTTCATTAGAGGCCCAAGTTTTCGTTAATGGTCCTTGCAGGTTTTTTCCTAGCACATGCGTTGTAAAAATTTAAAAATGAACAAAAAAAAAGTGTAATAAAGAGTCAGAAAATGTAAAGTATTGACCAGCACATACGTCTGCTATAAATGGATATATTTTTGGTGACTTAGTGCTGTAATACATTGGATGCCATGCGCTGTATGTCATTTTTGGGGTGTTGGGGGTGACGGATAGAAGCACATTTGGTTGTATGGTTTGATTTGAAGCGTTCTGTTGTTCTAGAAAGGATGTTTGTCTGAATACCTCTGCAGTAAATGTATATTTTCTTTTCATTTGATGCTTGAGAGGTTTTGTTCGAGAGAGCCCATATTGACTATTTGAAATGTCTGTCTGAATATACAATGGACTAGATGTAATTGAGGTAAACATTAATAAAATTTAAAAGCAAAAACTTCATATGTAACTTGTATACTAACTCCATCAAAGTAATAACAGATTGTTGTCAAGTCTTCTCACGAGCAGGTTTCTGAATGTAAGTAGGTTTGATCACACAACAAATGTCTTTGCCGTCTTCCTGTCTGCTGTTCCAGATGAGTAGAATTAATTTGCATGTGTCTGTTTTTGCCTTTATTTTACAGTTTTGATCTGTCTGCACAATCATATGACTAGTTTGCACATAGCATATATGCCCACTCAGGTACCGCCCATGACAAAAGCGGCCTGTCAGATTCATTAAAACGTGTGACTGAAAGGTTTTGTGTTCGTTCATTCTGTATATTTCTCGTGTGGGCCTGGATTGATGTTGTGCCAGGGCCTGAAGCAGCCATTAACGCCGTTTTTTCTGCTACTTCAGCGGTTAAACACAAGAGGGCTCTCTCTCATCACACAACGCCTCTGTGAGGCCTACAGTCTCTGAAATTCAAATGGAAACGTTCGTTTACAATGGTGAGAGTCGATATTTCAACACACCTTGTATAAAAAAACTTATGAGGGCGTTTAACGTTTAAAAACCTGTTTTTTAGTGCTAGTAAGATCTTAATGACCCTAATTAAGTCTTAAAACATGTATGGTTCTGACGAATTCACATTTGGTTGCATTAAACGAATTTTGTGAAGAACATGTTAAACTTTGAATGGGAAGTTTGCCAGTACAAAAATGCTGTTTCAACGACAAAACCTTGTAAAAGGTTTAATTTTTTAAAAGCTTGTAAGATAGCATCTAAAGCTGAAAAAACGGAAGTATGTTGTATTTAACTGTACCCCAACTGTTTCTGGGAACGTTAATTTCTCAGGAACAGACGTTCTAACGTCCTGTCTGTTTGTTAGCCAGATTATTTTCTTTACGTAACCAAAACAAAAAATAACGAAATGACAAACATGTGAACGTCTGGGGAAAAGTGAAAACAGGTCGATGCATTTGGAAATTTTGGTTTTAAGTAAAATATCAGTGTGTTGTTTGCTATGTCAAGGTAATGTATATCATCTTTATTTGTATAATTTTATCCATATAGATCATAACAGGTTTCTTTATAACAAACAGCAAGGTAAAGGTGTTTATCGATTGATATCCACCTTTATTTGTGACACTGGACCACAAAACCAGTCGTAAATAGCACGGCGGTTATTTGTAACAATAGCCGTGGGTCAAAATGATCGATTTTAATGCCAAAATCATTAGGATATTAAGTATCATGTTCTATTAAGATATTTTGTAAATTTTCTTACTGTAAATATATAAAAACTTAGCTAAGAACTTAATTTGGACAACTTTAAAGGCGCTTATCTCAATATTCAGATTTTTTTTTTTTTCTTTTTTTTTTTTTTTTGCTTTCTCAAGATTACAGATTTTCAAATAGTTGCATCTCGGGCAAATATTGTCAAAATATCTTAACAAACCATACATCAGTGAAAAGCTTATTTATTCAGGTTTCATTTCAGATAATGTATACATTTCAATTTTAAAAACTGACTCTTATGACTGGTTTTGTGCTCCATTTTGAAATACAAAGGTGAAGGTGATTTATTAGCCATAAAAAAATAGAAGAATAACCGTGCAGTAAACAATAAAACGATTTATGCTACAAGCCAGTATGTGTATTCTTATGAATTGCAATATTATGATAAGTGATACATTTGTAATATCAAGCAGCATAACTGATTTTTCTTTTTCTTTCAGTTAAAATAACTGGAAGCGGATGATACCGGAAACCGCACATTCAAGTTGCAAATGGCGGCGCCCACTCTTACTTTTAAAATAAGGTGGATATCATACAATTTATTGACATAACATTACTTGTCAGCCATCCTTGCTGAAAAAAAGAACAATAGAGAGTTTGGACTTACATCACGGTTTGGTCAGTTACCCGGATGTGGAGCCATTTTGGAGATACTCAGATGTAAACAACAGCATTGATTAGATGGTTAATTTACTACTAAACATGTTGTTCTGCTAATTTATGATGTCTAAAACAAGGAAAGAACATGTGGAAGTTACTAAATCATGTAGAAAAGGACTTAGTAAGCAGGAAATGGCACAATATTTTGACAAACTAAAGTTAATAGGTGAATAAAGAAGCGTACGAGCAGTAATTAAGATATTAGCCTAATATTTTACCTACCTGACCGGAAATTATAAGAGCAAACACGAATGTTGTCAAGATTCTTGCCCTGGAAATCCTGGTTCAGTTCAGCCAACCACAAATGCCTTTTGTTCCTCACACAATTTTTTGCACTCTTCTCCTTGATTTGTTGTAAATTTTGGCAGTCTATAGTACTCCAAATGTTTTTTCCGGTCTGACCGGTTAGTACAGTCCAAAACACAAATAATTTATCATTTTCAGCAGCAATAGTTAGCAAAATATGCAAGTTTCCAGTGACATTGTTTACATTCAGAGCCGCCAATATGGCCGATTGCCGACACGTGAAAACCCTTTATAGAAACCGTCACAGAAATTCTAACATTTCAACTATAAATACCTATACAAACATCACAAAACATAAACTTTTAACCATTAAAACCATTAAAAAATGGTTTTCTGTAGTGTGTTTTAGGACATATTCCATTAGGATTCAGTGATTTTAACAATGGCCAACAGAAGGCAACCAATTAACACTAGAAACCCACAGGGTTCATTTACAGGTTAAAACCAATACAAGTCCCATTTTAACCACTAAAACCATTATCTGTATGTTGTTCTGATGTATATTTTGCTTTGCTGGTACTTTGGTATTTTTGCACTGGTTTGGTGTGACACTGAAAATAATAAAATCTGCTGAAAATAATCATGAGAATTCAGATACCAATCACACCTGAGGAGTCTTTCAGTTTCCTTTACAGCCCATTATATGTGATAAGGTGGTTCTGGTTTTATGGTGTGGCAATATTGCAAGTTTATTCTTAGCCGGGTAAAGTGCTTCAGAAGGGCAGGTCTTTGGTCCCTGCTTGTTGTATTTGCTATAAGAGCTATAAGATTTTTCTGACATAATATTTAAAGTGACTTGACATAATAATATGAGTATGGATGTGGTTTCATCCTGTTGGCTAGATTTTACTAACTAAATCGCAAATGTTCTGCCTCATGTCAGATTGCTAGAAAAGTCCCATTTTCTGATATCCAGTTCTGCAAACCACAAAAGAAGCGAAGATGTGTCTTTTAATACAACTCCCCACAGTCCTTATCAAGATCACATAGTTTTCATGGTGATGTCAAGAAGGACCTGTGATATTTGTAGGCTGGAAAGGATAAGGCAGACAGGATTTCCCCTGGAAAGTTAATGATTTCCTCACTTCTTTTATTAAAAGCAGCTAATTATGCTGTTTGAGGCAGAAGAGAAAGTGCAAAAGGTGACCATAAAGTCAGTCAGTTTTATTATTATTATTATTTTTTTTTTTGATGACGTCTTTATCTTTTTGTTGTTTGTTTATTTACACTACTTTTCCTACGTTTAGGCTTGGTAAGATTTTTATATAAACATTTCTTTTAATCTATTATGCTAAAGGCTACAGTTATTTGAAGAAAAATTAAAATAAAACTGTAATATTGTAAATATTTCTTACAATTTAGAATAACTGTTTTGTATTTTAATATATTTTAAATCATAATGTATTCATGTGATGCAAAGCTGCATTTTCAGCATCATTACTAGTCACCTTTCAGAAATCCTTCTTAATATGCTGATTTGCTGTTCAAGAAACATTTATTATTATTTTTTTTTTGTAAAAACAATGATTCTTACAGGAAATTTTTTGGAACCTGATTTTAAGACGAAAACGTACCTGTGGGAACTTTTTCGCAGACATACATACCACAAAATATGTTTTGTGACATATTCAGTGTGAAATGTCCACTGAGTGGCACTAAAAGAGTGGAACAGATTAATGTACATATGGTACATTTTATTTAAGGTTGGTTTTGTACGTGTCTCCGCAGTTCTGACTTGAAATGTCCATTGAGTGGCGCTATAACTCTAATGCTCTGTGACGTTTTAAAATAACGTACCATCTGCACTACACCTAAACATACCTGATAGTATGAACAAAAGTGAAAAGTGACATAAAAACAATCGCAAGCATGTCATTTTAGCTTGTTTTTCGATCTCTCCTCTTCAGGAAAAAACACAGAACTGTAATTCATAACTGTGTACAAAAACGATTACAAGTGCTCACTGTTTTTCCGCCTCTAGTGTTAATTTTACTGAGAAAGCTTGTTACATCCGGAAAGTGAAACATATGGAGCTGTAATCATTACTTTGAACAAAAACGACTACAAGTGCTCACTGTTTCACTGCCTCTAGTGTTCATATCTATTGGAAACTGCTGTGATATGTACTTTTTGCGAAAAAGTTCCCACAGGTATGTTTTCATTATGAGATCAGGTAGTTTTTTTTAAAAATGTAGAATCGAAAGTTCAAAAGAATGACATTTATTTGAAGTACAAATCTTTTTAGATTAAGTGACACATGCATTAATTTCTTAAGATCCTCCTTCTATTTTGGATCAGTTGTCCTCGTTCTTCAAAGTTTGTCCTTGCACAGGGACATTTAGACGATTAGTTTCTCAACGTCATGCCCAATCTACCTTTGTGCCCCCAAGAGTAGTTTGTTCTAATAGCTTTGCTCTAAATTGAGTGGCAGCCATGGGGCCTAACAAAGCAATGCAGGAAATGTCTGAGGCAGTCAGGCTGAACACTCACACTCCAGACCTGTAAATGCCACCGACTTGATTCACTAAACACAGGAAAGATCCTCCTACACGCAAAAATGCAATATTTTGTTTTTCAAATACTTATTTGGTCCCATTTTGTGGTTCATGTGGTTTTATTAGGGTAGAAGTTCATTTTAAGTATGTAATAAATGTCTTTAGAGCACCAAATCGGCACTGATCGCTGAAGACTAAAATTCAGCTTTGCCATCACAGGAATAAATTGCGTTTTAAAATAAAGTTACAGTCAAAAGTTTTCATACACCTTGCAGAATCTGCAAAATGGTAATTATTTTACCAAAAGTAAGAAGGATCATACAAAATGCATGTTATTTTTTATTTAGTACTGACCTGAATAAGATATTTCACAAATAAGACATTTACATATAGTCCACAAGACAATAATAGTTGAATTTATAAAAATGACCCTGTTCAAAAGTTCTTGATTCTTAATACTGTGTTGTTACTTGAATGATTCACAGCTGGTTTTTTTAGTGATAGTTGTTCATGAGTCCCTTGTTTTTCCTGAACAGTTGAATCAGAAAAATCCTGCAAATTCTGTGTTTTTTCTGCATTTTGTGTTTTTGAACCCTTTCCAACAATGACTGTATGATTTTGAGATCCATCTTTTCACACTGAGGACAACTGACTGCAACTATTACAGAAGGTTTAAACACTCACTAACGCTTCTGAAGGAAACACGATGCAAAAAAAAAAAAAAAAGATATTTAGGCAAAATAATAAAAATGTACACATTTTCGTTCTGTTCAAAAGTTTTCACCCTGGTTTTTAAAACATTTTTATAAATTAAACTATTATTTTCTCTTGTGGACTATATCCAAACAACTTTTATGTAAAATATCTTATTCAGATCAGTACTAAATAAAAAAATAACATGCATTTTGTATGGTCCCTATTATTTTGGTAAAATAATTAACATTTTGCAGAATCTGCAAGGTGCGTGTAAACTTTTGACTTCAACTGCATATCAAAATAGAAGCTTTAAATTGTACAAATAATTATAGATATTACTTGTTTCACTGTATTTTTGATCAAATAAATGCAGCCAGCATTTGTTCCATCAAAAATATCAAATAAATGCCTGAATTCTAGGGGGATTCTGTGAAGATTTCTGAGACATTTACTGACATTTGTTTGACCAACAGTGTCAGTCATACTACAGGAAACAGGGTAAAGGTTCTGCACACTGTCTTTTATGAGGCCGCAACAGTCTTGATGGAAAATAGTTCTCCTCTTGACCTTTATTCCACACTTTATGAATCGAGAAGGAATGAGTAGTTACTTCTTGAATCTCTTAGACTATCCTGACAGCATTTGATAACATTTTCATCAGGCTTGAAGATCCTCTTTACTCTTACAATTAATTTCTTATTGTGGTTTTCTCTCAATTCCCAGTCTTTCATCATTCTCCTTCCCTCTTTCTCCACCGCCGGCCTGCTCTTTATGGTTCTACGTCTTGTAATCCTGCCCCTTTATTGCTTTCTCAGTGAGCTGCTGTCAAGGATAAGGCAATTAGCTTATCACCGAGACATGATTTATAGAATCTACAAGTGACACAGTCCCTGCGGTGCCGCACTGATCCTCTTTGATTTTGGCAAAACATCTTGCTCTCCACTAAGACATATTGTAGTCCCAGGGTCGGTGGTTCGCCGTTTGTTTTAGCAAATATGTCACATAGCTACTGTGCATCAGTGCCTGACTTTTAATGTCATTCAGAAAACCCTGGGAGGTCTGAAACTCCCCTCATGAAAATGTCCCATTCCCTGGGTTTGTGTGTGCGAGGAGGGATAGAGGGAGAGGTCAGATTGGTGCCAAGCTTGATCCCTCTTGCCTTATCTCAGGTAATATCCCTTCTCTCAAGGCATGTGATGTTGAGCAATGGGGTTGTAAAGCGGCGCAATGCTTTATGAGTGTTCCTGAGAAACTTGGGCTTCGTTCCACGCTCACTGAGCGATTGGCCGCAGGGCCTCCTTCTCGCTCTGTCCCCAGACATTGCCAAGTCATTTGCTCTTGTTTGCACTGCAACGTTGTGGAGACGGATGAATTGGTTAAGACTTAATCGCAAAGAACATTTTGGTGAATCTGAGGAATGAGATAAACAACTTTCTAGTCAGCAGTTGTATGTATTTGATTCACTAAATTTACCGGTTAAGAATCATTAGTTTAGATAACTGTTTAAACTGCATGCACTGTCTGGACTGCGGTTTTTGATTCACTACAATGAACTGACTCATAAGAATCATTTGTTAAAAAATCAGACAGAGTCACTGAAAAATTGGGCTCAGAAGGGTCATTCAATTAGGATTGTTCAGGCTGCCTTTGTTGTGCTGTGTCCTATTATTTTTTACTGTATAATTGGTTTGTGATTTGATTGTGCTTATAAGAGTCATTCATTCACAAATGGGACTGTGCTTGTTGTGCTTTGTCTATAATTCACTAAAAGCTCCGGCTCAGAAAAGTTTGAGATCTGACTGCACTTGTTGCTTTTTTTTATGGTTCACTGAAAGATACTGCTCATAAGTGTAATTTATTCGGGAATCAATCTTAACTTGTTGCACTTTATTTTATTTTTATTTTTTTAATTGGGCTCATATGAATGATTCATATAGAAATTGGACCTTGTTTGTCACACTTTGTCTATAATTCACTAAAAGATCTGAATCAGTAGAGTCATTCATTTGGCAGTCGGACTGCGCTTATTGCTCTCTGTCTATGATTCACTAAAAGATCTGAATCAGAAGAGTCATTCATTTGGCAGTTGGACTGAACTTATTGCTCTTTGTCTATGATTCACAAACCAAGCCTGCTCAGAAGAGTCATTCATTTGGCAGTTGGACCTCGATTTTCACACTTTATCTATGATTCAGGAACAGATCCAACTCAGAAGAGTCATTCATTCAGGAATCAGACTACAATTATTGCGCTTTGTCTATGATTCACTAAAAGATCTGATTCAGAAGAGTCATTCATTTGGCAGTCGAACTGAACTTATTGCTCTTTGTCTATGATTCACAAACTGATCCTGCTCAGAAGAGTCATTCATTTGGCAGTTGGACCTCGATTTTCACACTTTGTCTATGATTCACTAAAAGATCCAACTCAGAAGAGTCATTCATTCAGGAGTCGGACTACAATTATTGCGCTTTGTCTATGATTCACTAAAAGATCCGACTCAGAAGAGTCATTCATTTGGCAACTGAACTGTGCTTATCACACCGTGTCTATGACTCACTAAAAGATCCAACTCAGAAGAGTGTTTTTTTGGGAATTGGACTGTGCTTATTGCGCTTATTGCACTTCTTGCACTGTGCTTTGTCTATGATTCACAAAAAAATCTAAATCAAAAGAGTTATTTATTTGGCAGTCAAGCTGTGCTTATTGCTCTTTGTTCATGATTCACTAAAAGATCTGAATTAAAAGTGTAATTTATTTGACAGTCGGACTGCACTTATTGCACTTTGCCAATGATTCACTAAAAGATCCGACTCAGAAGAGTCATTCATTTTGCAGTTGGAGTGTGCTTATTGCGCTTTGTCTATGATTCACTAAAAAAATTAGAATCAAAAGAGTCATTAATCTGTCAATCGGACTGCGCTTTGTCTATGATTCACAAACAGATCCTGTTTGGAAGAATCATTCATTTGGCAACTAGACTGCTATTACAGCACTTTGTCTATGATTCACTAAAGGATCCAACTCAGAAGAATCATTCATTTGGCAATCGGACTGCTAGTACAGCACTTTGTCTATGATTCACTAAAGGATCCAACTCAGAAGAGTCATTCATTTGGCAATCAGACTGTGCTTATTGCGCTTTGTCTATGATTCACTAAAAAATCTGAATCAAAAGAGTCATTCATTTGGCAATCGGACTGTGCTTATTGCGCTTTGTCTATGATTCACGAACAGATCCTGTTTAGAAGAATCATTTGGCAGTGCGAGGAATGACTCTTTCTCTTTGTTTATGAAGAATTCTGTTAAACACTCAAGCTCACATTGAGATTTAACTTTTGTTTGCGTAGATTTGCCAATATACCACAGTTTGAGATCCTTCCTGAATCTCTAGAAGAATCTGCGGAGTCAAACATCATATCTTAATTGTGATTTGTGTGATTTTGAGAAAAAATTTGATCTCAGACAACAGAACCAGGTTGCATTAGCAGTATCAGGATGTCTGTGTTGAGTGTATCTGTTTGGCACGTTCTTTCGATGCCCCCCTGAGATCTCAATCTTGTGCAAATACCTGGCAAAATGCCACCTAATGTTAAACCCAAAGTTATCCATTATTTCATGAGTAAAGAGAAAAACTTCACACTCAATCAACCATGGCGTCTGTCCTGACATCTCGAAACACCTTCGCTCCTTTCGTCATCATCACACATGGATTAATTTTGCACTTTACGCTTAATGTGCGAAAAACCAAAAAAGGGCTTGAAACAGTCGTGTTTGCACCAGCACCTAAAGTGGGAACGAATCGATCGGATCTTATCAAAATGAGAATATTTGGACAGTCTTGTTTTGTTTGATGCTGTCACTATGGTTCTGGTGAGCCCAAAGTGGCCCCCCTTTTTCAGAGTGGACTATGCCTTTTGTCCCTTTGCCTCTCCGTCTCCACGCTCCTCTGCTCCTCCGCTCCTCCGCTAATTAATTCATCTGCACATCTCCTTTCCTCAGCCAGCACATTAACCCCGACCACTGGAGCCATCCTCATGGAAAAACGGTCCCTCTCCAAGCATGGAGAGGTGCATCGGATTGACCTTTCCACCTCGGCCCCCCTCTCGACCCCTCGCTCTGAATCTCGGCCCATCTGCATTTCAACACAGTACCAGCGCATACTCAACCTCCTGCCCCTCACTCACTCACTCTCGCCAGCCATGACACATTGTCAACAGCCCATGGGGGGCTCAAAACCTGCCCTCCTGGGTGCCCTGACTGCATGCCATCGTATCGTTCACTACATCCAGGAATGAAGCTGTTCAAATGCTTGGATGATTTCTGTGTCTAAGAACGAGGGAATGAAATTAAGAGCCATTGACTTGTTCACCCCCCAGACTGATGATGTACTGCTTCCCAAACCCCCTGCTGAGATGGTCTACCACAAATATAGAGTTAAAATGAGTTCAGTAATGTGATAACAGATAATTCATGAACAAATGACTCTTATGAGCTTGATCTTCATAAATCATAAACATGCACAACCAATGCAGTCCGATTCCTAAATGAATGACTCTTCTGGGCAGGATCTGTTTGTAAAAGTCCAAGACTTTCTGCTTTCCATATTAATTGTATAGGTTTATACTTTGTATAAACAATTTGTGTCTCATTTTATGTGTCAGCAAATTGTGTCTCATTTATGTCAGTTTTTAAAATTTGTTAGGATAAATATCTTTTTTTTTTTTTTTTTTTACAAAAAATAGTATTTCAGTCTGAATTTTTATTCAGTGTTACTTGTTGATTCTTTGTAATTCTTTATGAAATTTCCTTTTTGATTGACAATTGTTTCTACAAAAGTTTTATTCAGTGTATTAGAATAGGTATTTGAAATAAATGTGAAATAAAAAAAATAATAAATTGAATATAAGAAATATTAAAAACCACTGTAAAACAGTAAGTTAAAAAAATATAATAATAAGTTAAAAAAATGTTTAATTAAAAAATACACAATTGCAGTCTTTATGTAACATTTCACATTTACTCTCACATACAATTTCACATTCCATTAAATGTTACCTTTTTTATTACAAATTTATTTATAAGAAATGACATTTTTTGTATACACTTACTACTTGAAATTTTGAGATTATTGGAATATAACAGAGAAAATACTATTAAAATACTAAAATACTATACTAATAACCTGTTTCAAAAAATTTTCGGTGTTACTTGTGGATTCTTTGTAATTATTTGTGAAATAATCTATTTTTATGTGTTCCTTTATTTTAATTAATTAATTTATTTAATGTTATTATTTTACATATTATTTATTTAGATACATTTGTATTAAAATGTGTCTATTTATTTATTTAACATTATGTTTCTCAAAAATTTTACTTAAAACAAGTCCCGTTCAAAAATATGTACTACTGTTAACCACTACCTTAACTTTACTTGGCTTAAACTCTAACTTACAGAGTGTTTGTTTGTTTCATTTTTTTTTACTTATTTTAATGTATTCCTTTATTTTAATTAATTAATGTTATTATTTTAAATACATTATTATTTATTTAACTCCCTTTTCATTAAAATGTGTCAATTTAATAAATTTGTGATGAGATCTGGGGAAAACCCTTCGGATGTCGCGCTCGGACGTTTTCAGGAAATTCGAAAAATAGGTCGAATGTCCGTTTTTTTTTTTTTTTTTGTCAAAATTAGGTTTTCATTAAATTATTTTTCTATAACATCTTGTCTGTCATCTCTGAAAATATCTTGTCAAAATTCACTTGTTTAGGGCAAAAAAATTGCGATTTATTGCAGCAAGCAGAAATGACTGTCTTTCTCTAATGTTTACAACGTGCTGTGGAGGTGCTTTATCTTAACACCACAAAAACAGTTAACCTATAAAAATAAACCACGTAACATATTTATTAAAGATGTATCAATGCACATTTCCCACCAGTCCTGTGTAAATGAATGGCACGCAAAGTTGTATTTATTTAGGCCTATTTATTGTTTTAATATCGTGAGATATTAAGCGCAAGAGATCAATGCAGTCGGAAGAAGCTGCTCACTCAAACGATCTAAATTGCCTCAATCTGCACAATCCTGGTGATGTCAGTGATCTAAACGATGTTATAATGGACTACTTCACATCCAGAGATGAAGAATCGGATGATGAAGTTACTAAAGAGGAGGAGTCTGTTATATAAACAGTGGGCGAACCGTTGTGCTGCTCTGGTGTTTCTACGTGTAAACTACAACTACAAGGTACATTATTCGTGCTATTTAAACATACGAAGGGTGATCAAATTTCAGAGACTATTGCGGTGTTCCAGGCAGGTTTTTGAGCTCGTAAGTCACGGATTCAAACCACGACTCACGACTTTGTAGCATTAAGCCCATTTACAAATAACTTATATAGCTAGCCGGTCCCTTTTCTTGCTTATTTGAGGGAAACGGATGAGGAAAACGGAGCATAAGACAAGAGAAGCCGTTGTATCTTTTATCTTACGTTATTTGTATGGAAATACATCCGTAGGGGCTGCCTACCCTGCTGAAAAAAACAATAGAAACCATTACGGAAATCCTAATGGTTTCCATTACAAAACCATTACAAACCATCAGATATTAACCATTTAAACCATTACAAAATTTCCATTATGTAGTGTGTTTTGGGCATATTCCAATAGAATTTATTGGTTCTATAGGTTTCCATTAAAACCATTACGTAGTGTGTTTTGGGCATATTCCAATATGATTTATTGGTTTCTATAGGTTTCCATTAAGAACCATTACAGATTCTGTAATGGTCTCTATTGTTTTTTTCAGCAGGGTAGTTATTTCGCGGGCTATGTGACGCCAGAGCTCGGAACTGGGAGTGCATCGATCTAGTACGACTTCACGATTGGGAAGTCACTGGTTTGACTGCCATTCCAGTGCACTTTCACTGGTGGAAGGCTGGAAAAACACGGGTAACGGGTTGCCTGGAACACGGCATAAGCCCATGATCAGTGTTGCCAAGTCCGCGGTTTTCGTAATCGACCCCAATAACGTCATATTTAGCTCCTGAAATGCGAATTTACCCCGAAAAAAAAAGTGTATTTCATCCCCCGATTTTTAACGCGGGACCCCACTCGTTTCGAATAGCAATAGCAAAAAATTGGGCGGGTTTTGCTGTGAAAACCCGGCAAACCTGCCCATGATAAACAACGGAAAACAGACGTTAGTCTGTTTGTGTAATAATGCAGTATTGCGCTCCTGACAGCTCTCATTAAACCAGAAAAGTGAAAGTAAAACCCGTCTCACTTTAAAATAGTTTTTCTCAAAATTCCGTTCCTGAAAATCATAGCTATCAGCCAACTTCACATAGCCATAGCTTTTGTTACGTTCAAGCTATGGACAAAAACAGTTTTAGAAAGGGCTTGAACCCAGCTTTCATACGGTATCAAAACCTAAAAAGGTAAAATTTTACCATTCACATGAAACTTCTCTGAACCAGTCCAGTTCAAAAATATGTAGGCTGTTAAGCACCACCTTAACTTTCCTCGTATCAAATTTTATATCACTGTATGTCGGTTCTTGTTCTGGCCAGTTTACAGTGAAGTGCATAAAACAATACCTCCATTTAGATGTGTCTCACACAGGCCGCAAAAACATTGATTAGTGTCTGTGCGAGAGGGAAATGTGCTGATTCCTCACCTTATCTGTTATTCATTAACAGCTGGCAAAAAAATTAAATAAAGAGGAAATAGATAACCTGCTACTGCTGCTGTCAGAACAGGATGACAATTTGCTGACAGAAAAAAAATTTCACACTTCTTTGGCTTAATAGGTGCAATAAGAATCAACCCACGAGACCCTGTTTAAGATCAGTAGCTTTATATTATGATGACTGAACAACAATAGATGCCAAATATTCAATATAATTTGGATTATAAGAATACAAAAAAATGCCTACTGTGTTTTAAGGTAGTGAAGAACTAGGTTAGTGGTGTAAAAATGCTGAGTGTCCTTGAACAGATCTTGAAGGGGAAAAGGCATAAAAGTTGCATGCTGCATACAAAATATTGCTGTCTTTTACATTGTCATAAAAGTAGGCTATGACATTATTGCCTATAAACGACAAAAGACTGTACAATTGATGGTTCAGTGGCCTTTGCTGGTGGAGGCTGTAAAAGCATCTTTCTGAACTATTCATAAAGTATTAGGTCTTGTGAAGCCTGTCAGGCTTCAGAAATACCTTTTAATCAAACGATTTTGGGGCTTGTCTGTATAGATTACATTAACACTTAAGAAATGAAGTAATAAATGAGATCATTTTCACTTAACGTCCTTCAAATGATCCTAATTGAAACGTCCTGAAGCGTATTTCTGTAAAAACTCTGTTTGCTTTGCAGGTTTTTGGTAAGAGCATTCCACTTCTCAGGGGCGCTGATGGCCGTCCTGCGTGCCGCTGCATTAATGAAGCTGCTCCAAAACTAGCCTTAATCGCAGAGGAACCCATGCAGGTAATTGCCTTTGAATGTTTAATTGTGTGTGTATGTTGGGTGGCTGCTGGAAGGTGGAGACATTGAGTGAATTTGGGGAGGAGGACCTGATTTCAGTATGTTTCTTGAAAGATTTGGAGATCCAGTTGTAGAAAAAATTAGACCTAAATTTAGAATTTATGGTCAATCTAATAACTTGTCCCGCTTTGTCTGGGCTACGGACTGAATGATTCCTCAAATCACGTGGCAAATATTCTTTAAATAAAGCTTTTGTCTTCGTTATGATATGATGAAGAAGTTTTATTAATCCCTGAGAATTCTGACTTTTTTTAATAAACAAAATGAGTTTTTAAATCAGAAATTAGAAACATGCTCATCATAGAAGAGGTGCATTCAAGCCATTGTATGTGTAAATAGCATTTTTAAAGCATTTTTGTATAAATGAATAAATACCAGGGTTACTAAAACTACGCTGTAAAAATGTAAAACGAAGATTATTGGAATATGGTTTACAAAAAAAATACTATTTCAGTCTTGCATTTCACTGTGTTACTTGTCAATTCTTTATTTGAAATCTTTCTGTAAATTTGAAATAAAATAAAAAAGTAAATAAAAAATTCCACTGAACATCAGAAATGTTGAAACTACACTGTACATTTTTTTTTTATAAAAAATGTCTTAAAAATCACATCAAAATTTAGCATGAATATGTTATGTGTCGATTGTTCGTTATTGTTTGTGAAATTTACCCACAATTTTTGTGTGAAAATTGTTTCAAGCCATTGTATGTATGAATTGCATAATAAATACCAGTTTTGAAATTGTAAAAAAAAAAAAAAGATTATTGCAATATGTTTTACCAAAAAATACTATTTCAGTCAAAATTTACTTGTCAATTCTTTGTAATTCTTTGTGAAATTTCCTAGCAATTTCAGAGTGAATGTTGTTTCCACACCATTTTTTTTCAGTGCTTTAAAATGGGTATTTGAAACACATTTCAAATTAAATTAAATAAAAATATAAAAATTTCACTGAACATTAGAAATGTTGAAACTACACTGTAAAAGGTATATTTTTTTAAATTGGTGTAATTTAATTTTAATTTGTTTATATTTTTACCTTTTCACATTTACTTTCACTTAAAATTTCACATTTAATTGAATGTGTTACCATTTAATTGAATTGTTCATAACTATTTGTGAAATAAATTTTTTGTATAAATAAATAAATGCCAAGATTCTTTCTAATACTATGATGTAAAAATGCTTTTTCAAAGTAAATAAAATAAAAACTATTTAAATGTTTTATAAAAAATATATATATTTCAGTCAAAATTTACGTTTCAGTGTGTTACTTGTCAATTTTTTGCATTTATTTGTACAATTTTCTAGCGTTTTCTGAGTGAAAAATTGTTTCTAAGAACAATTTTCATTGCATTAGGATAGGTATTTTAAAGAAATCTGAAATAAAATAAAATTAAACAAAAATTCCATAGTTGTAAATAGATACTGTATAAGAGTAGGTTTTATATATATATATATATATATATATATATATAAAATATCACATTTACTTTCACCTAAAATTTCACATTTAATTAAATGTGTTACCTGTCGATTATTTACAACTATTTGTGAAATTTACTTTTTTATAAAAAATGTATTTATAAGAAATTACATTTTTGTATGAATCAATAAATGCCAGGGTTGTTACTAAAACTACTATGTTACTAAAATGATGTTTCAAAATTGTAAATAAAACAAAGATTATTTGAATATGTTTAACAACAACAACAACAAAAACTATTCCGGTCTTTTGTGTTTCAATGTGTTATTTTTCGATTCTTTGTCATTATTTGTGAAATTTACTAGCAATTTTAAGTGAATTTAATTTCTGTACCAATTTCTTCAATGTATTAGAATAGATATTTGAAATAAATTTGAACTAAAATAAAAAAAATTCATTGAACATTAGAACAATGTTGAAACTATATTGTACTAAAAAGTATTTTCATAGTTGTAAACTAAATTGTTGGACTATGGTTAAAAAAATACAATTTCAGTCTTCAGTCTAACATTTCACGTTTAATTTCACATAAAATTGTACATTTAATTCAATGTGTTACCTGTCGGTTTTTGTAACTATTTTGTGTGAAAATTGTTTCAAGCCATTGTATGTAGGAATGCTGTAAAAAAAAATGACAATTCGAAATTGCAATAAAACAAAGATTATAGGATTATGTTTTACAAAAAGTAATATGTCAGTCAACACTTTGCATTTCAATCTGTCAATTCTTTGTAACTATTTTCTAGCAATTTCCAAGTAATTTCTGAGTGAAAATTGTTACTACACCATTTTTTTCAGTTTTAAAATAGTTATTTGAAATAAAATGTAATAAAAAAATTACATAAAATTCCTTTGAACATTAGAAATGTTGAAACTACACCGTAGTATTTTTCAAAGTTGTAAAAAAAAAATACAATTTCAGTCTTTACATTTTACATTTATTCTCTCACATAAAATTTCACATTTAATTGAATGTGGTACGTGTCGATTCTTTGTAACATTTGTAAAATTTATTTGCAGTTTTTGTGTGAAAATTGTTTCAAGCCTTTGTATGTAGGAATTGCATTTTTAATGCATTTTTGTATAAATAAATAAATGCCAGGGTTGTAACTAAAACTACACTGTTAAAAAATGCAGTTTTGAAATTGTAAATAAAACAAAGATTATTGGGATATGTTTTACAAAAAAAATACTATTTAGATTTTTTTTGTAATTCTTTGTGAAATTTATGAAAATAACAATTTTTAAGAGAAAATTGTATTAAATCTACATTTAATACAGTATATCAGAATCAATATTTAATTTTTTTTTTAAACAAAAAAAGTAAACAATCCACTGAACATTAGAAATGTTGAAGCTAGAATGTAATAAAAAGTATTTTTTTATAGTTGTGAACAAAATTGTTGGAGTATGTTTCATTAAAAAAAATACAATTTCAGTCTTTAACATTTCACATTTACTTTCACATAAAATTTCTTGTTCGTAACTATTTGTAAAATTGATAAAACAAAGATTATTGAAATGTGTTTCACAAGTAAAATACTATTCTGTCTTTCTTTTTCAAAAGTTTGTGTTTCCATGAGTTACTTGTTGATTCGTTTAAATAAATTTATTATTTGTGATTTTTTTTATACACAAATGTTCTTATCTGAAATAAGTTAAGCTGCAGTAGTAAAATTACTAAAACTAGTAAAGAAATATTTGTAAAAAGCCTAAAAATGAATACAAGTGACTAAATCGATAACATAATTACTAAAATAGGAACTAAATTAAAAAGCTAATTCAAAATAATAATAAATACTGTAATAGTATATGAATATTTTTCCCACAGATATAGGTTTGTTCCTTTGTTTAACAAAATAAACATAAACAATGTATTTAAAGAAGTACAACATCATATAGAAGCAATAAACGTATATTATTTGCTTATTTTCTGTTGTTAATTGATTTTTTCCCCCTCTGAACTCTGGGTGGCACTAGTGAGTGAAGCTTCAACAGACTGGATCACACAACAGTCCAGTGTGGAAAAAGCACTGAAACTCCACCAGACTGCCGAAACTTTTAAAACAGCCTCTGAACATGCAAATCACCATCGAACGCGGCACACCAGGAACACTAATGACTTACTAACACACACACACATGCGGTCTTGTGGCCTGTGGCAGGTATACGGAGGCCTTGGCCTTCTTACAGCTGGAATGTTTAGGAGTGGCAGGGTGTTGGCAGACTAAACATATCTCTTTTTCTTTCAGTTTGAGTTTCATTTATGACACACAAACCTGATTTATACTGCCATCCTCATTCCAACAACTTTGTGTAAGCTGTAAGCGGATAAAGTCGCGATCTTGAAAGTGAATGTCCTCCAACCACTCAAGTCACAGCAAACAAAAGCCAAGCTAACACATTTGTCTCATGTGACCTTTCGCTATCATTGATGTGCACCTCTAGGGCTGGGGGACGAAATGGGATTTGGTTGGCGTCTTTTTTCCCTTGCTTTCATGCCTCAGTGTGTCTGCATGTGTGTTTTTGGGTCATTTGTTTTCTCTGAGTCATTCCGTTTGAATATGCGCGAGCTATTAACCTGAGCGCCAGCTGTCTGATGAATTGCCCGGCTCTAGTCAGGTGGACAGGAAAACCAGAACAAAACTGCTGCGCTTCAATTAGTTTCCAGCCGGTTTGAACTATCCATTGCAAAGTGCCTGATCTCTCCATGTAAAATGTTTCCACCAGTTTCAACTTTTTTTTCAATGTTTAGCAGCTGCCTTAAAATGTTAAGTTAAAGGATTAGCTCACTTTCAGAATAAGAGTTTACAGATATTGTACTCACCCCCTTGTCTTCCAAGATGTTCATGTCTTTTTTTCTTCAGTCGTAAAGAAATTATGTTTTTAGAGGAAACCATTTCAGGCTTTCTCTCCATATAATGGACTTCTATCGTGCCCCCGAGTTATACACACACATCTCAGCATTAACTACTTTTCTAAAATACAAAGAAAGTTTAGAGTTGTAAATGTGTATTAAATAAAAATAAAAAAAAAATGAAAATATAAAAAACTACTAGATTTGTGATGGAAACATGTGAAATTGGTCCATTTGAACCATCATGTTCTGTTTGGGATGTTTTGAAAAAAATGTGTTTAGTGTCAGGTTGTTTAATAATTTTTCTAATCTGATTATCAAGTTTAGACTAGGGCTGTCACATTATCAGATCTGACACTACACAATTATCACGATAACAATATATTGTAATATCTACAGAAATCTTAAAAAAAGACAGAATAAATAAATCATGCTATCAGTCGCTTGTAGTATGCTTGTCAGTGTGAGCATCTGTTGTTGTTGCAGTCTCCGCTATTTTGTTGTCATTGTTGCAGTCTCTTTAGTTTCATTTTCTACTGTGAAACAATGTCTCGGGACAGTGTTGCCACCTTGTGGACTGCTAAACAAATGCATGCGCATGCTAACCGTTTTTAGTTTAGCACAGTGTCAAAGTAAAACAATTTATGAGAATAACATATTTTTACTCTTACGTTATAGCATCGATCAAGTGTTTGAAATACCTTCTTTTTAAAAACTGATTCTTATTTTATAGAACTCCATACAGTGATAAAGGTTTGTCGATTAGCATTGCAATATAAACATACATTATCCATATGAAAATAGCCTACCTGAGATGGCTTGAAGAACCGTCGTACAAAACAATTCTTTTTTGCATTTTATTCAGCTACAGGGATAGCTGGATGCCTTTGTCCATATAAGGGATTTCCTTTTTTTTTTTTTACTCCTATGAGTCTGGCTTGTGGACTTTCTGTATGAGGGTGCCCTCTGGTGTTGAGTATGAATGAAGCAAATCAAACATGAGAGTTTAGCCCTCCATAATGGCGCAGGATTATTAAGCCTAAAAGTATACTTTTATACTGTTTTTGTATCAGTTTCATCAGTCAGCATTTAATCTCTTCAACCCTCATGTTCTGAAGAAATTGACTTACTGTTGTTATGTTTGGGGCTCAGGAGACGCTAGTGTACTCGTACAGTTAAACACATAGCCTTTCAAAGTATACTCCAATTGATGTTGTACATGAACGCAGGTGATTGGCACATGCGGTCTAGAAAGCTTAATCCATGTCGAGTGTCTGCTCTACTTTTTTTAAGTTATGACCAATAACAATATTTTTTTAACTCTTTTAATCCTTAAATGCATGAAGGTTTTGCTAATCATTATTACATATTTGGGTCTTTAGCGACCTGGACCTATATATCCAGCACGGATCGATATTCAACTTCTGCAATAGCAAAAAACTCTTGATATTGTAAAAATAATTACAGGAGAATAAAATAAAGCATATTTCGTTATCTTTTGAAACTTAGAAGGGTTCAATTTGAGCAAATTATTTTACGATCGCTGTCATCCTTGGAACGCACTTCCACAGTACATTTAGCATCTGGCAGATATTCGCAGTCTCAACCATATTCTCAAAACTATCATTTTCAGTGACTTCAAAGTCAATATTTTGATCGCTGGCAGTTTATTTACCTCATCCACCATCATCATTTTATGCCTGCGATAGTTATGAGTGAAACATCACGTCACTATTGTCTATAAAACAGTGCCACCTCGAGGAATAAAGGTGACACACACACACCTCAGGCCTCTAGCGACCCTATACATTAGACATTCTTTTATATTTTGTTATTTTTTTTCTTGTTATATTGTTTATAATGAATAGATTGAGCAATACTAAGAAAGTTGATGTCGAACTTGAACAAATGAAGGAGGGAGAGGGTAGTGAACGACATCCTGGGTCGCTGAAGATCCGAAGTATGCAATTAAGGGTTAAAACAAGGCTAAGCAGTCACATACCTTCTCATTTCAACGCGCTTGTCAATGTGAGTGTCTGTTGTTGTTGTTGTTGTCTCCGCTATTGTGTTGTTGTTGTTCCGTCTCTTTAGTTTTGTTTTGTATTGTAAAACAACGTCCTGGTACAGTGTTGCCACCTTGTGGAAAAACTGATTACTGTTCAATGTGCATGTGCGACCTGTGTATACAAATTGCGAAAATCGGTTGGCGCTACTACAGTACACAAAAAGTGAAGTATACTTTCTGCTTTATGTGTCATATATGTGTATTATATTATGTGTAGTATATATGTGTAATAGCAAAGACTATAGAATACCCAAGATGTGTCACTTGTATAGTTTTGAATACGGAAAAATGCAACGCTCATAATGGCCACGAAGCCCCGCCTTCTTAATGAAAGAGCCAATCGTTGATTAGAAAAGTCAGCGCGTCACTGCAGCCACCGTTATAAGTCTCGGTTGCTATAGAAACAAGCAGCTTTCTAAGACGTGCGCTCAGTACTCTAGCCTGAAATATAAGCTTTTTTAACGCTACTGAGGCAAAAGGAATATTTATGAGGCAGTTCTTGTCAGATTTCATTGGTGATTTTAAATATAAAATTTAAGCTTGGTGAACAGTTTTGGAGAATTTGATGTTTCCCCATTCAAAGAGATAGGAGCTGCATTCTCAAGTTTTTATTTAGATTTTTTAATTGTATTTTTAACACCTTACAATAAGGTTATATTTGAAAAACAATTCTAAAGCATTTATTAATATTAGTTAATGTCAATTTTAACATTTAATAATACATTATTTAAAAAAGCATTGTCTCTGGTAATATTATTTAATGGCCCAAATAATTGTATTTTTATTAACTAACATTAACAAAGATGAACAAATACTGTAAAAAGTTATTGCATTAATTAATGCTAACTAATGAGACTATATTGTAAAGTGTTACAGTATTTTACTAGTTTGTTTTTGAAAGGTTTTTGAAAGGTCAAACTGACCCCAAACAGAAATAAAGTTTCCTGATTTTGCGGTAAAACAGTGTTAAAATGTAAAAAAAATGTCTGCAGTCTGGAATTTGACTAGGTTAGAATAAATTATTAAAAAGAATTTGAAGAGCAAATAACCTCAGAATATGAGGATTAAAGAGATTAGATGTTGACTGATGAAACGGATACCTGTAAAATATACGAGGAGACATGTTTGCAGATGCAATCATAAAATTATTGAAATTCAGGAAACCTTTGTATCGTTGAATCAGGGTTTTATTGTTTGTCATCTCATCTGACGTGTGATTGGATTGATTAAGATCAAACTGTTGATAGTGTATTTAGACTAGAGTCTTTATTAACAAATAGCATATTTAAAGTCTAAACAAGTACATTCTAGCCTAAAAAACTCTTAAAACTACATTCCGTAAAACAAAAACATCATTATTTAGAAAATAAATAGTAGATTTGGGCATCCGCTATGACACTCATATACACTCAAATACAGCAAACTGAGTGATATATAGCGAAACGGTTGGAGTTCTGATATCACTAGAATATCACACTTCTCTCAGCCAATTAGATTTGAATATTCCACAATTTTTAGACTTATTCATTTAATATTTATTGTTATAATTATTATTACCCTCCAAACAACATTATGCCCCCTTTACTTTCATTGAATGGGCAAAAAAAAAACCAAAAAAAAAACACAGAGATATAGAAGATTCAATTCATACAGGTCTGTATTTTTTTTTTTTTCTACTGTCCCTTTAAGCCCTTAAAAAATTCTATCCTATTTTATAGCCACCTGAATGTTAATCTCAGGAATTACAAGCTTGTTTTAGTAAAACCTTGTGAACGGTACTCTTAAGCTGATGTAATGGTTCAGAATTGCAGTGGGACAGGCAAAAAGGAAAGGGAGGTGTACACATGGGGTCATGGAGCCCTGACGAGGAGCTAAAGAGGGCATCCTGACCCTGAACTAAGACTGGGTTTCCCCATAGACGGGGATTTAATTTATCTTCAGAATAATTCTCCTTATTGTCTCTGAGATACGTGAGCTTTCATCTATTCAAAAGGATTTGATACCTTACACCTGTTGCAATTCCTGTGTGCCACGAATAAGAATCAGTCTCACAGTCATCGAATCAGTATTTGAATCAGTATACCATATTAAGAATTAATAAAAAAACAAAGAAATCACTATAAGAGGCACAAAAGGCAAAAAGTGGTTTGCCTTCATGCCAATAATTCACCAAGCAACCTCAAAGTGTGACTGGACAGGTCTTAACAAATAAAGGGATTTGATTCACTGGTCCTACACACACGTCTAATACTTGTAAGAATAAACATAACAAAGAGACTTTCATGTCTCAGGCACCATTCAAGAAAAGTGCACACACATCCCCACACTTACTCTCTAGTGTGTGTTGACTGAGCCAACAGCGTGTCAGTCAGTCGGTCAAGGCCCGAGACTGAGAAAACAACAATATGGCCAATCACAGACTGTGTTTGCACAGAGGGAGGAGAACCTGCAGTCTGAACTACATTGTATTAGGCTTCGGGCCTCAAGTCATCGCAGTCTCAGAGAACACTTTAAAAAAGACATGTAAATGTTTGTAAAAGATGTTTTCTATGTTTTAAAGGGATAAACAGTGTTAAATTATACCATATTTACTGCATCAAAAATTGATAACACTTTAGGTTAAGGGTGGATAATTTTAGCAGTTTATTTTTCATGCAACAATATAAGTTACTGTTATATTTTTCATTAATAACAATTGCTTTATAGATGATAACTGTCTAGTGCTCTTATGAATGTCTTGAGCATGATTTTGTAAAAATGTAACCACTATTGACCTTATTCTTCAACATTATCTCTTCAAATACATTAAAATAATATGGTAAGACACACCAATTTGCAATATCAAGCAGCAAAATGAACTGTTTTGTACGGCTAAAAATAGCTGGATGCTAATGAGACCGGAAGCCAGACCCATAAAATTCTCTTACGGGAAAAATAAGGTGGATAGGCTACTGAATGAAATAGCTGTTTGTATATTTAATTTTTTGGTTTTTCTGTTTTTCTGTTTTTTGGTAGCTTTAATAAAGTTTCTGACAAAAAATATCATGATGGTTTATGCGTTTGCCTTAGCGAATGTGTTATCCTGTCAGCAATCCAGGTATCCTGTGGGCTTTTTTGATTACCAGTTTGAGTGCCAGCGATGCAGCGTTGCCAGATAAAAACAAATAAAAGCCAAAAAATAAATGAAAAGTAAACCCGAAGTTAGTTAAAATCTTTTGTAAATAACCCTAAATACATCTTACCACTTTATTAACTTTCTAAAGTGTCAAATTAAGTGAAAAAGACAAGTCCAAAGATGCTTATAATAGGTAGATCTGGCAACACAGAGGCTAACACCATGTCCTAACTACACGCAACGTGACGCCGCAACACACGATAAAAGGTATCTTTTCTATGTTAATCAGCGTTTTTGTCCTAACTAGCCACGACAATGACACATGACATTTCTAATTTAGAAAGGGTTCTATTTCCGCTACGTCGCGGCTTAAACAACAGCATTCAAACTAATGACAGTGATAATCTCAGGTAGTAACTAGATAAAAAAGTTAGTCAAGACAAACTTTAAGTTGGCTTAAGAAAGCCGGACCAGAAAGTTTAAAGAGTTTAAAAAGTTTAAAGACCGTTTCTCAATACCAAGTACACAAAGTTCGGACTTGCGTCCTTGGTAGTTTGGACTTAACAAGTTCGACTCGGGAGTGCGAACTCCCAAGGACGGGAGGACACAAGTCTGGTAATTCTGCAAATGGTACAGCTGTGTACTTGATAACTTCAGTCAGCTCGCCTTTTCTACTCCGTCTATCCTCACTATGGATTTACAATAAGACGAAATGTTATCAACCACCACGGCCTCTTTTTGTTTTCATTTAAACATATTAATAGCCACAAAAATATGGTTCATGCAACACGTACACGCAATACAACAATAATAAATTATATCAAACACCACTGCCTCTTTTCGTTTTCTTCAAAATATAAACCACAACCCTCTTTTCGTTTTCATTTAAAAAATATAAAACATAGCGTATGTGGTTTAGGCATGTGCTCTGATCATCTTCACTTATGTACAATAAAATGAAATATGACAAACACAACTCTGCCTTTTTGTTAAATGACACAGTTTTAATGAACAACAATAGCGATTATAAAAGCGTATAAAGTATAAGATTCGTATGTAATAGGAAATAAAGATAAAAGCAAACAATTCAGTCAAATGCATGCTACAAAATCAGCGCTGTATTATGATTGATAAATAAATAATTTAAGAAACATAACTTTGTCGTCAGCCAAAACGATATGACCTGGAAAAAATAATATATCCACGAGACCAAAAAAATTACCTATATTTGCCCAAAACGAATTATACCTCGTTTATCTACTACAGAGACATCAGAACCACCAACGACTGATGATGTTTCACAAGTCCACAAGAACACAAGTACAGACAAGTACGCATATTGAGAAACGGCCAAAGAGTTTAACGAGTTTAAAAAGTTTTTACTTTTTGAAGTTTAAAGTAGATTTAAAAGTCAGATGCATGTTAGATGCATAGTTAACATGATTCTAGCATGATTAGCCAGTTACTAGCATGTTTCTAGCATGATTAACCAGTTACTAGCATGTTGCTAGCATGATTAGCAAGTTATTAGCATGTTGTTAGAATGATTAGCATGTTGCTAGCATGTTCCTAGCATGATTAACAAGTTGTTTGTATGTTGCTAGCATGATTAGCAAGTTGTTAGCATGTTGCTAGCATGTTCCTTACATCATTAGCAAGTTACTAGCATGTTCCTAGCATGTTTCTAGCATGATTATTAAGTTGCTTGCATGATTAGCAAGTTACTAGCATGATTTTAGTATGATTAACAAGTTACTAGCATGATTCTAGTATGATTAGCAAGTTACTAGCATGATTTTAGTATGATTAGCAAGTTATTAACATGATTTTAGTATGATTAGCAAGTTACTAGCATGATTTTAGCATGATTAGCAAGTAGCTAACATGGTTTTAGTATGATTAGCAAGTTACTAGCATGTTACTAGCGAGTTACTAGCATGTTGCTAGAATGATTAGCAAGATGCTAGAATGTTCTTAGCATGATTAGCAAGTTACTAGCATGTTCCTAGCATGCTTAGCAAGTTGCTAGCATGTTTATGACATAATTTGCATGCTGCTAGCATGTTACTAGCATGATTAGCAAGTTACTAACCTGATTCTAGTAATATTAGCAAGTTACTAGCATGATTCTAACATGATTCTAGTATGATTAGCAAGTAGCTAGCATGATTTTAGTATGATTAGCAAGTAGCTAGCATGATATTAGTATGATTAGCAAGTAGCCAGCATGATTAGCGAGTTATTAGCATGATTCTAGTATGATTAGCAAGTTAATAGCATGATTTTAGCATGATTAGCAAGTAGCTAACATAGTTTTAGTATGATTAGCAAGTTACTAGCATGATTTTAGCATGATTAGAAAGTAGCTAACATGGTTTTAGTATGATTAGCAAGTTACTAGCATGATTTTAGCATGATTAGAAAGTTAATAGCACGATTTTAGTATGATTAGCAAGTAGCTAGCATGATTTTAGTATGATTAGCAAGTTAATAGCATGATTTTAACATGATTAGCAATTAGCTAACATGGTTTTAGTATGATTAGCAAGTTAATAGCATGATTTTAGCATGATTAGCAAGTAGCTAACATGGTTTTAGTATGATTAGCAAGTTACTAGCATGATTTTAACATAATTAGAAAGTTACTAGCACGATTTTAGTATGATTAGCAAGTAGCTAGCATGATTTTAGTATGATTAGCAAGTAGCTAGCATGATTCTAGTATGATTAGCAAGTAGCTAGCATTCCATTCAACCGCAAGTGGACTGCGAAGTGGACTTCACAGGGTATTCCGCCATCTTAAGTGAGATTCCAATTCCAAGGGAGCGAACATGTTCAGTGAAGGGCACTGCGAACGGCGTAGGGAATAAGGGAACATCGATACATCACTTCACAGGAAGTGGAGAGGGAAAATCACCCAACTGTCATTACGCACCACGTCACTAGCTAGAACTAACGAAAGAGCAGAGCCGTTAAAGTTTTTTTAAAGGCTCTGCAATGGAGCAATTGCAATAAATGTTGTTATTATACAAATCAGAGCATTTCTGAATGGTAGGGCGACGAATGTTACGTTTGCATATTTTATGAATAGGTGGAACTATGTAAAACCAGCAAGAAACAGCTGAGGCTCTATCTTTTTTTTTAATTATTTTACTTTATTTACCACAGGATAGTTAAATATGGGAAAGGCTGCGTGGGAAAGAAAGTGCACTAGATGAGACCACTACAATCTGTTAACCGTCTAAACATATACAATTTGATTATATTTATTGGATAAATTATTGTATATGTATTTCATGTCTTTTAAATTCGAAATAAATTACAACATTTATTTATATCATAACCTGCATGAGCCTGCCGATGATTTTGTTTGATGACGTTGCAGGGCATTCCAAATGAGCGATTATTGTCAGCGAAGTCCACTTCAACGGATATACCATGCTTAGGGAGTAGGGAGCAGTGAACACTGCGTAGGGACCCTGTCAATCGGAACGCACCTTAAGATTAGCAAGTAGCTAGCATGTTTCTAGTATGATTAGAAAGTTAGTTTGAATGAGTTTGAATGGATTAGAAATTGAGCTAGATTGAGTCTCAAAGGATTCTGGGAGTTCTGATAGTCTCAAAGGATTCTGGGAGTTTTGACAGTTGAAATTTGAATGTCTTGGCTCATTTGAACATTCTGTCAATGTAAGCCTATGGGATTTTTCCCAGTTTTAATCGTCATTTTTAGGAAAATCGTTAGTTCGATCAGTTAGAAAAGATATAGCAACTAACTTCAGGTCAGTCTGAAGATCTGGGCTGAGTTTGGAGTTTGTAGAGTTAAAGCTCTAGGAGGAGATAATTTAGTCTCATAAGAATAATAATAATAACTGTAAGTTTAAATAGAATATCAGTAAGTTGGCTTTCTCAAGCCAATTTAATGATGTGCTTTATTCAAAGTTAAATGTGTCTAATGTGAGTTTAAATATTATTTTGTGTGACCTATATAGCCATACTGAAAGCAACAACAAATAGTTTACCTCAGATCTGGAAAATAAATGAAAGCAAAGATGTACGTACAAACTGTGAACTCAGTGCGAACCAACCAACCAACGCAGACACTCATGAGAAGTTTTAAACATAAAATTACTCATTAAGAAAACATTTATCTCTGTGACCCATATGCTGTTGTGTAATTTGTGTCTGTTTTTATTTCTGCAATTTTAGGTGAAACAGCAGATACAAAATTGATCCTTAAATGAAACGTAACCGAGGGCTGCCAAGTTTCCTCTGGGACAGATCAAAGCTTCATTTGCTTTCAGTGGAAACTCTGATCCAATCAGATCATCTGGGCTCTTAATCAGCGTCACTCATGGATCATTGAGCATTTCACATTAAGAGAATCTCCATCAGCTGTCCCCAGGTATTAAATCAGCTGATGAATCTCATATAAGAATGTTTGCCACACCAAATTATAGACTGCTGCAAGTATTGTAGTTTGGGTTTTTTAAAATATGCTTTTTACTCATTTCTGATCTTCCAGTGCATCTAATAAGCCATTTTTAAGTTGCATACACTGCCAGTCAAAAGCTTTTGAACAGAAAGATTTTTAATGTTTTTTTCTGCTCACAAAGTCTGCATTTATTTGATCCAAAGTACAGCAAAAACAGTAAAATTGTGAAATATTGTTACTATTTAAAAAAACTGTTTTCCATTTTAATACATTTTAAAATGTAATTTATTCTGGGAAGCAAATCTGAATTTTCAGCATCATTACTCCAGTCTTTAGTGTCAAAAAACATTTATTATTATTATTATGTTTTTGAAAACAGCTAAGTAGTATTTTTTTCAGGTTTCTTTGATGAAATATGTTGTAACATCATCAATTTAAAGCAGTCTTGCTAAATAAAAGTATTAATAATCTATAATTAAAAAAATTATACTGACTGCATGCGTTTGATTGATGTAGTGTATAATGTTATAAAAGCTTTTTATTTCAGATAAATTCTGATCTTTGGATCTTTCTGTCCATCAGAGAATTCTGAAAAAATGTATTCAACTGTTTTAAATATTGTTAATAACAATAATAATTAAAAAATGTTTCTTAGAATGATTTCTGAGAGTTCATGTGACACTGAAGATTGGAGTAATGATGCTAAAAATTTAGCTTTGATCAAAGGAATAAAATACATTTTATAATATATTCAAATAGAAAACAGTTTTTACTGTTTTTGCTGTACTTTGGATCAAATAATAATCAAAGAGGCTTCTTTAAAAAACATTAAAAAATAATTAAAAAAAAGAAATAAAAAGCAATAGCAATAGCAATAAAAACTCACAATTTTACAAAAAAGTATCACATTTTCCACAAAAATATTAAGCAGCACAACCATTTTCAAAATCGATAATGCTAAATGCTTCTTGAGCAGCAAATCAGCATATTAGAATGATTTCTGAAGGATCATGTGACACTAAAGACTGGAGTAATTATGCTGAAAATTCAGTTTTGCATCACAAAGATAAATGACATTTTAAAATATATTACAATAGAAAACAGTTATTTCAAATTGTAATAATATTTCACAATATTGCTGTTTTTATTGTATTTTTGATCAAATAAAACAGTAGTGTAACTAGTAATATTTTTTATTTTATTATATATTTCTTTTAAATATTTCATAATAATATAAAATTATTTTTACAACGTGAGTCACATAACTAGAATTTTTTAACGAATTATTTCAGGTTATTTGAGATACCAAAATGGCCAAATTTACCTTTTCAAATGTATAATTAACCACAAAGCCAGAATTAGACGACACAAGTTAGTTGTTTTAAAAGAAAAACAAGCTCTTCAGTAGAGTGGAACGGTCGGAGGGTGCATGCTGAGGGTAAGGTCCGGGTTACTGTGTGGAACGAGACATGATCAGCGGCTGCTGAATCTCACACACACACCATACCTTCTCTGCCCTTTTCGCCCAAAAAGTTTCCAAGCGTTCCGCTTTGTGCCCCAGACTGTGATGGAGGGAGGCTGAGGGTGGAGGAGGGTCACACATCCAAATGGCTGCCAAGCACAGTTTGGGTCAACCTGCAATGCTCATAGTTAACCTAAAACCTCTTGCTTCATTCCATTCACACTGAAACCACCAAGAACCAACATAAACTGGATTCAACTTGCTTTTGAAATCGGCAGATATTTAGAAATCACTTTCTTATGTGTTGGCCAAACTCAAAATGGACCTTTTTACCAGACAGTTTCTTCTAAAAGTGACTCTAAAAATTAAAATTTTGGTTCCTATTCTTTTTCTTAGTGTGAAGAGCATTTAAAAATCTAAAGAACATTTTGTGTAATGAGAAGATTCCATGGATGTTAAAGGTTCTTCATGAAACCAGGGTTGCCAGGTTTTCACAGCCCTGATAAAAATACATGTTTTTTGGCAGGGTTTCCCTGGTAAATTTAGCATTTCAGGGGCTAAATATCAAGTTATTGAGGTTGCTTTAAACCACGGACATGAAAAACCACCCGCTGCAACAGTTTTAAACTAGCCCAATTCCGCTGTACTTGGCAACACTGCATGGAACGTTAATGCCAATAAAGACAAGCTTGATTTTTAAGAGTGTACAATAAAACACAAATCACGGAAGTACCAACACACAGCCTATAACTAAAATTACAAAAGAAAACGATCGGCCAGCTATTGCTATGCCTTTTACCACATTGTTTTCATATCTATATTCAAATATGAGCCTCTTCATCTGAACTGTTAGGAGTGTAAATTAGTAAAGAAACTTTGTTGTTCGTCTCTCTTTCTATACTTCACATCTCTCCAAGCTTTCAGAATGACTAATCATTGGATGTCTTTAAGATAATTTGTTCCTGCCTGTGATCATGTATGTCAGTTATGGAGTGAGTCTAAGGCACCTGGCAGCAGTCAAGCCATAAATGAGTATTTGCATGCAACGTAACTGCCCTTCCAACTGCCCCACAAGCCTCCACAACACACATATTCAAACTGTCCAAGCTGGTGCATGTATGAATAGCAGTTTTGTGCTTTTTTTAATCTAAATGTTTTGCTGTTTAGTATAAATATCTAATCATGTTTTTTTTTTCTACTGAAAAATCATCTTTAACCAATTAAGACAAAATTTAAAGGTGAATAGTGACTATTAGTAACAATTTTACTTTTTCTTCCCAGCATGGCAAGCCTTTTGTAGTGCTAACATGGTCTGGGTCCATCTCCCTACTGTTTCCTGCCATACTTTGCTATCTGCTTTCACAACACTGATGAAGTTTTTTTTTTTTTTTTTTAAATAAATAGTTTGTGCTGAATAAATTATCTGTTATTAATGGTTAAGAAAGCATGAGAAAATTACTTGTCTATAAGCCTATAATCTATATGTGGCCTAAAATATCTTATAGGACATTTGATTAAGTACATGAATCAATGAATATTAATAAATGCACAATAGCTCATACTGTTTAAAAATACTGTGTAAAAATAAATAGCCTGAATAACAAAATCTAAACAAAAATCTGCAATCATAATTTGCATCTGTTGTTTGGAAGTGCTTTGATTATTTTGTCATATCAGCAGGCAACTGATATGACAAAATAAATGAAGTATTGTCATATTTATCATATTTTTATCATAGGTAACATAAATATAAAAATGTTTTATTGTTATTAGACGTGAACTGCTTTGCTTAGTGACATTAGACTTATATACATAACTCTAGCCTTGATTTTTGCCTTGATTGTATATATACTTATGTTACTATCTCTATAGGTTAAAAAAAATTCTAGATTGATTGAGAACAGATGATCCGAAACATAAGCAATGTATTTAGTTAAATTACATTTTGGTTCAATGTTATTAAACACACACTACCGGTCAAACATTTTTGAACAGAACGATTTGAATGTTTTTTAAAGAAGTCTCTCCTGCTCACCAAGTCTGGATTTATTTGATCCAAAGTACAGCAAAAACAGTACAATTTTGAAATACTGGTCTATTTAAAATAACTGTTTTCTATTAAAATATATTTTAAAAGGTAATTTATCCCTGTTATTTCAAAGCTGAATTTTCAGCATTATTACTTCAGTCTTCAGTATCACATGATCCTTCATAAATCATTCTAATATGCAGAAATATCTGAAATAAAAAGCTTTTGCAACATTATACACCATACAATTCAAAAGCTTGGAGTAATTAATTTTTTTTAAAACAAATTATTGAAAGTAATACTTTTATTAAGCAAGGATTCTTTAAATTGATCAACTGATCAAAAAATATAAAGATATTTTTTACAATTTTACATGTTACAAAAGATATTTCAGATAAGTAAAACAAATTGAACTTTCTATTCTACTCAACTGTTTTCAACATAATAATAATAAAAAAATGTTTTTGAGCAGCAAATCAGAATGTTAGAATGATTTCTGAAGGATCATGTGACTAGAGTAATGATGCTAAAAATCAGCTTTGAAATCAAAGGAATAAATTTTTTAAATATATTCAAATAGAAAGCAGTTATTTTAAATAGTAAAAATATTTCACAATATTACTGCTTTTGCTGTATTTTGAAACAAATAAATGCAGGCTTGTTGAGCAGAAGTGACTTCTTTAAAAACAAAAAAATGTTTTTACTGGTAGTGTCCGACCTATGGGTTTATACAGCTACATGTAATAAATAGGTGAACATTATTATAATTCTAAACTTATTATTATTATTATTATTATTGTTATTATAGCGCGCATTAACCAAAGTCGACACAGTCCAAAGTTCCTCAAAGTTGTGCTGATAACAGGCGAGTGTGTAAACACGCAGTACCTGCGCGTCAGTCAATATGGCCCGGGACAGCTAATTTGCATAAAGGCCCTGAGCAGCCGCCCACTCATTACCATATTTTATATCGCCTGCCCTCTGGAAGCATGATGGCAAGTTATATCGTTCAGTCCTACAGGGAAGTGGCCTAACTTCTCGGAGCAGGTGTCTTCGGAGGAGCTTACTGGAGGCGTGAGGAGGGGAAATTTCACCTATTGCATTTCCCTCTTTATACCTCCTTGCGTACTAAACTTTTAGATGTTTGCAAAAATGGTTTCCAAATTGACATCTTTGCAACAGGAGCTTCTGAGCGCCTTGTTGGACTCTGGGGTTACCAAAGATGTGCTTCTGCAGGCGTTGGAAGACCTGGACCCGAGCCCGAGCGCTTTTGGAGTTAAACTGGACAGTCTGCAGATGTCCCCCTCCGGGTCCAAACTGAGTGATACGGATTCAAAGCCGGTGTTTCACACCCTGACCAATGGACACGGAAAAGGGAAGTTATCAGGGGATGAGGGCTCAGACGACGGGGATGATTATGATACACCGCAGATACTCAAAGAGCTCCAGTCTCAAAACACAGAGGAAGCCGCGGAGCAGAGGGCAGAAATCGAGCGAATTTTGGCGTAAGTTTATGCTTCTGATATTGTCACTCACTTTATATACAAATTAAAGAGATACAAGTGAACAAAAACTGGCGAGGAGCTGCTGAACTGACATTTACTGTAATGGAGCTAAAGGCCGACTGTTAGTGTAACGTTAATGCCGTTTGACAAGCAGCTACTTTCGTCAATAATTCTTCTGACAAAGTCTACGTTCACCAACAATATGCTAAAATAAAATAAAAATAAAAATAAAAAGCTAATTCACTCTATAATGTAAAAGAAAAATCAGTTAACTAAAATATTAAAACACTTCACTAAAAAACATTTTAAACACCACTTTTAATTTAGACTAATTAGCCTACTAACTGAAATGTTTGAAATCCCGTAACATTTAGCTAGTAGCCTATAAATGACAGAAAATAGGCTATTGTGACAGCTGAATTGTTGAAATCAAATACGTAGTTATAATAAGAAAACTGCGTTTTAACTGCGTAGCCTAACATTGGCCTGAAATCACGGAAACGAATTTCAGGGACGATTTTTCAGAAAAGATAAATCGACCAGTGTTTACAAATTTAAAAGCACGCGCCAGTGTTTCCTCTTTTCACATTCTGGTTACTAATTATCTACGTGAGTTATTTCTTTAGCTTAGAGATATATCAACTAAAGAAGATCTAGCCTATTTATTATTAACCACCTCTGCCCTCTCGACAGAAAATAAAAACGCGCAGGTCTTTTGACGTTGTTCGTAGAATAGCTTACATTTATTTTGAAGACGTGTAAAATTATTTCTGAACTATCATTATTACCATTATTTGTCATATTAATTATTTTAAAATAGTTTATTTAAAAGCAATAGTCCCGACTATAAATTAAAGTCTAATAATAGTTGTATACAACTAGTTTGTTTTTATAGCTAGGCTAATTCAGCATATTTCTATAATCTTTACAAAAGAATCAAAATAAAGATGAAAATCAAAACTAAAGCACGTGGAGCTGAGTTATTAATTTTATCCTATAAATCATCAACTGAAAGACACACAGTGACGAATGATTAGCGTGAATGGAGATCTAGTTATTCATTGTCGAAAGTTATAAACCAAGTTCGCTCACAGACATATGTTTTGTCAGTTTTCAAATCAAACCGTCTGGACAGATTTCAGGAGCAGAAGTTTAACCTAAAAAATGGTAAGACCTAATTTCGTTTTAATACCAGCCGCTTTTCGACACTCAATGCTTTTTGCTCGCTTCGTTTTATTAGTCTCTTTTTTTACGTTTTTTTTACTTGGCTAATAAACATTACACCGCTTTATTTTTTTTTTAATAATTTGTATATTTAGTAATAGATAACTATTTATTGTTGATTTAACAGCAATCTTATACGCATTCAGATGTTTCCGTTTGTTTCTTTATATATAAAGTTCTTAAGCCTATTGATGAGTGAAAACGATTATTTTAAAGCTAATATTATAATACCGTAGGTACATGTGTATTAAACTACATTTAGCCTAGATAAAAGAGGAAAACTTTTAAAAGTAATATCAAATTCGTTTGGTTTCTTTAAATTAAACCAACCATTTCGACTGACGCAATTTTTTCCTCTCTAAA
Organism: Cirrhinus molitorella; assembly: GCA_033026305.1. NCBI lineage: Eukaryota > Metazoa > Chordata > Actinopteri > Cypriniformes > Cyprinidae > Cirrhinus > Cirrhinus molitorella. The sequence goes on from CM065134.1 coordinate 18,623,126, forward strand.
GCATTATTTAAAACCATGTTGAACTACACTTTAGGATCGGCTATGTGACATGGAGCACAAAACCAGTCATAAGGACCTTTTTTTTTTAAAAATATGAGATTTATATATAAGCTTTCCATTTATGTATTGTTTGTTAGGATAGGACAACATTTGGCCGAGATACAGCTATTTTAAAATCTGCAATCTGAGGTCACAAGAAAATAAATAAAAATAGGCTACTGAAAAAAATCGCCTTTAAAGTTGTCTAAATAAAGTTATTAGCAATGCATATTACTAATCAAAAATGAAGTTATATTTACTGTAGGAAATTTACAAAGTATCTTGATGGAAAACAATCTTTACTTAATATTCTAATAATTTTTGGCATAAAAGAAAAATCGATAATTTTAACCCATACAGTGTATTTTGGCTATTGCTACAAATATTCCCGTGCTACTTACGACTACGACTGGTTTTGTGGTCCAGAGGTTACATTTTGTTTTGAAATTGCTTTATAATGAACACTATACAGTTGCCAAGTCTTTCACTTGTCTCTAACTTGTTCTTTTGTAATTAAATCACAGTGGTTGAATTGCGCGTAAGCAGTGAAGTCTTTAACCTTTGGAATTATTTACAACCTATTGAATACACTGATTAACGATTGTTTATTAGCGCTAGGAACAATTGACCGCACTTACAGAACTTAACATGTTAAACAGATTATAAATACACTATCATAAATGTGAAATGAGCGAAACCGACAATTAAAAGATGATTTATACTACTAATATGATCATATAAAAAACGAGAGCGCTGTAGTTATGTTTTATGTTTCCGGCCTTTTCAGGGAGGACCCGTGGCGAGCGGCCCGCATGATCAAAGGCTACATGCAGCAGCACAATATCCCTCAGCGCGAGGTCGTGGATGTGACAGGCCTCAATCAGTCGCACCTGTCGCAGCACCTGAATAAAGGCACGCCTATGAAAACGCAGAAACGCGCGGCGCTCTACACCTGGTATGTCAGGAAGCAGCGGGAGATCTTGCGACGTAAGTTATTATTTGTGTTTCTTGCTGAATGTGATAGTTTTATACTTTACAGTTTGAATAAAATAAAACTTCCTGGTTCAGTTAAATGAAATTGAATCATATCAACACTTTCCAGCAAAATTTCCCCCCAAATTCTTTTCACAAAAATTCTTTTCATAGTTTGCATTTATATCAGGGCTTGGTCAGTTACCCCGGATGTGCGGTCATGGTGGAGATACTCCGATGTAAACAACAGCATAGATTGCACGGTTAATGTACTACTGAATGCACATTTATGCTGTCTAAACTATGAAGAAAAACGTTTGTAAGCTGCTTAAATCATATAGAGAAGAACTTAGTAAGCAGGAGAGGGCACAATATTTTGAGAAACTAATGTTAATCGGTGGTAAAGATACAATATCAGGAGTATTAAGTAAAATATTAGTCTAATATTTCACCCAACTGGCTGGAAATGATAAGATTCTTGCCCTGGAAATCCTGGGTCAGTCTGGCCAATCAAACGCCTGTTGTTCCTCAGTTTTTTGCACTCTTCTCCTTGATTTGTTATAACTTTTGGCAGTCTATAGTACTCCAAAGTACTCCGACCAATTAGTACAGCCCAAAACATAACAATAATTGACCATTTTTGGTAGCAATAATCAGCAAAATTTAGAGATATTGTGTTTTGTTTTGTTTTTTTTGAAGATTGGCCTATTTATTGCATTACCTTTGTCAGCCATTTTAAATTTATGTTGTCATAAAAAGCACAATGACATTTAAAGAGGACAGTCATATAAATTTCTGAGCAAGGGGCAAGGGTTATCACCCTTAGTTGTTTCGTCTTACATCACACCCTGTACATATATATGAACATTTTGCAAGTGACACCAAAATCCCTCTCTTTTATATTTCAGAATTCAACCAGGCACAAGGCTCTGGTGGTAACATGTCAGACAAAGCCAACCAGGATCAGGTGCTACTCTTTTTCTCAGAGTTCAGTCAGTCCAGCCAGGGTATGGGGCAGTCAACGGACGATGCTGGGATTGAACCTGCTTGCAAGAAGATGAGACGCAACCGCTTCAAATGGGGTCCTGCATCCCAACAGATCTTATACCAGGCTTACGAACGACAGAAGAACCCCAGCAAAGAGGAGAGGGAGGCACTGGTAGAGGAGTGCAACCGGTACGGATCAACTTGCTTTGAATGTCAAAACAATTCCTCACTTGCATCCAAATTATGCTAATAATGTTTCTCTTGGCTATATTTAGAGCTGAATGCCTCCAGAGAGGAGTATCACCTTCTAAAGCTCACGGGCTTGGCTCGAACTTGGTCACGGAGGTGCGAGTCTACAACTGGTTTGCCAACAGGAGAAAGGAAGAGGCCTTTAGACAAAAACTGGCTATGGATGCCTATAGTGGGCCAACGCACAATCTGAACTCCCTTCTTGCACACAGTTCCCCACACCACCCCCAAACCAGCAGCTCCCCACCAAGCAAGATGCAAGGTACTGATACATTTATAATCTCATATCTATTATTTGATATTTCTGTTAGCCTGTGAATGTGGTTTAAGGTCTAAAAATACAATCACTTCATCATCATCATCATCATTCCACTAGCTGAAGAAGAGATGACGTAGTTGATGAGATCAGAGGGAAAGGGCAGTGATCAATGAGAGTGAGCTGAGCAAATGGCATTGTTATTCCCAGCTTTGAAACACACACCAAGAACAATCTGCATTGTACCTGCAATCTCAGCTCTACTGAAGTCAGCAGGCAAGAGTGAGACACAAAGAGCAACCACCCTTGGACGGGACTCTGGGTCATCCTTGGGTCATGCAACTCAGCTCACTCTCAAGGCCTAGTTATACCTGTAAAGTCACTGTGGTTTACTGCAGGCCCCACTCCTCTGTTATCTAACGAATTGTATTCCCAGAAAGATTTATTGACTTAGTTTGATATGGCAAGACTTCGGCAATAAAAGCAGCAACACACTCTTTGACTCAACCAGCTTATTACCCATTGTTGCTCTTTCATGTTTGAGCACCAAAGAGTCCGAGTGCTTTTGCTGTGGGTGTGTTGCTCGTTTCTGGGCCTGTGGCATGGCAATGAGTGGCTTGTCTGTTTGCGTGTGGTGTTTCCCTCTACACACCTGACCAGTCAGTGACCTCAGGTTGTGTGTTAATTTGGATAGGAAGGGGGAGGAACGGGATGGGGTCGGTCTTCTCTTCCTTGCTTCTAGTCGAGGGACTTACAAGGTGTCCCTGCCAGCAGCATCAGCTGTTTTTTGGTGTCAGAAGCTGGCCTGACAAGAATGGCACAGCAGGACCCCTCATCACGTTGCCAGGGCACAGCCTGTATTATGCATGCTTAATTGACAATTAAAATCCTTGGCTACTACATCTCCTAGGCCTTTGATAAGGGACTCCCCTCTTCCCTGATCTCTTTACCCTCTCCCAGCAGGGAATTCTATTGTTTGTAGCATATTAGAAGACTGTAGTGACTGTAACCGAGGTTCATTTATCTCTGCTGGGCCAGGGGGAGGGACACCTCGAAGCCCCTCTTCACCTTTATGGGCTGTATAGAGGCAGTGGCTGGGCTCTGAGCAGAACAGCAGGAGCTGTCCGCTGGACTATTGGCTCTTTTCGGGCCAGACAGGACTGATGAGCCCCTTCTGCTCAAGGTATGGAGGGTACCGGGTGATTCCCGGTCTCAGCCCCCCTCTTGGAAACTACGCAAACCAAGGATTTGTTACAGAGGTCGTTACTAGGTCAGATCAGAGCGAGAGACTACTTTTTTATTGATTCTGGTTTGGCCTGTTGATAACAGACAGGCCATTTCACCGCTGCTGGAAGGTCAACCGATATGTACCTTTGGGGGCTGGCTGTGATGTTCCCTGTGTTTGTGTTGTGGTGCTGTTGGCAAACTGCTTTCAAAATGCTCTTTGATCCTATTTAGGTAAAATAGTAGTAGTTGTCAGCGGTACTAAATCAGTAGCTATCAGTCATAAAACTATTAGTAAAGAAACTTTAATTTTACATTCCATGACCAAGGAGACCAGAAAATTTAGCCTTCAAGTAATATGCCCCCTCCCCTGAATATAATGGCAGAGGACAGAAGAGTTCAACTGTCCTTGCTTGGTGTATTGGGGACCACAGAAAGGCTGAAAGGTTGCGTACGTCCTGCTAAGACCCAGGAGGCCTCTCATATGCGGCAGTGCTATAATGAGCACTGCCTGGGGATGAAGAGCAAGGCTTTGATATTACATGCATCCCAGGGAGAGCTGAACCTTTTAAAACCTGCTGAAGCCTACTGTTACCACTCCCCTTTAGGATTTCCCACCGCCCTCTGCCCTTTAACCAAGGTTAACCAAGGTAGCAACTTTTACATGTATGTATCGATCTTACCAAAATCTGATTACAAAGCAAAAAAGAAAACAAATTTCTGAATCGTGACAGACTAAAACACTGTCAGGGAGTGCGTTTCCCAAAAGCAACTATAGTCGCAAGTTCTATTGTTACAGATAAAGTTTAGTAGAACTTTCGGAAAGTGCACCCTAGGGCAACTGATCAGTCATTATTTAGATATTTTAAGAAAATCGCATCAGCCAATAACCTTGTACATTGTCTACATACTGGAATCAGCATTGGTTTTTGGTTCTGAATAGTGTAATTAAGACTTAGTTTATGATACCATTCCATGCAACTTTTATGTCGCATTCTCACAGGCTGTATTTTGGTTCCTGGTTCCCTGAGAAACGGAGCCCTCCTGCTGGTCAGCATGGTCCAGACAGCACAGACCTAAATGACTGAGCATGAGAGGAGATCCCTGCAGTCCGAGTGAATGCCTGACGGAGTCAGACAATAGCCTTCTCTCTCCCTGACACTTTTAGTGGGTGCGCGGTAGTAAAGTAAAGACTGTTTATGGTCGCTGGCCCATTGTGTGCTGAGCAGGTTGTAGGCCCAATGGAGTGCTTTATTGTCCTGCACTGGTGTTTACAAGACACTGTAGAGAGCTGGCAATGCCGTAAGTGTGCAAAGTTGTGTCTGCAGAGTTCTCCTGCACAATGAAGCACAACAGAGGGATCAATCAATTGGTTCTGACACCTTTTGGTCATTTTTGCTGTTCTGCTAGTCATTCTGCTTGGTTCATCACTCTGGGAACTCCGGGTTCTTGTTTCGCAGGTCACCCTGGTATTTGAAGGAGTGAAAGTCTTTGGGGCTTAAATATGCGTCTAACATTAGCATTAATTGAGTAATGTTTACCTTGTTCATATCTGTGGTGCTTGGGGTTGGTAAATATAAATTCAAAAGCAGACGGCTGGATTCCTGTGGCCCAGAATGGTCAAGACTACCCAAAGAAGATAAAAAAGAGAATTAAGGTCTGGTAGAGCATAATTTCCACATAAATCCTTATTTCATGTAGATCAGGGGCATCCAGTCATGCTCCTGGAGGGCCAACACACCTTCCTGGAAGTTTCCAGTAATCCAGAAGACCTTAATAAGCAAGTTCTATGCCCTCCAGGAGGATTGGACCCTGATGTATATTATTCCAACAGAATTCTGAAGGTCAGCGTGTTGTAGATTTTAGAGCAGCAGACAACCCACATGTACACATTCGGATGACCTTGACCATTCAGGGACCAGGTGTAGAGGCCCCAGTTTGTTTGTTCTGCCCTAACTTGTCTGGGGCCAACAGATACAGACCAGAGACAGGTCAGGAGTCTAAATATAACCTTTTTCTCTCTTACTTTCTCTCTCAACAGGTGTCCGGTACAGCCAACAAGTTCCTGGTGAAGTTAGTTCCTCTACAACGATCAACCACCATAGCAGCAATGCCATGTCAACCAGTCAGTCAGTGTTACAGCAGGTCTCTCCGGGGGTGCTGGACCCCAGCCACAGCCTCCTGTCACCTGACGCCAAGATGGTGAGCACATTTGAGCCCAGATAAGATAACGCCATGTCTGCTCTTGACACTGAAACACAAAGTAGAGCCTAATAGATATTACCTTCACACAAAGTGGGCTTACAAACGCTGCATTGTGCTAAACCCAGAAGCAGACGATAGGCCTTGGCCCTCAGTACACTGCAGGGCCAATCTTAGCAAATGTTAGCTGGTGGTAGTGAGAAAGGGCACGGCCATGGCTGTGCCAACAAACCTGACAAAGAAACATTCTGTTTGTATTGATTAAATGCCCCGCAGAGGAGGAGAAGGGTGGAGTTGTGCTTGCTCTCTCTCGGTTGAGTGACACCGGTGCTCAATTGAGGTGCTTATCTGAACACTAATGTTTGAGTTGGGCGAGATGTTCATGTAGCTTTTTGTTTCAGGACAATTTTCAATGCATTAATTTTTCTGGCAAGGCTGCGGCAGGTCAAATTCATCATGGTTTAGGGTGCGTTTCTGTCAACGGAAGTCAGCGTAGGAGGAAGGGAGTATGACAGCAGCTTATCTGAGTAGTCAGACGGTTGTCTGAGCATGGCCTCCTCTCAACTCGGCTTATTCAAATAAAGCTCTGTGTCTCTGTCAGGGCTCCAATACCTTCTTAAGATAAGAGTACTGTTGAAACAGCTGTGACAGAAGCATTCTGGTCATCCTATTGAACTATTGGTGTATTTTCTTCACAGATCTCAGTATCAGGCGGAGGTCTTCCTCCAGTCAGCACCCTGACCAACATCCATGCATCCCACCATGTGCACCAACAGACCCCCAACCTCATAATGCCCCTTTCTGGAGTCATGGCCATCGCACAAAGTTAGTGTCCAACCATCTTGCTTTCCATTTCAGATTCTTCACGCATTCTTTACTTGACACCTCATTGTTCTCGCATCCAGGTTTAAACACGTCGCAGGCGCAGACGGTACCAGTCATCAACAGCGTTGCAGGCAGTCTGGCAGCGTTGCAGCCGGTGCAGTTCTCGCAGCAGCTGAGTGGCCCACACCAGCAGCTAATGCAACAGTCACCCGGCCACATGAGCCAGCAGCCCTTCATGGCCTCCGTCTCACACTCACACAGTCAGTCCACTTCCTCTGTCCAGTATCAATTCATTTTTAAGATCTTTCAAAAATGACTGTTGATGTGACCGTCTGCGTGTTATCTTTATAGTGTACCAACACAAACAGGAGCCGCCCCAGTATTCATCTCGGTTTCCTCCCACCATGGTGGTGACAGATGCCAACAGCCTCAGTACGCTGAGCTCAATGTCCTCCAGCAAACAGGTCAGTCATCCACAACATTTACCAAAATGTGTTGACATCTCTTGGATCTGCTCTAACAGCTTTCTCAGCCTCATGTTGTTCCAAACCTGTAAGACCTTAGCTCATCTTCAGAACACAAATTATGATATTTTTGATGAAATCCGAGAGTTTTCTGACCCTGCATAGACAGCAACACAACAGACACGTTCAAGGTCCAAAAAGGTAGTAAGGACATTATTAAATTAGTCCATGTAACATCAGTGGTTCAACTGTAACTTTATGAAGCTTCGAGAATACTTTTTATGTGCAAATAAAACAAAAATAACAACTTTATTCAACAAATTCTTCAGTCTTCGACATACATTCACAATACAGGACTCGGTATTGTAACGCAGAATAAACGAGAACTGCGATAGTCGCTCTCTGTAAAGTTTAATGCATGTTTGATGTAACTAAAAAAAACGCAGATGGGAGGGGAAAATTCTGCATGATTTACTAGCAGTGCACACATTAAAGAACAAAGACGCAGCCAGATCATCTCCATAAAGACTAACGCAGTCTACCAAGAACAGTGCAAATTACAGCCTGCTTTAAGACAAACTTTTTTTGGGCGGTAAATAATGGAGCAAATAACAGTAATTTGACGAGCAAAAACGTTAGTAAATTGTGTTGCGTGATTCATTCTAATACTCTCCTCCCATAAATTTTGCGTCTGAAAGGGAAACTCCTACAAATGCATATTCAATAAGGTCAGGCGCAAAAAAATAACTGTGTCCACGCCTTTTCAGCGCTATTTCTTCACTGCGTGTCTTTAATAAATCCTGACAGTACTATTTTAACGCCAAAAAGTGGTTTGCGCTGATTTACAACTCTTTGTAAATCTAGCCCTTAAAGGATTAGTTCACCCAAAAATTCAAAATTCTGTTATTAATTACTCACCCTCATGTCGTTCCAAACCCGTAAGACCTTTTATCTTCGGAACACAATTTAAGGTATTTTTGATGAAACCCAAGAGCTCTCTGAGGCTCCCATAGACAGCAAGGGTACCACCACGTTCAAGGTCCAGAAAAGAACCAAGATGGTCGACAAAGTATTCCATGTGACATCAGTGGTTCAACTGTAATTTTATGAAGCTACGGGAATATTTTTTGGGCAAAGAAAACAAAAATAACTAATTTATTCCACATTTTCATCTCTACTGCTTCACTTGTGGACGCGTGTTCACGAGAGTACTCCGCATGCATTGTGGTATTCTCATGAACATGCCCACAAGTCTTTGTTGATCATCTTGGTACTATTTGTGCCTTATGTGTTAGTACACTTGCTGTCTATGGGAGCCTCTTGGGTTTCATCAAAAATACCTTAAATTGTGTTCCGAAGATGAAAGGTCTTACGGGTTTGGAACAACATGAGGGTTAGTAATTAATGACAGAATTTTCATTTTTGGGTGAACTAGCCCTTTAATCACTAGCATTTCTGTTATCAGTGTAAGATTTCTAGAGTGGGCTAAATATGACCGATGTTGAATTTTTTCGGTCAATGTGGTTTTAATCTGTGCACAAACCCAACCTGCTTCACTGTCTTTTGTTTGGCTGGGTTTGTTGCACATCTGTCAGTGAAGCGAGTCAACGTGGATACTCCTCAGAATTCCTATTTCCTTTGAACAGCTTGACCAATCAGTCACCCGTGATCTCAGCCTGAGCATGGCATGATTGATGAAACCGCCTTTTACTTTTTGTTATTTCTGTTTCTTTGTTTCAGTAAAATTAATTTAATAATGTATTTTTATATTTTTGATTCACATATTTTTTTTGTCCTTCGTTTTTGCTTGCTTTCTGTACTCTCAATGCAATGTCACACTTGAGTCTAGTTTAGCAGTGTGGTCAGGAAATGATCCTCACTGTTAATCAAAGCCATCGTGCTCCTTTGGCTCCCCTGCCGTGGACGGGAGTGTATGCAGTAATTACGCCTCTTCCCTTTTCCCCTGCACTCTGACCGCTCTAGCCTGAAATGCGGTTTGCAGTCACCGCTTTCACATGCCCAATTTCCCACGCTGCCACATGACTGGCAGCTCTGACCCTTATGGCTTAAACTTCCTACCTGTGTGTACTTATCTTATCAAGATGTTTCTAATTCGGGATAATTTGCAGATATCCTAAATATTTCACCTGTGTGAGGTAAATGGAAACACTTTTTAGTCTTAGATTAGATCTCAGGTATGCGGCTCCTTAACCCCCCAATACTGAGAAAGCAATTTCAAACTCTTATCAGCTTTCTGTATTTGGACTGGGTGGTGCAAGTGGGCACTCGGGGGGGATATTTCAAACCACGCTCTGGCTTTATAACCCTCCTGTTTGCTGAGCTTTCCCACCAAAGCCCAACAACAAAAACTCACCTCCGTTTGGAGACCTGCATCTAATGAGTGTAGTCTGAGCAGCTGGCCGGCACCTTTATCAGGTGAGGCTGTTTGTCGGCCACCGGGTCACGACAGGGTCACCAGCCTCTCCCTCCCCAAAGAAAGAGCAAAACACCTAAACAATACGAGAAAACGTTAGTTACAATGGTAAAAAGACGCAAAGGGATGAGGTGTGTTTGGTCAGGTGTGGCTGATAAGGAAATTCCGCACTTACACAGAATGCTTATGTGACCGTTTCCTCTTTCTCTCTCTTTTTGCAGTGTCCGCTGCAGGCCTGGTGAGCACGTACACCTGACTTCCTCGATGCCTAGCAACAGGAGCACATCGTCCCCACCTCCATTCCCCTTCGTTGTGCCCGTATCTGTGGCAACCCATAATAAGCACAAGCGGCATGCTGGACGATGAGTTAGTCAATAAACCAGGGGATACAGGACGAGAACGGACACTGTTAGGTTGTTTCGTTTCATCAGAAGTCTGGCTTGTGCGATCAACATGGGTACACAGTATTTTACTTCTCAGTGATGGATTTAGGTGATCCTGAAGAACAAACAAATAGGAAAAAGCTACAGATACAAAGACCAAAAAGGAGCGTAAAGACCTGATTTCCTGGAATAGAAGCACAATATGTGGATACAATGACAATCAGCCAATGTTAGAAGCATCTTTAGGAGTTTAATGTGTAACTGTTGCAAAGACGTCTTCCGTGAAATCTGAATGCTAAGACAATGTTCTGTACAGTTGAATGTAAATACAAGCAATTATTATATCATTCGCATGAAGGATGTAAATATTCAGTAGTCCATGTGGTGTGCTGTTTTATCTGTCTAAACTGTGATTCAGGATGTGACAATCTATGAAACAGATATGCAATGTATTGCAATTTCAGACTTTTTTCAACTAATTTGTTGACGTCAAATCTTAAAAGTGAGAAAATGTTAACAAAACCTGAACCTATTGATCTCCCTTTAAGCCTGGTTTAAAAATAGACGCTACTGTCAATGTTGACTATTAGCTTTGGTGTCGTCAGATAGATAAGAGTCTGTGCCAGGACTTCCACAGTATGGAAGATAACTCCATCTGCATACCCGCTCACCATCTTTGTGATATGGACTGGAACAGACATGAATCATGACGTGCCTTTCTAATCTAAATATTGACTTACAATCAAACTGTCATTGTCACGACATACAGGAAAAGAGCGTCCCGTTGAATGGTTATCAGTAGGAATTTCATAAAAGTTGGGAAATTGAGCATGTTCGCCATTTTAAACAGTATTACCTGCTCACGCCATTCTGAACTACCAGGAAGCATTGTGAAATAGCTTTTATTGTGGCTCTTTACTTCATTTGTACACATTTACTGGTATGTATGTCCACAATTTCAAAACTGACTGGTATTTTGGTAAACTCAAGAAACGAGTGCACCCATCCCCGTCTATACTTGTCAAAAGGTCACTTCGATGTTTGTTTTTAATGTTGACTATGTTTCCCACTGCCAGTTGACCTGAGGTTACAGTGCTGGATTATTCTCCTGTTTTATGCTGGATTTATACAAAATGTGATTCCGTCCACATTGTATTATTTTTGTATAAAATGAAATCAATCTTTTAAAATCATTATTTATGCTTTACGAAAAAAAGTTTCAAGTAAAGTTCTTTTCTCAAGATTGACAACTGGTCTGTCTTTGATTTGAAATGTGAAATTACTACATTATACTAGTGTTTGCCCAGCTATTGTTAAATCATGTGAACCTTAGGATGAAAAGGTTGTGTGGTGAATCCCAAACTTGAAGTCTGTGGAAAGACAATTCAGACAGAGAATTGCTTCTGAACACATAATAAATTATAAATGTTAGAAATGTATTGTTGAAACAGGTTACAAATACTGTGAACTAGTAGTACTGAATTGTGGAGTTTGACGGTTAAACTGTTTTGGCTCCTCCTCTAACACTAAAAAAGCGCATTAGCATCAGTGGTTTGCACAGTCAAAAGCGAGTTACTGTCATTACCATTAGTTACTACAGCCTACAGTTTGCTAGCTAGCTATGCCTTCCTCATGTAAAGGCATATTACCTGGTTGCGATAATTTACAAAACGCTTTCATTCAGGTCGAAGCGTAGTCGACAGTTGAGAGAGGCGGCGGCTTTTCCGTGAGTGGGCGTGGTTTCGGTGCCGATATGACACGCCCCCAGCGTTTGAGAACAGAACTGCTGTTTTTTTTCTTATTTTATTTACTTGGCGGTTTTTTATCATTCAAATTTGGCTGGGTGGTTAATAACATATTTTTCATTGACGTGACAAACATATTTAATATTGCTTTACACAGACTTTAAAAGGTTCACCCAAAAATTAAAATTCTGTCATTATTTACTCACCCTAGTGTCATTCTTTCTTCTGCTGAACACAAAAGAAGATATTTTAAAGAATATTGGTAACCAAACTGACTAGTTTCTTTCACCTATAATATGCAAGTCAAACGCTACCATCAACTGTAACATTTATTAGTATTTATTTATTTATTAAAGTATCTTCTTTGTGTTCAAAAAAAAAAAAAGTCATAGAGGTTAGGAACAATGTGAGGGTGAGTAAATGATGACAGAATTTTCATTTTTGGATGAATTATCATTTTAAAAGTCCATTTTAGGTATTAAAAAGCACAATATTTTGACACTTTTACACTGAGTTAAAAACAAACCAGCACTGGGTAAATATTGGATACAACACATGCTGGGTTGTTTTGACCCAGCAGGTAAATGTTAAGTTAACTATTGTTTGAAAATTATTTCATTGAGGGCCTAAAATGGTCTGGAAATTAAAAATGGAATTATTATTATTATATTAATCAAAAGATGAACATTTATTATTAAGCAAGAACGCTCATGGACAAAAATATAAGACAGTGAATTTATTACAGCATACAGAATACAGCATAGTTTACAATATTACTTACATTAAAATTTGTTTAACAAGCACTTTAGAAATAAAACAAAATGCAGCATTTAAAAGTAGCATTCAAATTTAAGTGTGCTCAACCATTCTCTGTAATCACTTTTCACAGAAAAAAAGCAAAATCTGAGCCAGTGATGGGCTCATCGGAGAGAGAACATATTTTAACATTAAATTAAATCAAATTTAGTATTATAGCAAATAAAAACAATATGTTATGCAAGGCAATTTAATAGGCATTTCCATCATGCAAAGTGACGTTGATGATGCAGCTGACTGACATCTGGTCCTTGTATGTTGATATGTGTGAAATAATATAATTTACAGCACAGTAAAGACTTTATAAACAAAATAAAATGTATACTATTTTGAATATTATTTTGCTGAAGAGGTGCACCAAATCAGCAGCCCTGAGAACCGCTTTCTCCTGTAGAGGATGCAAAAGAGCCTGCACTCTGACTGTAACTTTGTTTCATCAGAGACAGGTGCAGCCCAGTGGTAGGGTAAAAACAAACAAACAAACAAACAAACAAACAAACAAACAAACAAACAAAAACAGTATTTAACAAAACATTAAAAATTACCTAGCAGCTTAGTTACAGAAAATCTACACAGCACCTGGGTGAAAATATTAAAAACAACCAAATAAAATGATCCAACCAGCTTAACCCAGCATTTAGGTTAAAAATAGCCCAGCATCTTTTAAAGTGCAGTAAAACTACTCAGCAAATGGGTAAACATATTAAAAACAACCAAATAAATTGACCCAACAAGCTGAACACAGTATTTGGACTGAAAATGATGCAGCATCTTTTAAAGTGCAGAAAAACTACCCCGCACCTGGGTAGAAATATAAAAAAAATAACTGAATAAAATGTCCCAGAAGGCAGAGCCCAGCATTTGCTTTAAAAAAAATAGCCCAGCATCTTTTAAAGTGCAGTAAAACTACTCAGCAAATGGGTAAAAATATTAAAAACAACCAAATAAATTGACCCAACAAGCTGAACACAGTATTTGGATTGAAAATGACACAGCATCTTTTAAAGTGCAGAAAAACTACCTCGCACCTGGGTAAAAATATTAAAACCAACCAAATAAAATGACATAACAAGCTGAACCCACCATTTGGGATAAAAAAAAATATCCCAGCATTTTTTAGAGTGCAAAAAGCCTACCCAGCACCTGGGTAAAAATATTAAAAACAACCAAATAAAATGACATAACAAGCTGAACCCAGCTTTGGGGTTAAAATAATATCCCAGCATTTTTTAGAGTGCAGAAAACATATATATATATATATATATATATATATGTATGTATATGTATAAAACAACCAAATAACCCAACAAGCTAAACCCAGCATTTGAGTTAAAAAAATAACCCAGCATCTTTGAAAGTGCAGTAAAACTACCCAGCACCTGGGTAAAAATATTAAAAATAACTGAATAAAATGACCCAACAAGCTGAACCCAGCATTTGGGCTAAAAATAAACCAGAATCTTTTAAAGTGCAGAAAAACTACCCAGCACCTGGGTAAAAATATAAAAAAAATAACTGAACAAAATTACCCAGAAGGCTGAACCCAGCATATGGGTTTAAAAAAATCCCAGCATTTTTTTTAGATTACAAAAAACCTACCCAGCACCTGGGTAAAAATATTAAAAACAACCAAATAAAATGACCCAACAAGCTAAACCCAGCATTTGGGTTAAAAAATATCCCAGCATTTTTTTTTAGATTGCAGAAAACCTACACAGCACCTGGGTAGAAATGTTAAAAATGCATGAATAAAATTACCCAGCAGGCTAAACCCAGCATTTGGGTTAAACATTTTTTTTTATCAGAGTGTAGGTGTTTTTATTAGAATTAGGATCATGTGAGGATTGAGTCTGGGAAAAATGCTGGATATTTCAAATATGTCGTGTTGTATTTTGTTCAGCAGCTTGAATGCTTTTTGTTTTCCTCCTCCAGGTCTGAAACAACATTTTTTAAAATTCCCCACATGGGCTATTATTAACTTGGATGATGAGCTGCATGTTGTTGATGGGAATGAAACTCATGCCAGTGCCACACACAGAGAGTGACCACATTGTTGCTGTAGTAGAGTAAAAGAGTATGCTAGGAAAACATGGCTCCCTCAAGATAATATATGATGCCGTAATGAGGTGAATTTACCTCATTCTGCTCAAATGAAACGCACAACATTTATGCATACAAAGGCCTCTTTTAATAAAACAAGTGCTGTCATTTTAGTGATAGCCTTCTGTTTTTATTTAATTAACTCCTCAATCACAATTACACATATGTCCCTCACAAAAATTACCAAACCCCCCCACACACAATTACTATAGTTAAACTATGGTAACCACAAATGAAACATAGTTTTGCTATGCTAACCATAGTTTTATGGTATTTATAGTAAAATAAAGCATATTTTGAGTAATTCTGTTAGCTTGATGCCAGTGACATGCTGATTGCAGCTCAAGCTGTAGCCATGTAACACTTACTGTGACTTTAAAACTTTGTTCTGAGCTTTTTTTTTGTCTTCATTTGAAGACAGAGTTATGAAAGAAAGCGTCCTGCTGGGTATACACTTGTAACCCAATGATGTCGCCCTGTTTGGTTATCAATGAGGCCTTTGATTTTGCTCCCAGGGAGCCACTAAAGATCTTACTGCTGCTCTCTTTTACTGCGCTGCCCTGAAAAGAGCAGAGGAGCAGCGAGAGAGAGAGAGAGGAGCAATGCTTATTAGCATTCTGAGGAGGTGTTGAGTTAACAATGCAGCCAACAACAATGATTATAACCATTGTTTTAGTTCAATTCAAAGACAGCGCAATAAATGTTAGCCTGTAATTCTTGTACTTTAACAAGACTAATGGCACAAACATAATAAAGTGCTAATACTGGCGAAATTACTTAAGATCAATGATGTTGTAAGTGATGCATTTTGTAGTTGTGAAACATTTTTTAAAACTTTAATATAACTTTAATATACCAGTATTTGGTGGTTAATTATTTTATATATACATATAAATTAATATATATTAATTTGAAACATTTGTATGTAATTAATATATATATATATATATATATATATATATATACATACATTTATTATTTTTGCCCTATTTTACATGCAATTTTGAGATTTTGGGTGAAAAAATCAACTTGAACATCTCAATAAGCATGATATTCCCACATTTCTTGTAAGATATTGTATGATTCAACGGACACAGTAGGGAAGGACTGGATCTTTGCTTCCGGACAAGACTCAGAGGTCAACACGAGAGCAAGATGGACACACAGAGAACAGAGAGAACGGACAAAGGGACAGAAAATGGAAGTTACAAACTGAATGTAGCTGTGTGTTTAGTGGTCAGAAGAGAATGGGCACTACATCAACTCCAGCTGGGCCCCAAAGGGTTTTAATGGGCAGGAGAACCCAGCAGGGGTCAGAGGTCAGGAGGCCAATCTCTGCCAGGGCTAATTGGTAACACTGCTTCAAACTGAGATCAAAATTAGCCTTTGAAGTTCTGAACAGTTTATAATATGTTTTAAAACAAGACACAAGTTACATTTTACACTACCTGTTAAAAGTTTTTGAACAGCATTTGTTTGATGCCAAAAGCAGTAATATTGTGAAATATTTTTACTATTTTAAATAACTGCTTTCTATTTGAATATATTTTAAAATGTAATTTATTCCTGTGATCAAAGCTAAATTTTCAGCGTCATTTATCCAGTCTTCAGTGTCACATGATCAATATTTAAAACAGTTGAGTGCATTTAAAACAATATTTAAAACAGTTGAGTGCATTTGTTCCAGCATTTATCTCAAATAAAAAGCTTTTGTAACATTATACAGAATCAGTATGTATATATATATATATATATATATTTTTTTTTTTAAAGAAATTATAGAAATTAATAATTTTATTTAGCAAGGATGATTTAAATTGCTCAAAAGTGATGATAAGGCATTTATAATGTTAGAAATGATTTGTATTTCAGATAAATGCTGTTCTTCTGAACTTCCCATTCATCAAAGGAACCTGAAAAAAAAATATAAAGCTGTTTTCAACATAATAATAATAATAATAATAATAATAATAGTTTTTGAGCAGCAAAATACATGATGTTAAAAATTCAGCTTTAAAATCACAGTAATAAATTACATTTTAAAACATATTTAATAAGAAAACAGTTGTTTTAAATAGTAAAAATATCACTACTTTGCTGTACTTTGATTCAAATAAATGCAGGCTTGGTGAGCAGAAGAGTCTTCTTTAAAAAACATAGCAAATGTTACTGTTCTAAAACTTTTGACTGGTAGTATATATATATATATATATATATATATATACATAAATGGTATAATTTCTTTAAATATTTACTGTTCTATAAATGATTTTATTAAAAATAATTTAAAAAAAATATTTGTGTGTTTAATGTAATTATATATTTGTATTTTCTCTCTCTTTCTCTAAATATATACACATGTATATGTATATACACACACACACACACACACACACACACACACACACACACACACACACACACACATTCGTGTGTACATACATTTTATAGAGAGATAAATAGAAAGATAGAGAGATAGATATTGTGCATATAAATATGGAATTTGCCAAATAGCAACAGTAGAAACAATAATTCAAAACAATAACTATTTTTTTTAGTGTTCATTGTTATTCATAACTCTTAATCTTAAATTCCATTGCAAGTAGTTCACAAATCCCACTGAATTCAGACAGTTCATAAATATCCAAAACATACAGTTGGTGAAACAAACCATAAACCGCTTAATGGCTTGACAGGTTGACAGCAGCTGGAAGACTTGAAGCAAATGTGGCGGAGAGGAATAAAAATGTCATTATTAATCACTCCTTGTTCCGCGTCTATTAAGAGGAAGCACACTGCATTCAAACGAAATCATTACAGATGAGAAACTACATGTAAACAGACATTTTCATGACCCCACAAACTCTGTGAAGGAATGTATCATTCCTGCCTTTGTAATGCTTTGGTAGTTTATTGATCGATTCTCTACACAGACCCACATTTTGGAATGAGAATGGATCCTTTCGGGCTTTGTGTCTAAATGGTAGCGAATGCATTCGGCCTTTCAGCTCAGAGATGGATCATACTGTAAAGGGAGTCCTGACGGACAGCAGTGGCCGGGCTGATGCTGGTGCGGGATCTGGTGATTTATGGTGATTGGTGGGATGCTCTGAGTCAGTTGTGGGTTAATGTTCACCTGGGTCACAGAGCCACTGCTGGAACCTGCCTGTATTCACATCAGGCCTTCTGACGAGACTGGCCTCAAGCTAAACTCACCACTCTCAGCGGGGAAACAGCGTCCTTCATAGCTCCTCAATGGATCCTAATGGTTATGTAAGGTGGCTATTCAGAAAGCTGAATGGGCTTGGGTGGAAGAGAAATATCAATCTTGTCCAATGCATTAACACAGCCAAACACAGTAAACCTCCCCTTTTCATGGTACTATTTAAAAACCAAACCAAACCACTATAATAAAATATATATGAAATAATTAAATAAGCAAACAAATGTACCAGGCGAAAAAATAAATAAACTAAAACATAAATTCAAAAGTAAAATAAAATTCTTAAACTGTCGACATTCAAGAAACAGCATAGTTTGAATCTTTTTAACATTATAGTGGTCCTGTATATATATATATATATATATATATATATATAAAATGAAATAAATAAAATGATATAAAATAAAAAAATAAAAGTAAATAAATAAAATCTTTAAACTGTTAATATTCTAAAAATAACATAGGTTGAATCTTTTCTACATTATAATGATCCTTTCAAAAAATAAATGAATGAACAAATAATAAGCAAGCAAATATAATATATATATATATATATATATATATATATATATATATATATATATATATATTTGAAATATGATATTCAAGAAATAACAGTTTAAATCTTTTCTACATTATAACGGTCCTGTCAAAATAAATAAAAAAATAGAATAAAAAAATACATAAATTAAATAAAATAATATCATATCATATCAAATAAAATAATTAAACTGTCGATATTCTAAACATATCAGTTTGAATCTTTTCTACATTATAAACGGTCCTGACAAAAATGTAATAAAAAAAAACAATAAAATTAATAAATAAAAAATAAAATAATAAAATAAAATCCTTAAACTGTTGATATTCAAGAAACAACATAGTTTAAATCTTTTCTACATTATAACAGTCCTTTCAAGATAAAATGAAATAAATAAAATAAATCTATCTATCTATACATATGTGTTAATCAAATTTTGGAATTTGGTACACAGCTAGCTCCAAGCAACAACCTAATTTAGTCAAAATTTACAACCATATTACCTATTCTGCTGTCATTTATTTATAAGGCTATATTTTTAGTAGATTTTATTTAATTTCTTTGTAAATGTATTTATTTATTTAAAGTTTATTGCTAGAATCACTTGATCACACAAAAACGAATTTTAAAATGTATTTCGTCATGTTCCAAATTTTGGTAAGTCAGTGCACACAGATTGAAAACAAAATTAAACAGAAATTAAAAATACAACTGACTATTTATTGAAACTCAAAGATAAGGTTGTATTTTTTCCCCCGTTGGTGGAAATTCTTTAGGATGCTCAAAGTGGCGTTTAGCTCCCCCTGGGACAAACCAGAGCCTATTAAGATCTCTGGGACAAACACTACAATGGCGCCATCGCCTGTGCAATATATGAACCACAACAATCGCAGGTGGGGGAACGAGTGCAAAACTGTGCTATTTACAAAACACTGAAATGATAATAACATGTAAGCTATACACAATTCAATAACTTACATTTATGTTTACAAATTCTAAAAATACGGTAATGTCAACGTTTAGCATTATACTATAAGAAAACGTTTTATAAACTGTAAGACGAAACCTAAAATGAATTCGTATATAAAAAGTATTGAAATGAAATGCATCAGTTTAGATATTTCCAATTATTTCAGTCTTGATCAATACACAATAAAACGTTGTAATTAAGGTGACGCAGCTGACGGAGTGACCCCGGAAGTTGCGCAGGTCTCTCCTCTCGGATGACGTCACTTCATTGAGCTGTTTAAGATGGCGCTTCGGCCCGGATCAGGGGGAGGTGGCAGGTACAGAATTTCACACTTTAACACTCTGTCGTCTATTTTTCTCTATGTGTATACACCTGCTAAAGTCAGTATATGTTAATTCACGAGTCTGCGTGACAGTTCAACCGTTGGTCCCGCACAGTTTCACTTTATTTAGCGTACCGTCTGCAGTGTTAATGGCTGATGCTGGTCAGCTGTGATGGTGATGTGACGTTTGTCATACTGCATCACAATGACCAGCCGTCACATTTACATTCGTTTCTATTTCTTTACATTGTTTTCTTTGTGGGGATACATAACGACATTGATGCTTAAACATCATTTAACCGCTTGTCAACCGAATGACTACCACCCAGAAATGGACATTTGCTGGCCGTGTCTCAAAACCTAGTGTACTGCCTTCCTAGACAGCATTTCTGGGGTCTGTAGGTTTGTCTGAACGCTTTAATCGTTGGTTACGCCCTAAAATTATATTCTTTCGCAGTGTTTCTATACCAAAATGTTTTGCTGCCTTTCCACCTTTGCCTATTAATATATAGCTGTAGGCACACAAACGTATTATTGTACTTATATTTTTTGCTCTCACAAATAATATTGCAGGTATGTTTAACTTTACGTTTTCATATGAAAAAGGTGTAAATAGAATTATTGATTTAAATTTCACAAACCCTGAGTGCACAACATTTTGAGAGAATTAGTCTGAGTTTGATAACTGCTAATTGTGTCAGTGTTTTCAGTGATTATAAGAACTGTTTACTTCATGAATCATACTACACTGTTGGTGCAATATGAGCAACCTGAATCAATTGTGGGACCACTGTGAACTTTCTAACATGCCTAATGTGACCCTAGACCACAAAACCAGTCATGAGTGACAAATTGAAAGATGTATACATAATTTGAAAGCTGAATAAATAAGCTTTCCATTTATGTATGGGTTTTCTGGAATCTGATCTTCAATGCATATTACTAATCAAAAATTAAGTTTTGATATATTTACAGTAGGAAATTTACAAAATATCTTCATGGAACATGATCTTTACGTAATATCCTAATGATTTTTGACCATTATTTTTACCCATACAATGTATTTTTGGCTATTGCTACAAATATACCCATGCTACTTACAACTGGTTTTGTGGTCCAGGGTCCCAACTATTCAATTAAAATATTTGAAAGTATTCATTCTTTCAAAATTTGATCTTTGATTTTGAAATTTCATTTAATCCATGTTTCCAAAAAAATCTGAATGTTGATATACAAAAATGTAATTAGATTTAAACATTTGAACATGCTCATATGTGTCAAAAATATGATTAAATTGTTAATGATGTCCAAAAAGTGCTAGTATATTCTACCGTTGAGATAAAAAGCAGCTTTGGAGGCTGATATTGAATGTTTTCTTGCTACCTGATAAACATCTCAGGTTCTTCAGAGTGTTTTTGGTTCATTTCGAGGTTAAAAGGAAGGCCAGACCAGAGAGCCACCCTGACCAGCATGATATATGTTTGCAGATGAGACACCAGGTTCTGACTGTGATGTGGATCTTGACAGCTCCCAAAAATATTCATAGCTGTGCTGTAAATGCAGCGCTGCATTCCTTGTTGCTTATATAGTCAGCCGGATCAACATTGTATCACCCTTGTGTTTTTGATATCAGGCCAGTGAGGCACTTTGAATATACCAAAGTTTTCATAAAGTAGACCACATAACTGTCAGAAAGGATCGAAAGGCCAACTTCATGTTTTATTTACCTAAAGGGCTTTAGTCTCTCCTGAACTGCTTGAATAATGAATGTCTAGTTTCAAACGGTGCAGCTCCAGGTAATGTTGATACCTGCCGTGAAACTAAATAACCACTGGGCTTTACATAGAGCTGTTTTATTTGGCGATTTAATAAAAGTTCAACAGCATAATCTGAATTTACATGCCATGTGTTTTGGCACTTCTGTAAATAAATGAGGAACATGCTTATTTGAAGTCAGTGACCTGATGCTGTTTAGCTGTTAAAGCTGTGTATTAAAAAAAAATGCTAAATGTGTTCAAGAAATAGATTACAATGAAGCTATTGGATAAGGAACAGCTCCGTGAAGTTCTATTAACGATTGGCTAAAGCAGTGATGGGCATCTTCCATATGGTTGGGTCTCACAAGGGAGGGCATAGGATGTTTATTGGAACAGGTGTAACTGTATTGTTGCTGCCATCAAGCTAAACGATGCTTATCAGGTCTCAGAGTTCAGACAAAAAGGACTGAAGATAGCAGTGTCAGAGATGCAATCTGTTATTCTGTGTGAAAGTTGCTAAATAAATAAGACTGCCCACCCACATGGACCCAACACAAAGGTTTTGACAGTTCTCGGATTTCCATATCGAGTGCTGGAAGGGAAGAGCTGATTATCTGACAGAATAAAACGGAATTAGGGACTCCTGCATTTTTGAGGTCATATTGGCTGAGCATAAACAAAGCCACTGAACCAAATGAAACTTGCATATTTTGCCGATTATTGCTGCTGAAAATGACCAATTATTGTCATGTTTTAGGCTGTGCTAATTAGAGTTTGGCACGATTAATCAGCACAGATAGTTAATTGGCGGAACTACTGGTTATCTGCAAAAATCCATGCTGATAGTTTTTCTGGGTTGTGTCTGTTGCTGAAGGGGCTTAGAAGGTTCCACTGTCATTATACAGTATGACAGCCATAGATATGTATGATGAGAGCAGCCTCTTGAGGCGGAAATCACTGACAACACCTGCTGTTTGTTTACACACGTGATACTGCACGCTGAACAGGAGCAGGGACACTATAAATACGGATTTAAAACATTGACAACGAACTATAGTGCATGTGTTTATATCATTACTTAGTAAGTACTTTGTTGACTAAATGCTGCATTGGTAGAGAAAGCACAGCAGTATGTTTGCTATCAAGGCTGAGAGGAAGCGAACAATATGTTTTCAACTATTTTCAGGGGCTGCATAATATCATTGCGCCTGCTGCACCCATGGTACGGCAGCAAAGATCCCTGATTATTACGCCAGAATAAAGGCCTGTACACACCGGGACGAATAACGCGTGCGTTTTTCGTCAGCGTTATTCGGGACGTTTTTTGCTGTTCACACCGAAGCGATTTTCGCTGACGAAAAGCTGAGTACCATGCAAATCCACTCCCTGACATTAGTAGGCGCTGCGCAACAGTAGCTTCAGACACTCGCTAGTCACACAGACGAAGCAACGAGACGGAAGACAGAAGACTTTTTAAAACTTATCAGCAAGTTATCACACGGCTTTTTTGAAACAAAAAATGGACATTTCAAGCAGCAGCAGCAGCTCCAGCAGCAGCTCGAGTGATGAAGACATCATTGTTTTGCTGTGCTCGGAAAGACCGTTCTGTGCTTGAGCGCCACCAAGCCGTGTACTGTAGTTTCTGCAGCTGCATCTACGTCAGCAAATGCCGCAATCTCATTGGCCGGCCAGTTTTTGACGCGGTGCGTCAAAAGAAAAAGACGAGACCGAGGCGTTTTTTTAAAATTGACGCTTTTGCGCCTCGCGTTTTACGCGTTGGTGTGCACACTCTCAATGGCCCCGGTTGTTTAGTCACAAGGCGTTAAACGTCGGCGAAAAACGCGCGCGTTATTCGTCCCGGTGTGTACAGGCCTTAAGAGTTTAGTTCCTATCCATATCAGCCTGAAAAATTGCAACTTTTCTTTTTCTGTTGGTCTTAGTACATGATATAACTACAGAAGTGTCAAGTTTTAAATAGGAAAAATATCGAAAATATTTGGTCATTTTCCAACCTGCGGCATTGGTAAAATCCAATATCGGCTGACCTCTAGTACTAATCAAGTCAGACCAGCAAAAACATTTGAAGTACTATAGACTGCCAAAAGTTATAACAAATCAAGGAGAAGAGTGCAAAAAACTGTCTGAGGAACAAAAGGCGTTTGTGGTTGGCCAAAGTGAACTAGGATTCCTAGGGCAAGAATCTTGACAGCATTCACGTTTGTTCTTATTTCCAGTCAGGTAGGTGAAATATTAGGCTGATATCTTAATCAACACTGCTTGTACATATCTTTAGCATCTTGAGTTTGTCACAATATAGCACCCTTTCCTGCTTACTACCATGTTTTTTTCCCCCCCATGGTTTAGATGACATCAATTAGCAGAACAACATATTCAGTGGTACATTAACATATTACAAATAAATTCTAATCTAATCATGACAAACTATATATTGTTGGGAAGGTCTAAGACTCTCAAATAGATGTTATACCACTTTTTTGTGTTGCAAATTATGTAGGAAAAGTAGATTAATTTTTGTGATTAATTAATAGATTCATTTATGACAAAAGTGCACCTCAAAAATCTACATCATAACAGAGGTTCAGACCTTTTTCACAAAAAGACTTTCTTCATTGCCTTTTTCCCCATCACGCTTTAGAAATCATAAGATGTTATATATCACTTGAAAACTTAAAATCTCCAAATTCATTCTTTGAAAACCATTTTAAAGTAAGACATTGCATTACCATGGAAATTGTACATGAAAATCATATTACAAAATGTTTTCGTTAATGAATTATAAAAATTTAACTTTTCACGTCAGTTAAAGGGTTCATTTCCAATAATGTGCACATCTGCCATAATGTCAAATTATCTTCATTTGAAAGCTCTTGTCAGCCAATGGTGATAAAATACATTTTATTTGATTACAAGTAGTGGATTGATTTAATATTTATTAATATAAAGTTTATTATGTGCAAGCAATCTAATTAGATTTGAGAGCTGTGATGAAGACTTTTTCCTACCCTTACATAGAAGTTGCTATTTTGTGCCACCATGTTTGTACAGTAGCCCTACGAGGACAAACTGCTCTACAGAATGTGTTTTGTCACTATGTTGTTCTTGCAAATAAAACAATGACACAATGATAAACAAGTAGCAATAATTTTCTTAGTAACATATTGATTTTCTGAATAATTAAGTAAATATAAAATTTAAGTTACCTTTGTGAAGAAACCTCTTTTGCTAGATGCCGCTAAAATTTACACACTGCACCGTTAAAGTACTGTTTGGTGGAAACAATGGATTGAATATGAAGTATTCAACCTGGGCTCATTGGAAAAATGTGCCTCTTTGTACATTTTTTTTCAAAACAAACAAAAAAAGTGCCTATACATCCCATTTACTGCAGTTTTCAGCTGAATGAACACTAGATGCAGTAAAACACCAACAGCCTTTATTCATTTTAACATAAATTGTGATCACAAGATAAGTTTTTTGCATTTCTTTGCACAATACTATGTTTTCAGAGAATTTTTTTTTTGACAATTGCTGCATATGTGTGGCTTGTAAACTTGCTCGATACCTCACCTGGTAAAGCACTGCACTTGCAATGCGGCGCAATCGGGTACAAGTATGACACTCAAATATACAGTGATTTATTATTTGTATCAGTCACATGTTTTATTTTAGGAAAAAAGTAAAAAAAAAATCGTTATTGATATTGCATATATATATATTTTTTGTGGAACACTTTTTAATGTTCAATAATTTGCACATCTGCCATAATCATGTCAAATTATCTTCATTTGAAAGCTTTTGTGAGCTAATATTGTCATGATTTATTTTATTTGATTAGAACCAGTGGATTGATTTATTTGATATATATTTACTATATTAAAAATTGAATATGCACATGCAGTATAATTAGATTTGAGAGCTGTGATGGAGAGTTAGTCTTTCTATATAAAAACAAAGAATTATTTGGAAATTTAAAAATCAAACTTGTTTGGCAATCGAAGACTAGGAGAGATTTTTGATTGCCTAAAATAAAATATAAAAAGTTCCGCAAAATATTGTTAGACTTGTAAAAAGAATATTGTATATATGGTGTTCTATTATAAAAGGCTCTGGTTTAGTGTTAGAAAGCCATTATTATTCTGTATCAAAGCTGTTGTTTACATGTGTTTCTCAAAGGCAATTCCTGTCAGTAATTCTCATTGTCATGTTTTTTGGGTATGACTGGGTTTGTACATGGATGGATGTATGTTGGCAGAAACAGTTTAAAATGGTGGATAGACATGATCTCCCCACCCTGATGCCACAGTCGATCTCTCTTTGAATGTTAATCTGCTTTAATCCAGTGTTTTATTTTTTTCTTCTCCCTCTGTTGTATCTCAGTCTCTGTGAGTGCTGTAAAGCTGTGAGCCTGCAGGCGAACAGATGCAACACAGACAGACAGTACACTTTGAGCCAGAGAGCCTCAGTGGAGTGTTAGCCCACATTTCAGACTATTGGCAAAGCAAACAAATCTAGGCTAACTCTGTATAAGTTACTTCTGCAATTAAGAAACCAAATACAAAATTGTCTTAAATATTAATACAACAAGAAATCTGTATTCCGAATGTAGTTTATGTGCTATCCACCGTAGTAATGGTATTTAAAGTATGTTTTGTATAAAATAAGATATTCCTATCCAATAATATCAGTGTACCATGAGATGCAGAGGGCAGTAGTCAAAGTGTTAGTATGTACAGTGGATATAAAAAGTCTACACACCCCTGTTAAAATGCCAGATTTATGTGATTTAAAAAAATGTAAATACCACAGATAATTTCAGAACTTTTTCCACCTTTATTGTGACCTATAACTTGTACAACTCAATTGAAAAACAAACTGAAATCTTTTTTTTTCTGTGGAAAGTAAAAATTAAAAACTAAAATAATGTGGTTGCATTAGTGTACACACCCTTAAACTAATACTTTGTCGAAGCACCTTTTGATTTTATTACAGCACTCAGTCTTTTTGCGTATGAGTTTATCAGCATGGCACATCTTGACTTGGCAATATTTGCCCACTCTTCTTTGCAAAAACACTCCAAATCTGCCAGATTGCGAGGGCATCTCTTATGCACAGCCCTCTTCAGATCACCCCACAGATTTTCAATTGGATTCAGGTCTGGGCTCTGGCTGGGCCATTATAAAACTTTAATCTTTTTCTTGCGTAGCCATTCTTTTGTTGATTTGGATGTATGCTTAGGGTGATTGTCGTGCTGAAAGATGAAGTTCCTCTTCATCTTCAGCTTTCTTGCAGAAGCCTGAAGGTTTTGTGCCAATATTGACTGGTATTTGGTACTGTTCATAATTCCCTCCACCTTGACTAAGGCCCCAGTTCCAGCTGAAGAAAAATAGCCCCAAAGCATGATGCTGCCACCACCACCGTGCTTCACTGTGGGTATGGTGTTCTTTTGGTGATGTGCATTGTTGTTTTTGCACCAAACACATTTTCCCACATGCTTTTGGAAGACTTAAAATAGTTTTTTGCAAAATTAAGCTGGGCTCAGATGATTTTCTTCGTAAGAAAAGGCTTCCGTCTTGCCACCCTACCCCACAGCCCAGACATATGAAGAATACGGGTGATTGTCGTCACATGTACCACACAACCAGTACTTGCCAGAAATTCCTGCAGCTCCTTTAATGTTGCTGTAGGCCTCTTGGCAGCCTCCCTGAAAAGTTTTCTTCTTGTCTTTTCGTCAATTTTGGAGGGACATCCTGTTCTTGGTAATGTCACTGTTGCACCATATTTTCTCCACTTGATGATGACTGACTTCATGGTATATCTAATGCCTTAGAATTTTTTTTTGTACCCTTCTCTTGACTGATACCTTTTAACAGTGAGATCCCTCTGATGCTTTGGAAGCTCTTTGTGGACCATGGCTTTTGCTGTGAGATGCGACTAGGAAAATGTCAGGAAACGCCTACTAGAACAGCTGAAATTTATTTGGGGTTAATCAGAGGCACTTTAAATGATGGCAGGTGTACTGACTCCTATTTAACATAACATACTTTGAATGTGATTAGTTAATTCTGAACACAGCCACATCCCCAGTTGTAAAAAAGGTGTGCACACCAATGCAACCACGTTATTTTAGCTTTTTATTTTTATTTCCCACTGAATAAAGACTTCAGATTGTTTTTCAATTGAGTTGTACAGGTTATAGGTCACATAAAAGGTGGAAAACTTTTTGAAATTATTTATCATGGTCTAATTAGTTGATAGTTGGCTAGATAGTTGGTTTGGTAGTTGCTTAAGGCGCCATCCCACTAACTAGGGGTGGATGATATGACTATAATCTTGTATCATTTTATTTCACAGTAACAATATATATATTTATCACAATATAGCTATGTTTGCTTTAAATAAGGTCTTTATGATGTCAACATTTTTAATGCCATAGACATTTACCATAGAAAATTTTTGTTACCAATGTCAATATCACATACTAATACTAGCCTAAAAACAAAACTAAAGCTCACTAAAGACAAGTAAACCATTAGCAGTTAAATGAGAATAAAAAACTAAATACAAGCCATAGGACAAAAACTACAGTGTAGGGCCCTATGATTTCCACAACGTGAAAAACATGGACGAAATCGCAGAATCCAGTCATAAAAACTGAATTTACTATTTAACGTGGAATGTCACACAATTTGTCAAAGTTTGGTAGAATTAATTAAAAGTTTGTCATCAAATTAAATCAAATTCCGATATGGACTAGTATGAGTAAATATTAAGCTGTAAAAAGACTATTTAAATATGAATCCTCCATGTTCCGTGTGTCTCTGTGTTTATGAATGGCGCATACGCAAGGTTTCGCTTACTACGCATACTGAAGCACGCGTGACGTTCACGGTGATTTCAGCATCTGCCGTCTCTATAAATGAGGACATAAATTCATGAACAACATCTCCAGAACTGCTCTGAGGGTTACTTCATTAGCATTTGACTGTTCCATTTGAGTAAAATGTATTGTTAGCTGTATTGTTTTCATTTTAATAGTAAATCCCCTTACCCCTTACTTACCAAAAACATTTTCATTCCATAAGAAATCTGTTCTATTCAAATGACTTTTTTAGCTGTGAAAACAACTTAATGGACTGCCAGTATTGGAGTGATTTTGATTTCCACTGCGGCGCGATGACTTGAAGAACCTTCTAGATAGAATAATAGACATGAGCTGTTTCATAAATGTTTTCTCTGTTGTATGATTGATTGGTTGCCTTTAGTGAAAATTTCTCACCGTCTCTTGAATGCAGAGGGCAATAGTGTAAAAACATTAACTTCACACTGAAATGAGCTTCGGGGGTTTAAAATGGGCAGCCTGGTAAATGACTACAATATTGAATGTGTCTGTCTTTTCTGTTCTAGTTTTATGTACCCTGTAGGAGGGGGCATTGGACCACCGCAAGGTAAGCAGCTGACATTTTGTCTATATTATGTCTCTTTCATTAGATAATTTCTTCAGTATAACTTTTATGGAAAAACAATGTTTAGGTTGTTAAACTTGTCTTTTTTAATGACAGGAATGATGCCCATGCAGCAGCAACAGCAGCAGGGCTTCCCCATGGTCCAGGTCATGCAGCCCAACATGCAAGGCATGATGGGAATGAATTTTGGTGGGCAGATGCCTGGTGCCATGCCAATGCAGGTCTGATATATGTTAACAATCAAACATTTAGACACCAGAATCGCTAATCTATCATCATTGAGATGCCATTATTGTCGTTCTCTCGTGTTTTTAGGGTGGGATGGCGATGGGCATGCAGACTCCTGGGATGCAGTTCATGGGTCAGCCTCAGTTCATGGGCATGAGAGGCCCGGGGCCACAGTTCCCTGTAGACCTACAGAAACAGATGGCAGAGGAGCATCAGTAAGGCTTTACATATTCACACTGTCGGAAAGTTGTTCCTACATTAGAACTTGTCTCTGATCAGTGTGTGTCCACAGAAAACGTCTGGAACAGCAGCAGCGGATGTTGGAGGAGGACCGGAAGAGAAGACAGTTTGAGGAGCAGAAACAGAAACTACGTCTACTGAGCAGCGTCAAACCCAAAGTGAGCAATAGACCTCTTTAATAATCGCCTGATTAGTTTTATTTGATTTAATAAAAGTATTTTTATTTCTTTTAGTATTACTAGCTATAATATCATTGTTCTATATACTTATTCTTGTATATATGAACCTCTCCAAACTTAAAACAAGATTGCTATTTTTGTACAGACTGGAGAGAAGAGTCGTGACGATGCCTTAGAGGCCATCAAAGGAAATCTGGATGGGTTCAGCAGAGATGCCAAGATGCATCCAACACCATCTTCACAGTCTAAGAAACCAGGTACATTCAGTGTCGCGTTCCTGCTGCCTGACTGCCTTCTGGCCGCTTTCTTTTCAAGTCCCTGCTCATGACGTCAAGGGTCACATCAGTGGCCCAGACAGCTTTTGACAAGGCCACAGCGACTGTCGAGCACTGAAGGACATTACCAGGGATACACAGACTGTTAAAGGCATAGTTCATCCAAAAATAAAAATCTTGTCATCATTTGTTTACCCTCATCTGTTTGAAATCCTATGACTTTCTGTTCCAGTACTGTATTTATACTGGATGCTGTTTCTGTGCTAGTCACTCAGGTTTGGGTTGATGTGAGGGTGATTCATTTTTGGGTGAACTATCTCTTTAAAGGTTTCTATTCTGTCTCTTCGCAAACACACCATATCTTTATCATTGAGCCAAAATGGCTGTTTTTTCCCCAGCAGCCACCAGGAGGCCCTACATATGTTTCCACTGGGTATTTGCTGTTTCCTCATTCTCCATATAACGCATTATCCCCTGCCTTCACACTCTTGCAGTTTCACCCCTCACACCTGCAGAAGAGCTTAATATCACTTACCGTGTTTCTAGTCAACTGTTTTTGCTTGAACTGTTTATTTTGGAGAAAACTAGTAGTCAGGGTCCAAAATTATTTTTAGAACTGGTCATGAATATTTATTACAAACTATTTTTGTTTCGGTGGCTTAATTTCAAGTTTGGGGTCAGTATGTTTTGAAAGAAGTCTCTTATGCTCATCATTCTTTAAAAAAATACAAAAAAACAGAGATATTGTTAAATATTGCAATTTTAAATAGCTGTTTTCTATTTTAATATATTTAAAAATATAATGTACTCCTCTGAAGCAAAACTGAATTTTTAACATCATTATTCCAGTCTTCAGTGTCACGTGATCCTGCTGATTTGATGCTTGAGAACATTTATTTTATTATCAATGTTGAAAACAGTTGTGCTTAATATTTTTGTGGGATCCGTTATACCCCAAATTCTGAATGGTAGTGTATTTTAAAGAAAGTTTTCTGGAGCTAATTTAAACCTCTAATGGTTCCTTTTGAATTGCAGGATGTTAAAAGCATGGTTTGGTTTTAGATTTGAATCGCATGTGTCATCAGTCGGAGGTCAGATTGTCATTCTTAAAATTGGACTTAAACCATGTAATATTGCAGTTTGTTGATACCAGCCAATTGGCAAGTAAATTTGTTCACTCACCAAAGCCAATTTTTACTCAGATTTGATTTTTTTTTTTTTTTTTTACTTTCACATCTTGTTTTACATTCATTTTGTGACATTTATGAGCAAAACAGGATATTAAATAAAAAAACATTTTGGACAGAAATTCATTGGATTGTCAGACTGCAGTCAGAATGAGACTTTGCTAAAATAATGCTTAAAGGGTTAATACACTGAAAAATTAAAATTCTGTCATTAATTACAACCCTCATGTTGTTCCAAACCTCTAAGACTATTCATCTTCAAAGCACAAATTAAGATATTTTTGATGAAATCGAGAGATTTCTGAACTGCATATACAGCAACACAACTGACACGTTCAAGGCCCAGAAAGGTAGTAAGGACATCATTAAAATAGTCCATGTGACACGGCTTTACTTTTTTTCAATAACGCATTGCGTTGTGTTCTTCTCAGGTGAATTCTGGCTTATAATTTTATGAAGCTACGAGAATACTTTTTGTGTGCAAAGTAATCAAAAATAACAACTTTAGGGTGTGTTCACACTTGGCGTCTTTTTTTTTTACTGCCAGCGTCTGTTTTACATTAATGTATATAATAACTGTGTTTTCAAAAAATTCCTGAGCATTTTTTTAAATGCCTCTGCTGGCAAAAAAGTTCAAAATTTCTGAAAAGAACATCCTACGTAGAGTGCCTTTTTGACAGCTGACCAATGACAAGCGAGTAGCGAGACCTGTCGTTTCCATAACAACAAGAACAACGACAAGAAGGTGTCGGTAAAGTTTTATTTAATTGTTATGAACCCACATTCTCCTCCTCGTTAACTTCCAAAACTGACGCGCGGCGCCGATAGTCTAGTGAGCAGCGCATTGATGTGTAGCGCCGTTGCACTTCGGGCGTCCCTTTTTCAAGTCCCGGCTCGCAGACCTTTCATGATCCCATCCCCCTCCCTCTCTCCCATTTTGCTTCCTTTTTAAATAGTCCTATTAAATAACAGGCAAAAATACCAAAAAAATAAAAAAAGCCAATGCAAGAGCGAGCTTCTGCTTTTCTCGACATTTCAGCTGCAACATTACAGCTGCTGTTATAGCAACAAAAGACACCCTCGGCTGCAATGCTGCCAGATTTATTTATTATTATTTTTTTACTAAAAAAGCCCCTTTGTCAACTTTTTCTTTTCCAAAAAGACGGCAAGTGTGAACACGCCCTTATTCAACAATTCCTTTTCTTCTGTGTCAGTCTGCATCAGTAATAGGAATAACGGTGTTATAAATAAAACTAGCGGCATTACTTTTTTCAGTAATGCATTGCTTAGTGTTCTTCTGAGGTGAATTCTGGCTTATTCTGGCTTAGTCTGGCTTAGCACGTCTTCTTCCAAAAACAAAAAGTAGCCGAGACGAACTTCATGATTGTTTACGTTTGTTTACAGAGGTGATGTGGGCTACGCGTCTCACGTGGATGTTTAGAATTTGAAAGGCAGTGCTGCTTGTGGGCTATTACATTAGAGACAATGAGTTTAGACAGGAAAAACTGACGCTC
Organism: Cirrhinus molitorella; assembly: GCA_033026305.1. Lineage (NCBI taxonomy): Eukaryota > Metazoa > Chordata > Actinopteri > Cypriniformes > Cyprinidae > Cirrhinus > Cirrhinus molitorella. The sequence continues at coordinate 18,655,742 of CM065134.1, forward strand.
GCATTGATATACGGATTACTTTATCAGAGAATATTTCTTTTTGACGTGACTTAATTTAAATGTAGACATTTTTCAAGCTTTCAAACTTTCTATACATATATTTCTCATGTCTGTGAGGCAGGTATTTTCTGAGATTCAGGTTGTTTTATATACATGTCTGTGTAGAGAGGTGACAGAGACCGAGACGGCAGAGTGTTTATTTTCTTTACCCTGTTTATTTTCTTTATTTTACAAAAGCACATTGTTTGGTTAAGGGTTTAAGTGCATAGTGCTATTTTAATTGTTAGAATGGTCACGGATCAGCGATCTCCACGTAAAACTGATCGTGCAGACCAAACCGTAAGTTGTAGAAACTTGAAACTTAGAGGGATGGTAGTTTGGTAGCCATTTGGCCAGATGGGGCACTACAATGATCAAAGGTACAAAGTCACTCATAACTCCCAAACCATCAGTCGCAGGCTCAATTGTCTTTTGTTTGTTGTTTGGGCTCAGATACAAGAGCGAAGTTTTCGTGTATTTCTCTTTTTTTGCAAAACCTACTTTTGTAAACTAGTCCTATGTTTTTCACCTGATCTGAGCCAAACCAGTGCAGAAAGATTATCTGCAGTGTGAATATTAATACTTATCAGGAAAGTACAACTTTCGACTCACCGTCGCAAAAGGGGCAGGGCCACTTTTAGTAAAAAGCATATAACTCCTGAACAGAATGAGATATCTTCGCCAAACTTAAGACAGGACATTTGCATCTCTCAAAAAACCCGTGGCCACCATTGGCAGATGAAGTTTGAGCACCTGTTAGACGGTTAACGGAGGCTGATCAGAGCGAAACTCGGTGGGCATGTTTGCCTCAAGGCCCCAAAAGTCTGTGGGAAATTTGAAAGAAATCAGCCTGCGACCCTAGAGGGTTAACAGTGTTGCCTTGGGATGTTTTTCATGTCATTGTTGAGCGACCCCAATAACGTGATATTTAGCCCTTGGAAGGTGTTTCTCACATTGTCCCACAGCAACATTTAAATAGTGTAGATTAGTGTACAATGTTTTATTCATTTAACTTTAACGTTTAATTAAATTTAATATTGGGGGCATCCAAGTTACTTGACATATTTTTATTTTTTTGTATTTTTTTAAAGTTACTTTTAGTTACTTTCCCTGGTAATTAGTTACTTTTATAATGATGTAACTCAGTTACTAACTCACTATTTATGAGAAGTAACTGTAACTAATTACTTTTTTAAAGTAACATGCCCAAAACTGGTCTCAGTCATGCATTTACAAGAATACCACAACACTTTTTTTTAGCGACGTCCTTGCTACCTTTGAAGTTTGAATGTGTCAGTTGCATTGCTGTCTATGCAGGGTCAGAAAGCTCTTGAATGAAATAAAAATTTTTTTGATTTGTGTTCTGAAAATTAACAAAGGTCTTATAGGTTTGGAACAACATAAGGGTAAGTAATTATTATTATTTTTTTTTTTACATTTTTGGCCAAACTATTCTTTAAAAAAAAAACTGGCTAATGAATAGTCTTAAGTGATGTTAGCAAAAAAGGGAAAGGTAAGCATTTTCTTTAAACAAATACTCACCTGTGAATCATGCATAGACCAGAAATGAGTGTCAAATAAATAAATGGGGTCAATTTTGATTTCATGTTCACTTAAATTTTGGACCATGCTAGTAGTTATAGTACGAAATTGAATAATGTATTAATTTCCATTGACATTCTCAGTGAAAGGTTGCATTTGTTTTGGTATATTAAAACACCAGCACCACACCTAAAGATATCCAGTGCCCTCCTGTTGTTCTTGAAAAGCTCATTTAGTCTGTCTGTGTGGTCATAACTCATGACGTGTGTTTTGTCTGTCTCACTCTCTTGTTTGGTTTTTGCAGACTCATCGCCATCTCATTCCTCTGTCACCTCTCACTCCCTTCCTCCTGCTTTCCCCGATGACGACGAAGAGTTTAGTGACTTTGTGCAGGGCCCCGTCGATTCCTCCTCATTCCCCTCTTCATCCCTCCCTCCATCCTCCCCTTCACTGAGAGCCGCTCACATTAGCCAGCCATTAGAGACGGGGTCTGGCCAGCATCCCCCTTCCTCCCCTCTCCCTCACTCTGTCCCTTTATCTCTCCCTGTCTCACCTGCCATCCAACACTCTTCTGTCATCTCCAGCTCCCAATCTGCATTCCAAGGTAACGCCCCTCTCACTGTGTCTCACTTTGCCATACCATCACTTGTTAGCACCCATAATCAGAGGTTAGACGCCATAACTACACTACTTTCTGTGCAAAAAGCATGTTATTTGTGTTTGAGTAAACTGGTAGATTACATTTGTGACCCTGGACCACAAGACCAGTCATATGGGTCAAAATCATCATCTGAAAACTGAATAAGTAAGCTTTTGATTGATGTATGGTTTGTTAGGATAGGACAATATTTTGCCGAGATACAGCTATTTGTAAATCTGGAATCTGAAGGTACAAAAAATCTAAATATTGAGAAAATCATTCTTAGCAATGCATATATTACTAGTTTTTATATTTATAAAGTTTTATTATACAGTTAGGAAATTAACAAAATGTCTTCATGGAACATGATTTTTTTATCTAATATCGATAATTTTGACCCAAACCATTTATTGTTGGCTATTGCTACAAATATACCTGTGCGACTTACGACTGGTTTTGTGGTCCAGGGCTACATTTGTTTCATTTACGGCTGTAAGAGAAAAATAGCACATGTCTGGGATTGTATGTGCCAGCCAGGCAACTCCCATTGACATGAATGTAAATGGTAACGAATACTTTCCTTCAGATCTTTTAAACCTTTTTGCCTATAACAGCTATCTTGCTGTGTTCTTGACATAGAGGCAAAAGTCTGTTGAGGTTTCTGATTCAGATATGATGGTCACCATCTGTGAGATGTGCACAGTGATTCTGACTCAGCCGTCACCCTCCACCTCCTTTCAGTTTTGTCAGGTTGCAGATGGCGTCCCATATGCTCTTATAATTTAAGCTGGAGTTCAGCACACCAGCACATGCACACTATGCCGATTGTGACAGCGTACTGATAAGGAGCTCAGAGTGAAGCCTGCATAGAAGCGTGTGATTGATAGAGTGTTACCGGTTCAAGTTAAAAACTTTTTGACAGAATTTATGCCTTGATGTTTTGAACTAGAACTTTAGTTTTTCATTAAAGGGTTAGTTCACTTCCAGAATAAAAATTTCCTGATAATTTACTCACCCCCATGTTATCCAAGATGTCTTTCTTTCTTAAGTCGAAAAGAAATTAAGGTTTATGAGGAAAACGTTCCAGGATTTTTCTCCATGTAGTGGACTTGAGTGGGGATCAACGGGTTCAAGGTCCAAATTGCAATTTCAGTACAGCTTCAAAGGGCTCTAGACAATCCCAGCTGAGAAATAAGGGTCTTATCTAGCTAAACGAAAGGTCATTTTCTAAAAAGAATGCAAATGTGAATACTTTTGAACCACAAATGTTCATCTTGCACTAGCTTGATCTCATGCATTGCGTAATCACGTTACAAAGATCATGCATGACATGGGCGGAAGTACCGACCCAGTGTTTACGTAGCGAACGTGCAAAGAAAGTCAAATGCCCTTTAAAAAAGGAAGTTGGATAATTTTGAAGTTGGAGGAGAAAATGAAATGGAGTTTTTTGCCACTACCCTACCTTTTTGAACTGGAATGCACAGACGAAAAAACTAATCGTGTGTGGCTGTCATGGACTCGCATCTCAGAACTATTGGAAGACAAGCGTTTGTGGTTAAAAAATAAGTATATAAATGTAAGTTTTTTTAAATGCCCAAATGTTTCACTAGATAAGACCCTTATTCCTCGGCTGGGATCGTGTAGAGCCCTGTGAAGCTGAATTGAAGCTGCAGTTTGGACCTTCAACCTGTTGATCCCCACTGAAAAATCCTGGAATGTCTTCCTCAAAAACCTTAATTTCTTTTCGACTGAAGAAAGAAAGACATGAACATCTTCGCTGACATAGGCTTTATGTCAAAAATAACATATTACGATTTTTTTCAGAAATATCATGATTTTATCACGATTCTTTGTCATGTTGGTTTTACTATTTTGCAAGCTGTCTGAGCAGTACAGCCAAACTAATTTCCCTTTTTTTTTTTAAAGAAAGCATAACAAAGTATAAAAAAAAAAAAAAGAATGGCAGATATTTAGGCAAAAGTGAGCAAAGATAAAAATCTTTGTCATTACTTTATCTTTGTTTTTAAAAAATAAGAACAAAGATATGCATTACAAATAAACATAATACAAATAAAACAGTGCTTTATTTTTCAGGTACAATAGGTGTACTTAGCAGTAGCATTCGAGAAATTGAATTAACAAATGTAAAAAGTGAACACTATATACTTGCACACTATATACATTTGTTCATTGATTCTTATTAAAGCAACTGTATTAAAATTCTTCAGTCAAAAGTAGGGATGGGCGATATATATATCGATGTATTATGTGCATCTCATCAGTAAAGCTGGTTCTTTGATTAGCGATAAATCTCCATCACCTGTTTTCAAATGGAGTGCCAGTTAATACACAGAGCCGTAGATCACTGACAAGCGACGCAATATTGGGTTCAGTTTCGCGAGTGATTAATTGGAGCAGCTTTTCAGTGATCTATGGCTCTGTGCATTAACTGGCGCACCATTTGAAAACAGGTGATGGAGATTTACCGCTAATCAAAGAACCGGCTTTACTGACGAGATGCGCATGAATATATGGATCTATATATATCGCCCATCCCTAGTCAAAAGGAGTAATTTCTGTTCGTGTTTTATTGTTTTGTTAACATTAAAAGAAAAGTTGACCCAAAAATAAAAAGTCATTTACTCGCTCTGAGTTTCTTTTTTCTGTTGAACGTTATCTATTTGATCATTTGTTATTAAATTCAATGGGGACCAGCTACTGTTTAGTTACCCACATTTTTCAAAATATATTATTTTGTGTTTAGCACAAGAAATAAATAAATACAAGTTTGAGACAACATGTAAGGGGGTAAATAATGACAGAAATATATTTTTTGGGTGAACTATCCCTTTAATGACAAGGGCAGCATGTTTAGTACAATTAATCTACTGTCCCTTTAAGAGCTGCACGTGTCTAATATACAGGCACACATCAGTTTTTCTCTCAGTTGTTTACTTTCACTTTAAACATAAGCAACCATATGTAAACCTGGTGTGTTTTGACAGTATTAGCGTAATTAGACTTGATACATAACTTAGTTCAGTAATTAGGCACTATTTGACAGGCTTTTCAGGTGTATGCGCTGTGGAAAAGCGCATGCATGTCAGAACATCGTGCATAAGAAATGTATAACCAGCAAGACTTTAAAGCAAATAATGTATTTGAATAAGTGCAGTGCTCTGTGAACTTTGTGTAACTCTGTTGTGAATGTCGCGTTGTACAGTATATTGAGAAGGATACGTTGGAACTGCAGCTGATAGAATAGCACGATACTATGATATTTCTGCAAAAGCAGATCGTGGAGACATTTTTATCATCCACGACCAAAAATCGTCATATTCTGGAAGTAAACTAATCCATTAATCATGTCGCAGTGGATTCTGTGATTCTGTATTCATTGCAAACGGATAATGCAGTGATGTCTTATTTTAAAGACAGAATAATGTTGCCTACCTCTAGGAAAATGTTTTGTGTCTGCATCGCACAGATGCAGTTAGAGCTGCTCTTTTATACATACACATAGTAATGTTTGGTACTCAAATATAAAATATAAAGCTACTACAGATCAACATGGCCTCTATCCCTAACTGATTCAGGCCCATCTCTGGAGGAGAAGCTGTTCTCATCTTGCGATTTGACCGCTGATAAGAAGGCCCAGGTTAGTTTTAAGCCACGCCAGGCTTTGTCTGAGCTGAGTCCCAGAGCTCAGGTTACAGCCCAGTTTCACAGCAGCACCAAAGCCCGAAACTGGGCCCACACTCAAGATGACTTCAATTCAGCCTTCATCATAGCGAAAGCACCTGAGCCTCTACCTGCAACTCAGGCACCCCCTGCAGCAGACAACCCACCGGTCCAGCCCACTAGCACCAGTGGTGAGAAGAACACGCCACCGCCTCTTTTTTTGAGCTTCTCAAAATTAACACAACTCGCAGCTGGAGACTTCTTGTGCCTCTGTTTGCTAATCATGAGATGTGCTTGGTTTAGAAGGGCTGATTCTTTTCTTGAAACCTTGATGTGATTATACCTAAAACTTCTCAATGAATATCCAAGTAACCAAATCCTACTTACTTCAGCAACAGAAAAAATGCATGGGCTTAGAAGAATGTACCCTTGAGCATAGACAATGAAGATAACTTGAAAATGTTTATTGGACATAGAAATTTCTAATTCAGATTTTCTTCCTGCTGTCTCAGAAGCACTTTTCTGCCATCTAACTGATCTAAAATACACGCATGTGTGGGATTTATGTGTATATACTGGCCTTGATCTCTTAACACATGGTGCTCTATAAATTCTTACACTTCTTGCTCATTTTCCAATTTTCCTGGATTTTTTTTAGGGTTACATGTCTGTTTAATCCAGGGGTGTCCAGACCTGCTAATGGAGTGCCACTTTCTTTTCTCCTGACCCACTTGCCTGGAAATTTCTGGTAACCCTGAAGATTTTGATTGTCTTCTTCAAGTGTGTTTAATTAGGGTCAGATAAATTTGTTAAAAAGGTGGCCCTCTAGAATCAGGTTTGTGCACTTCTGGTTTAGTCTATCAGCCCACTGGAGTCGTTAAAGGGGGGATCGATTGCATGATTCACTGCTGATGATGCTTAGTTGGAGGCTTAATCGCCGTAGCCCCATTTTAATCATTTGCCTAATTTGCTTCTCCACAGGACTCTGTTATAAATGTACACATTGCCAATGCATGTAATGAGATGAGTGTCAGTGCTAATACAAAGCAAAACTCTTCTCCGTATGTTGTCAACCTGTTTGTCCTACAAACCCACCAGCTCTCGGCTCAAGACAGCTGAGCTGACGGCAGAAGCAGTGGGAGTCTTTAGTGTAGCTGTGTATGGTGTCAGTAGTACATCCGTGTTGGGCTTTGCCGACAGCAGGTGTGGCGGACGTCTGACTGTGCAGTAGGCACATGAGATACATGCTTGATCCGGCACTCTTATCGTTAGAGTCCACAAACAACATCTCACTGTCTCCATGTCCATCACAAACAGGTGTGGGCGTCTACCCTCAGCAAGACATGCAACCCATGGTGCCATCCTGGTTGTACAATGACTCACTCATCCCAGGTACATGCTCTTGATATTGTTGGTTTCTGTCTTTATTTTTTAGTTGCAAATGCAAGGTTTTACAGTTGAAGTCAAAAGTTTACATACACCTTGCAGAATCTACAAAATGTTAATTGTTTGACCAAAATAAAAGGGATTTACCAAATTGCATGTTATTTTTTATTTATTACTAACCTAAATAAGATATTTCACAGTCCACAAGAGAAAATAATAGTTAAAAAAACGTACATACACTTGATTCTTAAAGGAACACTCCACTTTCTTTTGAAAATAGGCTCATTTTCCAACTCCCCTAGAGTTAAACAGATGAGTTTTACCGTTTTTGAATCCATTCAGCCGATCTCCGGGTCTGCCGTTAGCACTTTTAGCATAGCTTAGCATAAATCACTGAATCAGATTAGACCATTAGCATCTCGTTCAAAAGTGGCCAAAGATTTTCAATATTTTTCCTATTTAAAACTTGACTCTTCTGTAGTTACATCGTAACTGTACAAAGACCGGCAGAAAATGAAAGGCTTTTTTTTATGCTGATATGGATAGGAACTATGCTCTCATTCTGGTGTAATAATCAAGGAACTTTGCTGCCGTACCATGGGTGCAGCAGGCGCAATGAAATCACGCAGCACCTGAATGTAGTCCACAGCTATTTTACTATTACCTTAGAGACTTAGTGCCGGTCACTTTGAAAGGTACCTAGCTGGGGACTATTTTCATGTGCTGGGTAATATCATTGCACTTGCTGCACCCATGGTACGGCAGCAAAGTTCCCTGATTATTACGCTAAAATGAGAGTATAGTTCCTATTCATATCAGCATAGAAAATCACAACTTTTCATTTTCTGTCAGTCTTAGTACACAATGTAACTACAGAAGAGTCAAGTTTGAAATAGGAAAAATATTGAAAATCTTGTCATTTTTTAACGAGATGCTAATGGTGTAATCAGATTCAATGATTTATGCTAAGCTATGCTAAAAGTGTTACCGGCAGACCTGGAGCTAGGCTGAATGGATTCAAAAATGGTCAAACTCATCTGTTTAACTCTAGGGGAGTTGGAAAATGTGTGTGAAAGTGTTCCTTTAATACTGTGTTCTTACCTGAATGACCCACAGCTGTGTTTTTTTGTTTAGTGATGGTTGTTCATGAGTCCCTTGTTTGTCCAGAACAGTTAAACTGCCCTTTGTTCTGCAGAAAAAAATGTTTTTTCAGCATTTTTGGGTATTTAAACCCTTTCCAACAATGACTGCATGATTTTGAGATCCATCTTTTCACACGGAGGACAACTGAGGGACTTACGCAACTATTACAAAATGTTCAAACGTTCACTGATGCTTCAGCAGGAAAAACAATGCATTAATGCATTAAAGATCAGGGTAAATTTTACTTATTTTGTTTTCTGGGAAACATCTAAGTATCCTTTGTAGCTTCTGAAGGGCAGTACTAAATGAAAAAAAAAAAAGATATTTATGCAAAATAGGAAAAATGTACACATCTTCATTCTCTTCAAAAGTTTTCACCCCTGGCTCTTAATGCATTGTGTTTCCTTCTGGAGCATCAGTGAGCATTTGAAATTTCTGTGATAATTGCATATGAACCCTTCAGTTGTCCTCAGAATGTAAAGGTGGATCTCAAAATCATACAGTCATTGTTGCAAAGGGTTAAAATACACAAAAATGCTGAAAAACGAAAGAATTTGTGGGACTCATGAACAACTATCACTAAAAAAAAAAAAAACAGCTGTGGATCATTCAGGTAACAAAACAGTGTTGAGAATCAAGGGAATGTAAACTTTTGAACGGGGTATTTTTTTATAAATTCAATTATTTTTTCTTGTGGACTATATGTAAATGTCTTTTATGTGATGTATCTTATTCAGGTCAGTACTAAAAAAAAGTAACATGCGTTTTGTATGATCCCTCTTATTTTGGTAAAAAAATTAACATTTTGCAGATTCTGCAAGGGGTGTGTAAACTATTGACTTTAACTGTATATCCCAGTATCTAATGCCAAATGTTGCTCTTCACAGAGTTGTTCAAGAAGGTCCTTGAGTTCACCATGACACCAACAGGTATTGACACAGCCAAACTCTACCCAATTCTGATATCATCGGGTCTGCCACGGGAAGCTCTCGGACAGATCTGGGCCTTGGCTAACCGCACCACACCTGGCAAGCTGACCAAGGAAGAGCTGTACACTGTACTGGCTTTGATTGGAGTCGCCCAGGTAATTTCCAAAAGACCACGATTTTTAAAAATTAGTCAAATCTTAAGGCCAGGGGTGTGGGGGTCGTCTTATCTTTCCTTGCTGTTCTTTGCAGTTACAATCCTGTCAGTAGAAACTGTAGTTCTTTGAGCAACTCATGGGACCCTTCCAGTAATAACACATTTGTTATGCAAATTGAAAAGCTCAATGAGGAGCCACTCTTCCAGTGCTTCAGTTTTGTAGAGCAATAAAGAAAGGAAAAGCTCTGGAGGATGCCAGAAATGGCATTGAAAATGGAAGCTGACTTTAATGAATATTTTAGGCAAACAAATCAGACAACCTCAAGGCAGAGGGGGAAATAGACATCTGGATGGAGAAGGAGGTCTATTGTCTGACAGGCCTGCTTTTTTAATTTCGTTTCCCTGATGAAAGACGTGCCGTAAATTCAGTGTTCCTGCACGAGGCGTGTTGAAGCTCTCTTGTCTAATGGCTCACTAAATCATTGTTATGTGTAGGGTGAATATCAGCTTTAATTGAATGTCTTATGTTTATAACAGTGCCTCATACCTCAGCTTAATGGCTGTCGGTAATCAGCCTTTATCAGTCGGCTTTCAAAGATCTGTGCTGCTTTTTATCATTGACGTTATCATTCTGCTTTAACGCTTCGCTTTTATTGCTTTTCTTTAAAGATATTTGGTTAACAGGGGATGCTATGGTGTGCTTTCTTCTTTCAGACGAATACAGTCAGAGTTATATTAATAAATGTGCTGGCAGTGAATGGCTGTTGAGATTTTGAATTTCAATAAAGTGCCTCCATCCATCATAAAAAGTGCTCCACATGGCTCCAGGGGTTAATAAAGGCCTTCTGAAGCAAATTGATGCACTTGTGTCAGAAAAATATCCATATTTGCAACTTTATAAAGCGTAATCTCTAGGTTTCGCTAACTGTCGTGCTCGCCTTTGCGAGAAAGTGGCATTTTTAGCGTAAGCTTCGGTGAGAAGCCTCTCTCCTCTTGGCTCATATTGAAATCCCCCGATATATTTCTTTACAAATCCTTTTTTTGTACTTCTAATTCTTCTAAAAATTGCACATTGTGGTTGTATTCTCTAGAGTGGTCTTACAGTCATGAATTTGGACATCCTGAGTCAGTTCCCCTCCCCGCCTGTGCCCAACCTACCCGCCATGGCTATGGCCATTCCTGCTGTCCTTCCTCAGCACCAGCAGCCCATCATGACCCAGCCACCTGTGTCCATGGCCATGCCAGCCGCCGCGCCACCTGTCATGGGGATGACCCCAAACCCACCCGCACAACCACCGGCCAGCTTCATCACCAACTTCCCTCCTGTTCAGGTAAACTTCAGACACTTTATTACAGATAACAACTGCACTCTGTCATGCAACTGATTCATTGTTCTGTTTGCATATGTTAGACTACCAAGGCCGATGACGATGATTTCCAGGACTTTCAGGAAGCCCCCAAAGCTGGCGCTGGAGATGACTCATTCACAGATTTCCAAGGAGAGACAGGAGGAGCGTTCCCCAGCATGACGACATCATCCCAAAGCGGGTACGAGTGCAGCTTTTCGTCTGTGCGTCATGGCATGTTGTTGCGTTCCTGCTAAAGCATATTTTATATGTAACGCAAACTGCTTGTAGAAATGCATCATAAAGCATCATTTCAATAGTAGTTTCTGATCTTGTTTTTATGCTTTATTAATTCCTCTAGACTCTGTTTGCTCATCTGGAGCATGGAATCACTCTCTGCTTTGAAATGCCTTGTAATAACCTGCCCGTCGCTACAATTAAACCCCCGCCATCTTTTCTAATGAACCCATTTCAATGGACAGCTGATAAGCTCATTCCATTTTATTTCTATTCACATCTGCACGATTTTATGCTCTCAGGGAAAAGACCGCAAAAGGCAATTATGGAAAGCAGAGAGTGAGAGGTTGGAAAGTATATTCGCTGAGTGCCACGGCCTTTACCGGTCGATCAGCTTCACTAAGCACAAAAGGATCCTTTGTTTTAGAAGAATATTTTAGGGCTTGAATGTGTCAGATTGCTCGCTAATTAAATCAGTGAAAATGAGAAGTGTTGAGAATAATTCAGGAAGTGAGGGTGATAGCAGAGGTTTTCTCCTGTGCTGGGAATATCACTCTGTTATGAGGGAAGTGATCCAAGACGGAAAGAAGGGGAAGAAAGAAACTTTTGTTTAGAAAAAGCTGAATTTCATTACCATCCTTCAACAACTAGAAAATATGGAAAATCAATGGGATATATGGTATATCTGGCCAGAACTGACATACTGTTTTCACAATTTTTTTGCCAATTTTTGAGCCCCTTTCTATCACTGAATAAAAAACAAAAAAGGTAATTTGACTTATCGCACATTTGTAAGACTTTTTATCTCACAACTTACCTCACTTTTTTTTTGTAATTGCGAGTTTACATCTAGCAGTTCTGACTTTTTTTTCTCTGAATTGTGTGATATCAACTCACAATTGCAAATTTTAAGGATTGCGGCACAAAAGTTCACAATTCTATGAACATATCAATCTAAGAACATATCAAGTTTTTTCCCCTCAGAATTTGACTTTATAACTCACAATTGTAAGTTTATATCTAAAATTCTGAGAAAAAAGACAGAATTGCGAGATATAAACTTGCATTTGCAAGAAAAGTCAGAATTGTGAAATTAAACTCGCATTTGTGAGATATAAAAGTCTGAATTTTTATGTCGCAATTCTGACTTTAGAACTTGCAGTTGCAAGTTTATATCATGGAATTCTGAGGAAAAAAGTCTTTTTGACTTTATTACTTTGCGCTGCGAGTTTGTATCACACAATCCTGACTTAATTTCTCAGAATTTAGAGTTTATATCTTGCAATTTTGACTTTATAACTCGCAGTTGCAAGTTTATGAACTCGCAATTGTGAGATGAAAATTCAGAATTTGTATCTTGCAATTCTGACTTTATAACTTGCTGTTGCAAGCTTATATCTTACAATTATGAGAAAAAAAGTCTAAATTGTGAGTTTGAATCGCGCACTTCTGAAAAAAGACAATTTATAAGTTAAAAGCTAAAAGTCAGAATTGTGAGTAACAAACTCACATTTGCAAGAGAACTTTTTTTTTATCATTTTGCAATTCTGACTTTATAGCTCACAATTGCAAGTTTACATCTTAATTTTGAGGAAAAAAAGACAGAATTGCAAGATGTAAACTCACAATTGCAAGAAAAGTCAGAGTTGCAAGATACAAACTCACATTTTTATCTCACAGTTCTGACTTTCTAACTCGATATATGTTTATATCTTGCAATTCTGAGAAGGTGGTCTGAATTGTGAGTTTGTATCATGCAATTTTGAGAAAAACGTCAGAATTGTGAGATAAAAACTTGCAAAAACCTTTTGCTATTTTTTTTTCAGTGGCAGAAATGGGCTTCATAGTTTTGATGTGGGACACACTAAATGCAAATTTTGCACACTTTATAGTGGGGATAGTATGCTAATTAGGATTGCGCCTCAGGCTTCATGTGTTTAGTCTACATTTAGGAGCATCAAAAAACAAAAATAAGCATCTCAAAAAAAAAACTTTGATCTGTTTGGACTGACTGTTGTATGTTTTGTCTGCTTCATGCAGTGTTCCTGCCATGCTGACTCCAGTGTCAGGGTCTTCATCCTCCTCCTCTGATAAATACGCAGTGTTTAAACAGTTGTCAGTAGAGCAGCCTGCAGAACCTACACCTCCTGTCTCAGGTAAAAACACACACACACACACACACACACACACACACACACACACACACACACACACACACACACTCAGCTCTATACACCTCATTAGCCCATTGAGGAAGGCAGATCTCTCAGAAGACTGCTGTCATATCGGTTTAACTTTAAAGACAGATTCTCTTGTCTAAACGCATTTGAGATAAGACTTTGTGTTTTGCATAAATTTATCCTGCTATTCATCACCTTCCTGCAGCCCCTGCTATCATTATTATAGTCTAGTGAAAAAGCACACTTTACTGCTTCTACACACAGACATTGTTTACTGTGTTTTGTTACAGATTCAGGGGACAAATACAGTGTTTTCCGAGAGCTTGAGCATCCTTCGGACAGAAAACCAGTTGGTAAGCATATGCATGTCTGATGCAGCATGAACACATCAAGGACACGATCCAGATCTGCTTTTAAAAGATTAAATTTGAAATAATTTCGCCAGCCTATAGTGTGTTTAGTTTGATGAAGGGCTGCATATACTGATGTAGGCATGTGTGCGTGTCCCTGTCTCACTAGAGCAGAATCCAGTGGGGACAGCTCTGAGAGAGCCAGTAAGTCAATGGTTGCAGTGATCTCTCATAGTTCTGTTCTGTTCTCCTACCTTTGATTATTATTTTTTTTTTATATAGCCTTCAGCTGAAATGGAAAAAAAGTTTGTCATCTGTGTGTCATTCACTTCTAGTGGTAGATCAAAATAGTTTTTAATGGCCTGTATTGAAGGACACAATGGCTAAGGGATGATGTATTTGTGATATTTATGAAATGTTTTCATAAAATGTAATTTTTTTTTTAAAGCGATAGTTCACCCACACATCCTCATGTTGTTGTACACCCGTAAGACCTTCATTCATCTTCAGAACACAAATTAAGGTATTTTTGATAAAATCCAAGAGCTTTCTGACCCTGCATAGACCGCAACACAACTGACAGGTTCAAGACCCAGAAAGGTAGTAAGGACATTTTTAAAATAGTCCATCTATGAGAATACTTTTTGTAAAAGAAGAAATTGTTGAATAAAGTAATTATTTTTGCACACAAAAAGTATTCTTGTAGCTTCATAATCATTACAATTGAACCATTGATGTCACATGAACTGTTTTATCAATGTCTTTACTTCCTCTCTGGGCCTTAAACATGTCAGTTGCGTTGCTGTCTATGCAGGGTCAGAAAGCTCTTGGATTTCATAAGAAAGTACACAGAAGTGTATTACTTAATGTAATGATAGTATTACCACCACTACTACTACTACTACTACTAAAATTATTATTATTGTTATGGAATATTTACTAGGAAAAAAGATTAATACACAACACAGTATTTCTGAAAAACCAAAACCAAAAAAACAATTATAATAATAATAAATAAAAATAAAATAATAATAAATAACTTTTTAAAGATGTAATTTTGTTCAACTTTTAATAAATTGCTGTTTAAAAAGTTGCTTTTCATGATTTAAATGAATTAGACATGCTTTTGAATTAATATCTCTAATTTAACAATTAAAACAGAGTCTAGAATGTTAAATAGAAAAAAAAAATCTAGAAAAATTAAAACACAAAAAACAGAATTTGGAAAGAATAAAACTAATTTCATAGGGCCCTACTTTTCATATAATGTTTTATAAAATAAAATAATAAAAAAAATATTTTTTTATACAATTTCATTGCATCAATTAACTGAAGTAAAATCAGTTAATTGATGTAGTGAAATTGTAATGTAATCAAATTAATAGAGACATAATTTGTTAAAAATAAAACTGAATTAGAGAAAAAAAATATCAAATCAAAAATATCTTAATTTGTGTTCTGAAGATAAACAAAGGTCTTATGGGTTTGGAACAACATGAGGGTCAGAATGGCCAAATATTGTCTGATTAATTGGTCTACCACTTGTCACTTCACTACAAGTGAAATGAGAATTGATTTTGTTAAACCTGAGTGTGTGATTGTGTGCTGAGAAATATGCTGGTAAAAATTAGCTGTATTTTGTGTCAGGTTCATTTCTATCTTCACAGTAAAAGTGTTGAGTTGCGTTGTGCCATCTTTGTATTTCAATTCAGCAGTCAGATGCAGCTTGCGTTAAAGCATCGCTAATCCATTTTTCTCTTTTCAGGCCCATGAAATGGAGCTCTGGGCAACTTGTAGGCAAAGTCTGCATTGTGCCGTGCCATCTCTCTGTCCTTTGTTGTTTAAGTGTGAAATGCAGTTCGCCATGCCCTTCAATTGTTTTCTTCTCGTTTTTCCGCAGGGGAGGGATTTGCTGATTTCAAGTCTGTCAGTGCCGACGACGGCTTCACAGACTTTAAAACAGCCGACACCGTCTCTCCACTAGACCCACCAGACCAGGCCAAGTTCCAGCCAACTTTTCCTCCTCCTTTCACTTCTTCTCAATCTCTGTCCCATTCTCAGCCAGCCTCCCTGGCTCAACCTAAAAATCCCCTCAATATGGCAGACCTGGACCTCTTCACAACAATGGCTCCATCCGCTCCCACTTCCACTGCTGACTCCAAACTCAATCTATTCCCTTCAGCGCCTCCATCCTTGGTGTTACCCTCAGTCGTGAAACCTCCCAGCGTGGGGGGTGACGACTTTGGCGATTTTGCTCTTTTTGGCTCCTCAACATCCTCTGAAGTAGCTCCCACCACCTCTGCGGTAGGAAGAGGAACTGGGACGACAGTTCAGGATGACTTCGCTGACTTCATGGCGTTTGGGAGCTCGAGAGATCAGAGAAGCGAGACCAGCTCTGGAGATGGCGGAAATGAGGGCCAGACGGAGATGTCCCAGCAGAGGCAGCAAATCAGCACTGATAAATATGACGTCTTCAAACAGCTTTCCCTAGAAGGTGGCCTGGCCTACGACGATAACAAAGAAAGCGGCGGAGGCTCCTTCTCGTCGCTAAAGAGCGACAACGACGACTTTGCGGATTTCCAGTCCTCCAAATTCTGTACGGCTCTGGGCGCGTCCGACAAGAGCCTGGTGGACAAAGTGGCCGCCTTCAAGCAGGCCAAAGAGGACTCTGCCTCTGTGAAGTCGCTGGACCTCCCGTCCATTGGGGGCAGCAGCGTGGGCAAGGAGGACTCGGAAGATGCGCTCTCAGTACAGCTAGACATGAAGTTATCGGACATGGGTGGAGACCTGAAGCATGTGATGTCTGATAGCTCCCTAGATCTCCCTGGTTTATCGTCCCATCAACCCCCAGCCGCAGGTGAGGAATTAGTACGCTTGCTCTGGTGAAGTCTGGCCCACTCTCTTACTCTCTTTCACACATGCTCAGACCACTCAGGCCTCTCAAAGGCTGAACAACCGCCCTATCAGACGCCCGGTTGGACCACTGTATGTGTGTTCAGTGTGGCTGAGTTATAGTTACATATCAAAAACTTGCTACCCGTCATATCATATGCAGTCATTCCCATTCAAGTTATATACATTTCCAGTTGAGTCATGCACAGTTGTAAACCTACAGTATTTATTGTTGTTTATATTTATTTATTTATTTAGCTTATGTATTATAATTTTTACCAGTCGAAACTTGTGCTTGTGAATTTGATTCTCATGAGATTAGTATTATCGCTAACAGCACAATAACTGGTATTATTAACTCCTAGTGTTACCAGGTGATCAGGCAGTTACGAAAGCACATTTATATGCAGTATTTAATTCTAATAGCTCGTGACTTGGTTTTCTCTCCTGTCGTCCATCTGTTCATGTTGTCATTGGCGTCATTGGTTATCCTGTTTCCCTTGCTTTGATTGTCATGTCAGTATATCTGAAACGCAAACCAAAGCAGCACGTATTGATGGTGGAATGCACAAAAGCTGTTCACGCTGCACCTGATTAATTTCTCCGGTTTTCTGGACTCACTGACATTTTGCAACTGATAAAATCCGATCTATTTGTTCAGTTGCCATTATAATATCTACATCTTGCCGTAGTAATGACTCGTAGTGCCAAGAAAATGAGAATAGCTGGAACACTAAGGTGGAAAGAGATGTTTCAAATTTGGCTTCTCATGTCCATGCCTTACATTGGGACATACTGAACTCAAATGACACAAAGGCATTAAAATAATGCATAAAACATGAGTTTGAATACGTTCATATTACATCCATGCATATTGCATACTGTGTCCAAAATCATACTGTTTACTACATAGCCACATACTGTCGTTTGTTATGTGGGGACATTAATACAGTATAAAAGTGAAACTAAATATTAAAAAATACATATTAACAAAGTAGAAATAAATGATTTGGACACAGCTGTGGACTTAAATTCCTAAAAACAATTAAAATTCATCTGATCCAACCATTTAGACTGAATTTAATTTCCGAAAATGTGATTTAAATCCATTTTCTAGGGCCCTATGACTTCTGTGATGTGGAAAATGCGTATGAAATCACGGAATCCAGTCATAAAAATGGAATTTACTGTATAATGCTCAAGGAATTTTCAGAAGTTTGGATGGATAAATCAAAACTATGTGCAATTTAGTTTACTACACACTAAAGCACGCGTGGCGCTTGCTGTGTTTTCAGCCTCTGTCGCCTCAGAATGTGAGTACATGAACATAAACAATCTCTAGAACTGCTCTGAGAGTCACTGCATGAACATTTCACTGTTTCTTGAAAGCAAAATGTTAGTTATATCATATACAATCAGAAACATCAACCCGTCAAAATAAAAGTTTGGTTTAACTTGAACAAATTGTGACAGAAGTGTATTACTTAATGTAATGATAGTATTACTACTACTACTAAAATTATTATTAAATTATGGAATATTTACTAGGAAAAAAGATTAATACACAACACAGTATTTCTGAAAAAACAAAACCAAAAAAACAATTATAATAATAATAAATAAAAACAAAATAATAATAAATTACTTTTTAAAGATGTAATTTTGTTAAACTTTTAATAAATTGCTGTTAGATTGTGTACTTTTCATGATTTAAATGAATTAGACATGCTTTTTGATTAATATCTCTAATTTAACGATTAAAACAGAGTCTAGAATGTTAAATAGAAAAAAATAAATAAGTCTAGAAAAATTAAAACAGAAAAAACAGAATTTGGAAAAAATAAAACTGATTTCATAGGGCCCCACTTTTCATATAATGTTTTATAAAATAAAATAATAAAAAATTGCTTTTTTTTCAAAAAGTAAAATCAGTTAATTGATGTAATGAAATTGTAATTTAATCAAATGAATAGAAACATAGTTTGTTAAAAATAAAACTGAATTAGAGAAAAAAAAAATTCCTAGGGCCTTAAAATGTAATTTTGTTACACTTACCAACTTAATAAATTGCAGTTAGATTGTGTACATTTCTTGGTTTAAATTAAAAATGTATGTTTTTTTTTTTTTTTATTAATATCTCTTAATTTAACCATTAAAACGGTCTTAAAAAATGAAATGGGGAAAAAAATGAATCTAGAGCAACTAAAATGGGAAAAAGGGAATTTGGAAAAAATAAAATGGATTTCATAGGGCCCTAGATTTCATATAAAGGTTTTTGAATCAGGTTTGTACAAAATCCATTTTCATTATTTCACACAACAGACAATTATTGTTGTACAGTTAACTGATTTGACTCGCATGCACCAAAGATGTATTTTTGGTGCAAAGCCAAACTTTATAATGATTACATTTGACTTGATAATGTTCACATTTAAATCTATGATTAGATGATTGTGAGAAAGACAAAATATTTTTGCTCAAGATGGCAGTGTTCATTTAAATTCTGCCATCATGTCACGTCTGAGTTTACATTCGTTCAGATTTTTGACTCTGAGCCATGTTGCACTCATCAGAATTACAGATGGAATATATAAACAGCCAGATTAATATGCTAATGACACTGAAGTCTTGGCTGTTTATCCAGTACAGGCGACTAGATTTGTCTAAGCATGATAAATGATCTTGACATTTCTGTCCTTGATCTAATTTACAATTCCACCATCATATAAAGTCATAAAAGGGCCTCTCTCGATGTAACCAACAGGTGTTGTAGTGAATATCGTCCTGGACACACTTGTTTTGCATGTAACCGTTCATCCGTTCATGTGATGGTTATCCGTGTTGCATGTGCATGGAGAATCCTCGATGCCGTGCCTCAGTGCATACATGAGCAAAAAATACAAAGCACTACCTTATTTAACTCGAGTCATATCACACACGCATGAACTGGCTGCCCTGTACTTGAGCTGCATACTACGGGCATCAAATACCAGTCCACGCCGAGAAATCGGAGAGCACATTGGGGCGCCAAGTTATGGAGATCTTCTCCATAGAGGCCTCAGTGACCCCCAGGAGCTCTTGATGGGCCTGTCTTTTCCTAACGTCAATCACCATTTATTTACACTCGTTCTCTGCTTCTCATGTTATCTGTTCTGCATGAAAAGCATCCCGTGAGTGTGTGTGTGCTTGTTCACTTTATCATTCATCTTCATCATGTATCAGGGTGAGAACACAGTCACAGTATTTCATTCAGTCAGCGTCAGGCATCATATCAGCCCTCGTGTGCACAAACTGGTAGGCGTTGAAGAAGCACAGTAGGAAGAGTTCCCATACACTTGTGTGGTCTCACTAGAGCCAACAACCAGACCTAAAAATAATATAAACCACAACTGGATGTTGCTGCCACCACGTATACGTTTCTCAGTCTTAATTACACATTTTGACTAGTAAAAACTGTTTTGTTAGATTAACATCTTGACAGGACAAGTTTGACTGAATGCATTTTTGCTGAAATTGTCATGTCAAGTTGGAAAATGTAATTAAATGTTTTTTACTTGTGAAAAACATGTAATATTTATGCTAATTCTAACATGAAATAAATGCAGCAATTGACTTGCCAGAGTGGATGCCATAACTAGTTTGATGTGTAAGAAATGAGAGACTTTTGGAGGGATGGAAGTAGTTTGATCAATATGTTGTGTTCTCTAAAGGTTTTAGGTTGTTTCTTTTTGTAGAGACGACGGTATGCTAGTTATTGTCCGGTGGTATTATTTTCCTTTTTTTAAAATTTTTTTTTAAGTTTACCTTTTAAAATCAGTCGTTATTAGATATTTTAATTGTCTCATTTAAATTACATTTGTTGTCAACTACTGCTCGCTTAAAGGAAAAGTTCACCCAAAAATGAAACCAAATAGTTGACAGTAGCCATTGGCTTCCATTGTATTTTTTGTCAATGTCAATGGCTACTGTCAACTGTTTGGTTAACAACATTCTTCAAAATATCTTCTTTTGTGCTCAACATTAGAAAGAAACTTATTTAGATTAAGAACAACTTGAGGGTCAGTAAATGATGACAGAATTTTCATTTTTGGGTGAACTGTTCCTTTAAATTTTGTCTTTTCAAAAATATTAAATTTAGCACCACTGTAAAATCTCAAAACAAAAATGAATTCTCATTCTGTACATTGCATTTTTTTCCTCTCAAATGCGAGTTTGTATCTCATAATTCCGAGTTTATAACTTGCAATTTAAACTTCTTTCCTCAAAATTCCAAGTTTATATCTCGCGATTCTGACTTTTTTTTTCTCACAATTTTGAGTATTTATCTCACAATTCTAACTTTTTTCCCCCCACAATTCTGACTTTATATCTTGCAGGTCTGATTTTTTCTTGCAATTCCGAGTTTATATCTTGCAATTCCTAGTTTACATCTCACAATTCCGAGTTTATATCGCACAATTCCAAGTTTACATCTTAGAATTCCGAGTTTATATCTCATAATTTCAAGTTTATATCTCGCAATTCCGAGTTCGTCACAATTCCGAGTTTATCTTGCAATTCCAAGTTTATATTTTGCAATTCCAAGTTTACATCTTAGAATTCCAAGTTTATATCTCACAATTTCGAGTTCATATCTTGCAATTACAAGTTTACATCTCGCAATTTCGAGTTTATATCTTGCAGTTCTGACTTTATCACAATTCCGAGTTTACATCTCACAATTTCGAGTTTAAATGCCGCAATTTCGAGTTTATATCTCACAATTCTGACTTTATTTCTTGCAGTTCTGAGTTTATATCTCATAATTCCGAGTTTACATCCCGCAATTCCGAGTTTATATCTCGCAATTCCGAGTTTATATCTCACAATTTCAAGTTTATATATCGCAATTCCAAGTTTATATCTCGCAATTCCAAGTTTACGTCTTAGAATTCCGAGTTTATATCTCACAATTCCAAGTTTACATCTTGTAATTCTGAGTTTCAATCTCGCAGTTTAGACTTTATCATAATTCCGAGTTTATATCTTGCAATTACAAGTTTATATCTTGCAATTACAAGTTTACATCTCGCAATTTCGAGTTTAGATGCCACGATTACGAGTTTATACTTCGCAATTCTGACTTTTATTTCTTGCAGTTCTGCCTTTTTTCCTTACAATTCAGAGTTTATATCTCGCAAATTCCGAGTTTACATCTCGCAATTCTGAGTTTATATCTTGCAATTCCAAGTTTATATCGCGCAATTCCAAGTTTACATCTTAGAATTCCGAGTTTATATCTCATAATTTCAAGTTTATATCTCGCAATTCCATATTTTACATCTTGTAATTCCGAGTTTCAATCTCGCAGTTTAGACTTTATGATAATTCCTTGTTTATATCTTGCAATTCCGTTTATCTTGCAATTCTGACTTTTTCTCTCAATTCTGAGTTTAAATCTCACAATTTAAGAATTTTTCTTGCAATTCAGTTTATATCTTGCAAGTCTTGACTTTTTTTTTTTTTGCAAAGTTTTTTTCCTCCTTATTCTGACTTTCTCCAAGTTTAGTTTATATCTCACAATTCTGACTTTTTTCCTGCAATTCACTGACATAAATAGATATAAATTTTGAGTTATCTTGCAATCTTTACTTTTTTCTCAGAGCTGTGAGTTTATATCTGACCATTCTGTCTTTGTTATTTGCAATTGCAAGTTTATATCTTACAATTCTGAGGAAAAAAAAAATCTGAATTATGAGATAAAGTTAGAATTGTGAGATTAAAAAGTCACATTACCTTGTTTTTTATTCAGTGGCGGAAACAGGCATTCATAGGATTCAAATATAAGAATACAACATATTAAATGAACTGTACTACCATCCCTCGCAGTCTCATTTCCATTTACGTCATGCTAAATGTGGCATCCACTCTGATTGAGGTCTGTAAGAATCCTTTTGCATTCTTTCCATAGTAGCTTCAGTGAATTTCCTAAACCTTGTCAAACACTGTTGTAGTTACATCTCATACAAATGCTTCTAGTTGAGTTATTGGATACCTCTAGAGCCCAAACATAAATACTGTAGCAGGTTTAGAGTGTTGGGTTTCCTAACACTTGCACTACGCCCCTGGATGTGTAGCTAACCACCCTAGATTATCTTTTTTCCAGGCCAGAGCCGCTTCTTGTGGTCCTTCCATGAGAAGGTGACTTTATTTCAGGTTTGTTGCTCTACGTCTGCTCTCATAGACCACACTGAAGAAGGAACTCTTTCTAATTTTTCTTTTCAATGCTCCAGTTTGTGCCAGCCTTCAATTTGTGAAATTGACAAGTATTTACACGCAGTAAAAAATTAGTAGGATTAGTCCATGTTTCTGGCATACTTACAAAATAGGTTGTTTTTATCAAGAATGGAAATGTATACATGCAAATTTAATAGTGTATTTTTATTACAGGAAAATAAACTCTTATTTATTTTGAATATAGATAGACTTGATTAGTACTGCTGATTGTGTTGACGCATTTATGCCAGGAAGCGTATTATTTGTATTTATGAAGAGAATACTGCTTGCCGTGATATAAAATTGTTACCTTTTTGGCTTATGTGGGTCAAAAATTGCTCCAACCAGGATGTACAGGATGGCGAGAGAAAAAGGGTATTGTCTCTTTTTGTCGTTCTTTACCTGTCACTCAAACCAACAAATGCTCTAGGATAGATTTCTGTGGTTTCTTTTAACCCTTTGAGCACCTAATAGAACGATTCACACCCTGGTCGATATAAAATTAATATTTGGATTGAAATAAGCTGCACAATTATGACACAAATCACTTTCAGTCATTTACCTTAATATTAAGATCACAATTATCAATGAGAATTCAAAAAAAAAAAAAAAAAAAAAATTATGTAGGGAAACGGCATGTAATGTAAGAACTGTTTACTTAAATAAATAGATAATTAAATTTATTTATTTTAAATTAATACAGTTTAAAATTATTTAACCTAAATTTGGCATACCTCAATGTAATCTGTTTTTATTTTTATTTAATTTTTAATTGTGCAGCCCTAGTTTGAAGTTTTGATGCTAATATGTTATACAAAATCTCTGAACAAGTCTCTTCTAGGTTCTCAAAGGGTTTTAATAAGCTGCATAAAACCAATATTAGCATCACCTTGATCTTTGCTTAAATGTTCTGTATCACTTTCCCTTATTTCTCATTGCTTTTTCCTTTTATAGTCCGACTACAGTGTGTCTTTGACCAGTGAGAACTAATCTAATCTTAATCTGTGAATGTGCCTTCTCAATGCTGGGTTCTGCATCTGGATTTGGGATTTTCTGTCCTGTTTTTGTTTTCTTCTCACTTCTGCTTTTTCTGACTTTGCATGCCCTTGTATTCTTAAAATGCAAAAAAGAAAAAAAAAAAACACTTTTTAATTGTTAGTTTGGCAAGACTATTGTAACGAGATCTTTCATGGAATTTTGTGACCTCTCTCTCTCTTTCTCTCTCTGCCAATGTTGTCGTAATAAATATGAATAATGGTACAGCAGACATGCGTGCCGTCTTGATTTCTCTCTCCATCCTTCAATCTTGCCACCCAAAGCAGATTTAGTCATCAGAATTATCACACTGCACCGGGTCCTTGTCAATTTCACAAATTGATAGATTGTGGGAACAGTCGTATCCAGCTCAACTGTGAGGGAAGTAGGTGTTTTCATGTATATGTGAATTAATCATATTTATTTTTAAAGGAGACCTATTATGCGCCTTTTTACAATATGTAATATAAGTCCCAGGTATCCCCAGAATGTGTCTATGAAGTTCAGCTCACAATACCCCACAGATAATTTATTATATCATTTTAAAAATGTCTATTTTGAGTGGAAGCAGAAACACACTGTTTTCGTGCATGTCTCTTTAAATGCAAATTATCTTTATAGCTCATACCTCAGATACGCTCAAAAAACATCTGTTTAGTTTTGATTTTCATGTCTATCGCACTGAAATCGTGTTTTAAACCATATTAGGTTAAACTTATGATGTAGGGTTTTCTTTCATGGCTTATTGCGCTTAAACTGTCAAATACATACACTTAGTTACAAAAATAGTCTGTTATGTCTGTGACAGTAAACAGCTGGGAAAGAAATCACGTTTATATTAGATCTGTGTGGCAGCAGCGTTATACAGTAAATTAATACATCCACTGCTGGTACACCGTTGTTGCTTGCAAAAAAAATGGCGGCGCTGTGGGTGGAAACCTGCAGATTAAGAGGCGGTAATATAACAATAAAGTCCCCTGTCTACTTCACTGGGGGAGCGTAATCTGAGCACAATTAAATTTTTAACAATATTTCAAGTTTGATTTATGAGATTTGTTGCATTTTTGAATCAAAATTTTCTTTTTAAAAGGCAAAAAGTTGATCATACTGATTTCAACGTTGATTCATTAGTTTGAATATACATTGAACCAAACAATATCATAACATCTTAGTTAACAATTCAGTATACTTTATTTTGGACAAAGCATGCAGTGTTTCGGTAGTGACTGCAAATTTTCGGTAGTGACAGTAATGCTTTGGTAGCAATCACATTACAGAATTTTAATCCACATACTATAACATACTAGAATAATAAAAAATTGCATAACTGTACAAAAATTTGTATTTCCTCCAAATAAAAGATTGTTTTTCGATCGTGACTGTTATAGTAGTGACAATTTTAAGGAATAACATCCCCCCCAAAAAAACAAAGATATCATTACCAACACACCACCAAATGTTTTGGTCCTGACTGTTTTGGTAGTGACAATTTTAGATACTTTTGAATCTAGCTAAAAGATGCTAATCAGCACATGGTTAGCTAGCACAGTTCTGAACAGCTGTACACATATAAAAACTAAATGTTATGGATTAACTCCTAAAAACGTGTGTTTAATTATAATAAATAATATTAATAAATATCCACACAGATTTTTCATACTTTTGAACACATTTACCTTAAAATGATGGGGCCTATCTACACACCATGTAACTGCGAGAGAGAGACACACATAAATATTTCCTGATCATAAATGTTTGTGTTGTTAAAAGTTAAAATAAATGTTTTAGTCCATTCATTATTAGTTGAATGGACTAAAACACACTGTTTCGGTAGAGACATGAAAAATGTGGGACACACAAATTTTCATAATTTGCAAAGAAAATATAAAATAAATATTTTTCTCTTTTGAAAAGAATCAAAAAGATACTTTTAAAAACAACAGTGGGGAAAAAAATACAATTATTTCAATATCGCTTTCATAAGTTGAAATTTAGGGGTTAGGTTTCGGGACAGCCACCTCCCAATTGAAAGTACCCAATAAATGATTATTTTATATATATTAAGCTTACTGATATTTTAAGTATTATTTGAATACATAATAGAAGAATCTTATTAAACATCTAAGATTTGAATACTTAAATGCTTTGCTTTTTAAGTTTTTTTGGTTGTGGGACAGCAATTTGCACCAATTCTGTAGAATGCCCCATATATGTATTTGAAGTAAGTTCACACAGTAGCTTAAAAGAGCACATCACAATGCATCATTGCATTCTTTTATCAGTCTGTCACTATGGTTGATTGTACGAGAGTGTGAATGATTGCACGTCAACACTCTACACTGAAAGGCAGAAAATTGTATCTCTTGGTGAGTCACAGCCCAGTTGTGATTTTCAGTCAAACAGTGATTCATTTAAGAGAAATGAAATGTGCAGAATGACCTTCAAAATGAGGTTATACTTCTAGTAACAAACGTTAAAAAACGTTCATCAATCACACATGTAGATGTCACTCATCCCAGTCCAGTCAATAAAAAGTTGAACGTTGCCTCCCAGACTCAGAATGACTTCTGGATGTAGATAAGGACTCAGGGATCATTAGAGTGGCTTTGTGCCAGAAGTGTCTAGTTAATGAACCAGGGCATCATCATATAAAGTTATCTGGAAAAATTCATCATGAACAAGGAGCACTTGAGACACATAGTGACAGAGTGAGTCATCCTAAACTGTACCATTAGTAATACAAAAATAGACTAACTGAAAAAATGACCTGGTCATACCTATGTTTTTTTTAAACCATTCATAAATCAATGTAAAGACAATACATTTTTGTGTGTTTGTTGATTTAGTGTATTGTATTTTTTTAGCCTGATGCATAAAGGAGTAAACGGTAAAATAGTATAAACTAGTCTCTGTGACTTTTACAGTATTTTACAGATTGTGATTAGTGTAGGGTTCTACAAAAGTTACATCTATCTATCTATCTATCTATCTATCTATCTATCTATCTATCTATCTATCTATCTATATCACTGATGCTTCAAAAGGGAACACAATGCAGTAAGAGCATTGGGGGTGAAAACTTTTTAAATTTGAAAATCAGGGTAAATTTAACTTTAGTCTTCTGGGAAACATGTAAGTATCTTCTTTAGCTTCTGAAGGGCAGTACTAAATGAAAAAAGAGAGATATTTAGGCAAAATAAAAAAAATGTACACATCTTCATTCTGTTCAAAAGTTTTCACCCCGGCTCTTAATGCGTCATTTTTCCTTATGCAGGATCAGTGAGCCTTCTGTAATAGTTAGTTTTGAGTCCCTCAGTTGTCCTCAGTGTGAAAAGATGGATCTCAAAAGCATACAGTCATTGTTGGAAAGGGTTCAAATACACAAAAATGCTGAAAAACAAAAACATTTGTGGGACTACATAAAAAATAACATGAATATGATCCCTCTTATTTTGATCAAATAATTAACATTTTGCAGATTCTATGTAAACGTTTGCCCTCAACTCTATATATGTTTAAAAAAACATTTTTTTTTGAATGGGATGTCCCATGTTGTCATTACAGAGTCTGATGATTTGAAATTTGACCCCTTTGGCACATCCGCCGTCAGCAGTCTTGGCAGCTATGACTGGTCTGACAAGGAAGACCTCTCATCTGGGCAAGGTAAGAAACTCCAGGGAGGACTGCCATCTTCAGCTGTCGTCCAGAGGAAAGAGACGTCTTTCGGGAGCTCGGAGAACATCACTCACACCACGGTGGCTAAGGTGACCACCTTCCCGATCGAAGATGGTGGCTCCACCACCGAAAGCCAGTTTGAAGCCTTCGCTGACTTTGGCTCCGTTGAGCAGGCCGGTCAAGACGACGATGACTTTGGTGACTTTGCCAGCACGGTTTCGGAGAAATCCGACTCCCCTCCTGGAACCACAGAAGCAGAGGGCAACCAGGGTGAATTGACGGATGAGTTTGGAGCCTTCCAAGGTGACAAGCCCAAATTTGGCAAGTCAGACTTCTTGAAAGCCAGCACGCAGGCCAAAGTGAAATCCAGCGAAGAGATGATCAAGAATGAACTCGCTACCTTTGACTTGTCTGTGCAGGGTAAGTATCATTGCAATATATTTATGATTACAGGATCACTATATTTTATGCTTGAATATTAAAGGGGTAGTTCACCCAAAAATTAAAATTCCTCATGATTTACTCACCCTTAAGTCATCCTTTGTGTATGACAGAGTTATAGTAAAAAATATCCTTGCTCTTCCGAGCTTTATAATGGTAGTGAATGGATGTTGAAATTTTGAAGTCTAGTAAGCAGGGTTTGTACAAGGTGCTTAAAGTTCTTAAAGTACTTGAATTAAACTTTTTAAATTTAAGGCCTGGAAAACCCTTGAAAATACCAATATTCCTGAAGAGGTGTTTGAAAAAGTGCTTGAATTATTGAAAAACAATGTATCTTTAAGTTTTTAGGTTTTTCAATAAGCACATATCTTTTCACGTAAAATTTGCACGCACAATTAAAAAAACATCACTTTTTTTTGCTTACTTTAGTTAATGTTATAAAACTAGCGAGTCAAGCTAGTAGTAGTACTGACAGTGTTGTGTAAACCTGGCTGAAGATGAGAAAAGAGGAACAGATGGACTGAATCAATTGAAGGAATCATTTACACTGGAACCGCTTCAATTGATTCAAAGTCGTGACTTCGATCATTCACACCAAGCTATTCACTAGCAAAAACCAGATCAAATTAAGAGACATTCATTTTTTTAATTTTGTTTGTAATGATTTTAAAAAGTATGTATAATGATCAGTTTTGGGGGTAACGCATTACAAGTAACGCAAGTTGCGTAATAGTATTACTTTTTTCAAGTAAATAGTAAAGTAACGCATTACTTTTTAATTTCCGAAAAAATGACTTTGCTGCCGACCTTTGCTGATCCAATTCAACTGTAAACTGTAAAAATACATTTGTTACTTACATTTTTTGTTTTGTTTCCAGTCAAAATATCAAAAAAATTCTTAAATCAAGAAGGATTTTCTTGACAAGTAAATAATTACTTTCTTGTTTTCAGAAAAACGAAGTCAAAGCTAAGTGAGTTTTTGCTTAGAACAAGCTAAATAATCTGCCAATGGGGTAAACAAAAAAAATCTTATTTCAAACAGAAAACAAGATTATTTTGCTCGTTTCAAGCAAAAACACACTTCATTTTGACTTGTTTTCAGAAAAAAAGCTAAAGTAATGCAAAACTAATGTAACGCATTACTTTCCATAAAAAGTAACTAAGTAACGTAATTAGTAACTTTTTAGGGAGTAACGCAATATTGTAATGCAGTTCTTTTAAAACTAACTTTCCCCAAAGCTAATAGTGATGGGTTAAACAGAGCTGTTTGAAATTCGGAATCAGTTAAATCAAATGATGCACTTTGATGTTTCAAAGCACTTCAGCCCGATCGCAGATCACAAATAATTTGATTCAGATCAGGTCTTCATAGTGGTTTCATGAATCCTTAGAATTAGATTGGACTTTGCGTATTGTGAATCATTCGATTTAGATCAGTTTGTGAATTACTTTGCAGATCGGGTCTTCAGAGCATGTATCGCAAATCTTTTGATTCAGATTGAGACTTTAAATTGTGTATCGCAAATAATTTGATTTAGATCAGGACTTCAGAGTGTTTTTCGCAAATCATTAGACTTAAATTGGACTTTGCATATTGTGAATCATTTGATTCAGATCAGGTCTTCATAGCACGTATTGCAAATCATTTGATTTAGATGGAGACTTCAATTTGCGGTATCGTGAATCATTTGATTTAGATCGGTACTTTCCTGATCTGAAATGATGGCCCGTGAACTTCAGAGTGCAGATTGTGAATCATTTGATTCAATTTGGGACTTCGGTGTGGGTTAGCGAATCATTTGATTCAGATCAGCTCTTTGGAGCGTGTATTGTGAATTATTTGTTTCAGATCAGGATTTCGGAAAGGGTTTTTTTTCAATTAAACAGTGAAAAACATCAAAACCATTAAGGCGGCAAAGTTCTAATAACACAACAACGGAAAAAAGAATGAAAGGAAGTATACACAAATACAAATCCTTGAAAGAAAATGAACCATGGTTTTACTATAGTAAAAGTGTAGTAACCATGTTTTTGTATAAACAGAGTTTTACTACAAATACCGTGGTTAAACTATAATTAATGTAGGAAAACCATGTTTAATTTGTGGTTACCATGGTTTAACTATAGTAACTATGTGTCTTTTATTGGAGTAAGGGATATGTTGCAAGGTTAACAAAATAAATAAATAAACCAACACATTTATAACTTGGAGGATAAGTGAGAAATCTGATTGAAGTCCTTGAAAATCTAAATAATTAGTGCTTGAAAAGTCTATGAAAGTCCTGGACTAAATGGTTTTATTAACACCCCCAAGTCATGTGGAGTATGTTTGATGATAGATGGTTGCACTTTATTGGACTTCAAAATCTCAACAGCCATTCACTGCCATTATAAAGCTTGGAAGAGCCAGGACACTCTGGTTGTATTCGTCTTAAACAAGAAAGTCATATAAACCTAGGATGGCTTGAGAATGAGTAAATCATGAGGTAATTTTATTTTTTGGGTGAACTATCCCTTTAAGACAATGGGGTATTTGCTAAAACATACAACTGACTGTTAGTGAATGGGTGTATTGGATCCAGTGCATGTCCACAACTGCATTCTCTCTGAAAGTCAACAGATGGCAGAGTGGCGTTGAAAGCACACGACAACGTCAATAGATAAACAAGGCCACCCAAATCCCTCATCACTTTCCCCCTTTGCTTTCTCATCCTGGCTCCCCCATAATGCATTAGCACTTACTCAATAACATAAAAGCTTATTTGCTTCTTATTGATCCCCACCCACATCCGCTAAATTTCATTTGTTCAAACAAAAGAGGGCTTACTCCTCCTATCAGACGGTTAATCTGAGGAGTGGGCTTCGTGCAGGAATGGATTAGTGCCTGAAACCATGCAGAGACTGATGTGCTTCCCAGCAGGGGTGTGATTACCTGTTGCTGCATCTCATGAGTTTGTCGTGCCGCTGTCTGTCTCCTTCCATATGTGTGCGTGGCGTGTGTTTGTGCCAGTTTGACTGTGTGATGCCTGATAAATAATGCATGCCTGTATTACTATGCTGCTCTTTTGCACATAATTATCATTTGTTGCAAATTAGGTGTTTGTGGTTTGTATTGTGGCCCCACGTGGATTAGAGGCGACAGTTTGAGTGCTTCGGAAAGTTTTAATTATACAGCAGGATCAACAATTAAACTTGTACATTAAATATAGAGAGAGTAGTGGGGTAAGGTGTGTCATCCACTTTCTCACATCACCACATGGTTTTGAATTTGTAATCCTGTCAGTCTGGTACATATGGAAGCCTGTTATTGCGACTTATCTCACAATTTTGGCTTTTTTGTCCAGATACAAACTCGCATTTGCCAAAAAAAGTCAGAATTGTGAGAACTAAAGTCAGAATTTTTTTCACGCAAATGTGAGTTTGTATCCCACAATTTGGACTTTTTTTTACGCGAATTCGCGTTTGCTTCTCACAATTCTGACTTTTTTTCACACGTGAGTTTGCATCTCGCAATTCTGCCTTTTTTAACATAAATACGAGTTTGTATCTCACAATTCTTACTTTTTTCATGCAAACGCAATTTGTATCTCGCTATTCTGACTTTTTTCTCGCAATTGCAAAATTTGATCCCACAGTTCTAACTATTTCTTCTGTATTCATTTGTATCTCGCAATTCTGACTTTTTCCTCACAATTGCGAGTTTGGATCTCACAATTCTGGCTTTTTTTCGCAATTGCTTGTTTGTATTTCACAATCCTGACTTTTTCCTCGCAATTGTGAGTTTGCATCTCGCAATCTGCCTTTTTTCACGCAAATGCAAGTTTGCATCTCGCAATCTGCCTTTTTTCACGCAAATGCAAGTTTGTATCTCGCAATCTGACTTTTTTCTCACAATTACAAGTTTGTATCTTGCAATTCTGACTTTTCTCGCAATTGCGAGTTTGTTTTTCAGTTCTGACTTTTCTCACAATTGAGAGTGTTTCCAAGTTCTTACTTTTTTTCTCACAAATGGGAGTTTGTATCTCTCAATTTTTCCAGAATGGAAAAACCATATAAAACAGGAAATAATATCAGAAAATGGCAAGGCAAGGTTTTACATCCTAAATTCAGATTTTAAAATGTCATTCTTGTTATTTTGTTATTATTTATTTACTATTATAGTATTTATTAATATTTATATATTCAGCTTTTATTTCAGTTTTTACATTTTAGTAATTTTGCTGTGGTTTTGTCAGTTTTACTTAAAAAAAATAAATATTTAGCAAGTTTAGTACTTCCAACTTATTTCAGGTAGTTGCCAAAGCATAATATTTTTTTTCTAGTTTGTATCTCACAATTCTGACTTTTCTCACAATTGAGAGTGTTTCCAAGTTCTGACTTTTTTTCTCACAAATGGGAGTTTGTATCTCAAAATTCTGACTTTTTTTTTCTTTTTGCAATTCTCACTTTTTTTCTCACAAATGGAGTTTGTATCTCACAATTCTGACTTTTTTCTTTTTGCAATTCTCACTTTTCTCACAAATGGGACTTTATATTTTAAAATTTTGTCTTGCAATTGCAAGTTTGTATCTTGCAATTCTGACTTCTTTTTTTCGCAATTGCTTGTTTGTGTTTCACAATCCTGACTTTTTTTTATTCGCAGTTGCTTGTTTGCATTTCACAATTCTGACTTTTTTCTCACAATTGCGTTTGTATCTCAGAATTCTGACACTTTTCCTTTTGCAAATACGAGTTTATATTTTACAATTTAGATTTTTCTCACAATTGCAAGTTTGTATCTTGCACATTCTGACTTTTCTTGCAATTGTGAGTTTATATTTCTCAATTTTTTGTTCGCAATTGCGAGTTTATATTTTCAACTTTTGACTTTTTTCTCACAATTGCGAGTGTTTCCAAATTCACACTTTTTTCTCACAAATGCGAGTTTATATTTTACAATTCTGATTTTTTACAAATGTTTGTATCTCTTAAAATTACCTTTTATTTTATTTTTTTATTATTGGTGTAAATGGGCTTCCATAGGTACAACCTATCATAGCAAAGAAAAAAAAAAAACTCCTTAAAAGAATGAAAGTCTTGAACAATAAAAGCTTTAGTTTGTCAATAATATTATTTTTTAGAAAAAAAAAAAGTATAAAAAAATGCTTTATATAAACAACGTGTCCACCAACCAGAATGGAAAAACCACATAAAACAGGAAATAATATCAGAAAATGAATTCAGATATTAAAATGCCATTCTTGTTATTTTATTATTTATTTACTATTATAGTATTTATTAATATTTATATATTCAGCTTTTATTTCAATTATTACATTTTAGTAATTTTGCTGTGGTTTTGTCAGTTTTACTTGAAAATAAAATATTTAGCAATTTTAATACTTCCAACTTATTTTGGTTAGTTGCCAAAGCAAAATATTTTTTTTCTCTTTGTATGTTTTTTATGTAATATATATATATATATATATATATAAATTACAGAAAACAGTAAGACCTGTTTTCCTCAGATAATATACTTAAAAACTTTTTTGGAAATGAAATAAAGAAATAAAGATATGTACACTTTTTATTATTATTATTATTATTATTGTTATTAATAATAATAATAATATTCCTTATGCATGCATTCACAATGTTATTATTACTTGGTAGTTAGACTACATTGTTTTACAGTCATTAAAGTAAAACTTTTCCTGAAAATAGATAAAGTAAAAAAAAATATAAAGAGCATATATCTAAGAACCTTTTATTGTTTTAAAATAGACGTTTGATTTTCTTCATCATGGACACTCCCGTTTATCATTGACCCATTTATTTGTGCACAGGTTCCCATAAGCGTAGCCACAGTCTGGGAGAGAAAGAAATTGTACGGTCCATCCCCTCTCCTGCCCCTGAGCAGCCCTTCAGAGACCGATCTAACACCCTAAATGAAAAACCCGCGCTGCCGATCATCCGCGACAAGTACAAGGACCTCACAGGAGAGGTGGAGGTCAGTCACTTGCTCTCTCTCTGTTCTCTCTGGTGCATGCATTCTCTTTGAACACACAGACAGGTTCTCCTTGTTGAATACAGCCTGAGGTTTCTCTGTGAACAAAGCTCTCATTCTGTTTCATCTTTTGCTCTGTTTCTCCTACTGTCTCTTGTCCAAACTCTGGCAGGAGAGTGAGCGATACGCGTACGAATGGCAGAGGTGTTTGGAGAGCGCTCTGCAGGTAAAGTATACCTCCATACACACCTTCATAAAGAGCTTGGCATACACTTTAAAACTCTGTCAGTCTATAGAAAGTCTCAGAAGTGTCATATCATAAACACATGCTACCAAAACTGCCATAAAAGTGTGATCTGATCACTTGCTGCAACCAGATCTTTGATTCAACAGTTGTTACTCATTATAAGAGCTGTGTCGTTTCTTCCTCTTCCAGGTCATCACCACTGCCAATAACACCCTTAATGGCATCAGCAGCTCCACAGTGTGCACAGAAGTCATCCAATCAGCACAGGGGATGGAGTACTTGCTGGGTGAGACTGCCACTACACTCACACTTTATTTGCTGGTTACAGACCAGCTTTACCCATCATAACAGAGCACAGATCAGCCACAATCTCTTCATCCACATTCATACCTGCTCCTCATGCGCCCTGCAGTCTTCAGTCAAACAGACAGGCCAGGTGTTCTGGTTATCTGCTTCCTATTTCTGTACCCACTCTCTCACATTGGGCATCTTTAATGAGCTGTACGTGCTCGTGCTGGTGGGAGGGGAGCATGGGGTGCTGTTTTTACGTAGAAACAAACTGTTAAAGCTCTTTGATCCGGCTCTAGCGATTGTGACTGGAGACTGAGCAGAGCATTCTGGGGCTGATCGGGGGAGGATAGTGTTACGGAGCAGAGCAGCTATTCTGGGCCGCTTTAATGGGTTCAGTGGAAAAGGACATTCAGCACTGGGAAGTGCTGGGAACGGCATGGGTTATTGTTTCTCCTGCTTGGTTCTCTCAACACGCACACACAGGCTCTGTTCGCACTGCACACAAATCCTGTTTGGATTTCAGATCTGATCTACAGAACTCTGTGTCCTTACTGATCCATTTGTTCATAGAATTTTATCAATATCTGTCATACTTTTGGTTTGGTTGCTATAGTAATGATTCCAAGAGAAATCTGGAAATACTGTTTCCACAACAACTGACTCATTCACTTGTTCAGCGTTCACCACATGGTGAATGTCACATATGAAAAGAGATAAAGCATGTAAATTAGTGGACATCTACGGACAATATTGCACACTTTGTATTACGTAAGCACTGCATCCTGAATGGTTACTTGAAATCTGATGATAGATAGATCGATACAGTTGAGGTCAAAAGTTTACATACACCTTGCAGAATTATTTTACCAAAATAAGAGGTATTATACAAAATGCATGTTTTTATTTCATTTTTATTTGGTACTGACTGGAATAAGATATTTCACATATAAGACGTTTACATATAGTCCACAAGAGAAAATAATAGTTGAATTTATAAAAATGACTCATTCAAAAGTTAAAAAGTTATTCTTAACACTGTGTTGTTACCTGAATGATCCACAGATGTGTTTTTTTTTGTTTAGGGATAATTCATGAATCCCTTGTTTGTCCTGAACAGTTAAACTGCCCGCTGTTCTTCAGAAAAATCCTTCAGGTCCCACAATATTTTTTTTCAGCTTTATATGATCCCTTTCCAAAAATGACACTATGATTTTGAGATCCATCTTTTCACACTGGGGACAACTTATGCAACTATTACAGATGGTTCAGATGCTCATTGATGCTTCAGAAGGAAACACAATGCATTAAGAGACAGGGGTGAAAACTTGATGTGTAAGATGTGTACATTTTTCTAAATTTCTAATTACCATTTCGCACATTCTGCAAGGTGTATGTAAACTTTTGACTTCAACTGTAGATAGACAGAGAGATATCTCCAAGTTATTGGTGTTAATCTGGCACCTGGTGGGGTTCATACAAGGTGATTAAAGTGCTTGAAGTACTTGATCTGGCCAAGATCAAATTTTGTTTTTAAAACTTGACTTTTCTGTAGTATCGTATTTTCACCGTCTGTCTTGTACACAATGTAACTACAGAAGAGTTTTAAATAGGAAACACATCGAAAATCTTTGGTCATTTTTGAGTGAGATGCTAACGGTCTAATCAGATTCAGTGATTTATGCTAAGTTATGCTAAAAGTGCTAACGCCAGACCCGGAGATCGGCTGAATGGATTCAAAAACGGTAAAACTTATCTGTTTAACTCTAGGGGAGTTAGAAAATGAGCCTATTTTCTAATAGAAGTGGAGTGTTCCTTTAAAGCCCCTTTTTTTGACAAAAAGTTAAAAAATGGCATTTCCATCAACTATATTGGTAAAAATTTTTAAGCACTTAATATTTTTCAGCAAAAAATCCTTGGATGGAAACCTGGCTAATGATACTAATTCATTCAAGCCCCACTGGGGTCATTCACATAATACAAATACAAGAGAAGACAGGATAATGCAGAGACTCAAAGGGGAATCGGTTCGACACTGCAACTGGAATTGCTAATAATATATGGAATTGCAGATTTGGAGAAATTTAGCATTTCATCACTTGCTCACCAATGAATCCTGTGCAGTGAAAGGGTGCAGTCAATATCAGAGACTAACAGCTGATAAAAAAATCACAATAATCCATACAACTCCACTTATCAGTTAACGTCTTGAGTGTTTGTAACATCATCATGTTACACATCCATCATTTTGCTGTTTGTTTGGAACAGAGCCACAATGCACTTGATGTTCTTTTGTTCTTATCATCAGATTTAGAAAAAAACTTTTTAAAACATCTTTGCATTTTCCTTTTGTAAGTTGGCTGCTTTGATGAATAGCCTTTAGCTTTGTATCTCATTGAATCATTGTATCTGTTGAATTCATTGTCATCTCTTGGTTTTGTATTGCACTGAATTGCATTCATGCTTATGAGTTGCTGTTTTTTTGTATGTTGTGCATAGGTGTGGTGGAGGTGTATCGTGTGACCAAGCGTGTAGAGCTGGGTATCAAAGCCACGGCCGTTTGTTCGGAGAAACTACAGGAGCTGCTTAAAGACATCAGCCGCGTGTGGAACAACCTGATGGGCTTCATGTCGCTGGCAAACCTTACTGTGAGTTTTTAATGAAATAAACACTACCACATTTTTAGTAAGTACAATAGTATTTCTGTTACAACAGGCAGTCCAGTAAATCACAAATATTGCTTATTGCTTAACTGAAATATGAATATAACTGGAGATAAACTGGTTTATGTGAGCACTGGAGCAGTAGGCATTTTCTAATAAAAGGGCACAAAACAGGACGTACAACCATTCTAAAATTATTTTTGGTCAGCATGGTCAAACTATTTTAAGAGCTTTTTGCAATTTTTGTGCCTAAACTTGAAGAAAATCATATATATATGGGGCAAAGTCAGAGTCTTGAAAAAAATGTCTTTTTCCTAAAAAATAAAAAATGATGTATTCAGATTGTATAATATCCAATGTACATTTCTAGTAATTGTGCAGTTAATTCTCATATTGTATTTTCAGAATGTTTTGGAATATTTGTCACTACCGAAACAGTAATATATAATTTAATTTTGCTTACATCTTCCTAGTAAATATATACATTTTCAGAGGTAAATCAATAAAATTATGTTTTTAACAATAACAATACAACAAGGTAATCATATTGATTTAAGGATTCATTAGTTTGAATATATATTAAATAAAAAATATCATAACTTACATTGTAAAAAACAATTTGTTGAGTCAACTTAAAATTTCAAGTTCAGTCAACTCGAAAAAAGTTTAGTTAACTTGAAATGTTATGTTTTACTAAGTGACAGCTTAAAATTGTAAGTTGAATCAACTCAAATATCTAAGGCAGCCAGGAAACAAACACAGCGGTTAAGTTTAACAAACAAATTTTTAGTTTAGTCAACTCGAATATCTAAGTTGTCACTTAACATTTCAACTTGAATAAACTTATTTGAGTTGACTGAACTTACATTTTTAAGGCAGCAGGGTAACAAATTATTTTAAGTTGACTCAAATTGTTTTTTGTTTTTTACAGTGTAGTTGATAATTCAGTATACTTTATTTTTGACAAAACCCCATGTTTTGGACTTGACTGCACATTTTCGGTAGTGACAGCTTTGGTAGCGACTACATCACATTACAGAATTTTTACTTGCATACTAAAACATACTAAAATACTGAAAAAAAACTGAAAAAACTGTACTGAAACTTAGTTTATATCTTCTAATTTGAGGATTGTGTTCCCTTTTGTCACTACACATTTTGTAGTGTAGTGACAGTTTTATGGAATGGAAGCCAAAAAAACAAAGATGTCACTAGCAAAACTTCACCAAATGTTGGTGGTGACAATTTTAAATAATTTTGAACCTAGCTCAAAGATTCTAATCGGTACATGGTTAGCTAGCACAGTTCTGAACAGTTGTACATAGATAAAAACTAAAATGTTATGAAATAACTTCCAAAGAAGTGTTTAATTATAGAGAAATGGTGTTTGGTAGTGACATTCTTTAAAGTTACACACAAATTGAATACTTTTGAACACGTAGCTCAAAATGATGGGGCCTATCTACTCACCTTGTAGCTACGAGAGAGGGGGACACAGGAATATTTCCTGATTATAAATTTAGGGGTGTAGTTAAAATCAATCTCAGCCAATGGACTAAAACTGACATGAAAATGCAGGACACATTTTTTTACATGAAGTTCCATAATTTAGGAAGAAAATCTAAAATGTTTTTTTGAACTTCATTTAAAAAAAAATCTAAAATATATTTTTTAAAAACAACAATGGGAAAAAAAAATAAAATGATTTCTGTATTTATACAAGTTGAAATTTAGGGGTTAGGGTTGAAAGGACCCACTAAATGATGATTTTATATATATTAAGCTTACTGATGTTTTAAATATTATTGTGGGTTTCAATAGATGATAGAAGGATCTTAATTCTTTAATGCTTTTTAAATAAATGTGTTTTTTTTGGTTGTGGGGAAGCAGTTTGCACCAATTCTGTAGAATAGCCCATCAACAAATAGATTATATTTTTAATTCTAAAATGATGTTTAATATTCACTTAAAAATAGATTTTAAACAATTGTACATATTCGATTTTTTTTGGTCTGACATTTTGATTAAACAATATGAGGTCAAAACCTTTTTTTAATGAAACATCCTCACATTAACTGCTCACAAAAAGATTTAAAATTGCATTTCATCTTGATACTTAATACTAATGAGACACCAAAGTGTTGTTATTTGTGTAAAGTGCAGTAGTACAGAACAGATTGCGGAGTGTTGAACAGAGCTTTGTCATGCAGTGTACTCATGGGAGAATATCAGTGCCAGCAGATAATATTAGAGTTGTGCGGTCAGATAATATCAGCTTGAGAGAATGAAGTCTCGGCACATTGCCGTAAAACCACAAGCCCTCTGAAGCATAATAAAAATGACCGCGGTTAGAGAGCCGACGGCTTCTCTCTGCCTGAATCCTGCTGTTTTGGACAGAATCTGAAGCTGATGTATTGATCTGCAAGGCCAATCAACCGCTGTGAGGTTGATGGGCTGGTTCAGCGGCCTCTGTGAACTCAACTTTGACTGACAGCCAGGGATTTGTGTGGAGGATGCGATGGAGTCCCGATTGCTTTTTAAGCACTGCATTCATGATATGTGTTTGTCTTTGTGTGTGTTTTTTTTCTCTAGCCTGATGAGAGCTCACTGGACTTCTCCTCCTGTATATTGAGGCATGGCATTAAGAATGCCAAAGAGCTGGCCTGTGGAGTGTGTCTGCTCAACGTGGACTCGCGCAGCAAGGTCTGTACACACTAAAAACACACATACGTCTGCATAAAACCATTAGGGACACACACAAAAAAAGTAGCGTTTGATAAAGGGATAGTTCACCCAAAAAATTTAATTGTGCTTTTTTTCAGATGAACTCCTTTGACCTAATTTCTTGTGTTTTGCCATTACATTGAATGGGGTCTAGAGCTTTCATGCTTCAAGAAAAGAATTTAAAAGCACTGAAACAGCAGCATAAACATTATAAAAGTCACAGTTTTTAGACACAGACACAGGTCTTTATTTACTGAAAATGCTAACATCCGCTTCATCTCTCCATCAGTCATTCATGGGAGTAGTCCGTTGGCTTGCATCTGCTCAAATAAATCGGTTGATTCGGTTCAGTGTTTATACTGTTAGTTCTAGATTTATATTGTTGTTATTATTATTATTTCATTTTAAGTTTAATATTAAGATATGTTTGTAATTTATTTTAACTTCACTATCATTTAACATATATTTTTTAAATATTGCTACTTAGGTATAATTTAATCTAAATTTTTATTCAAGTTTTAGTGTTTACTTATTAGTAATTTTAGTGCTTCAACTTAAACTTTTTCCAGTTAGTTGTCAATGCAGCATTTGTCATTTTAACCTTTACTATTGTACGTATAATATTTATATTTAATTTTACTAATTTTTTTCATTGTAATTTTTTTTTACCTTCATTCATTTAACATTTTATTTTATATTACTATTTAGGTGTAATTTAATTTACATTTTTTATTCTAGTTTTAGTTTTTACTTATTTTGTACAAATTCTTTTACATTTAAAATTGTACATCTAACATTTATATTTAATCATTTATTTAATATAATTTAAAAAATGGTACAGTTTAGGTGTAAATGTAAAATTTATAAAAGTTTTTATTTTAGTTTTAGTTTTTACTTATTTTTACTGAGTAATTTTTGGTTAGTTGTCAACGCAACATTTGTCATATTTACCTTTCCAATTTTATATGTAGTATTTATATTTTATATTACTTTGTACTGTTGTATTTTTATTGTATTTTTTTTTACATCACTATCATTAATATAATTAAAATTAAATTTTACTATTTAGGTGTAATTTAATTATAATTTTTGTTCTTTTTTTTTTTTTTTTTTTGCTTTTACTTGATTTTACTGATTTTTCAATTAGTCAACACAACATTTGTAATTTATACCTTTACTTGCCTTTACCTTTTGTAATTTAACCTTTTTTTTAAACTATCATTCTTTTAATATAATATTTCATATTATATATTATTATTTAGGTGTAATTTAATTGATTTTTTTTTTCTTATCACACTTATTTTAATGCTTTAACTTAATTACTAACTTAACTGTAATTTGCATTTTTTTGTAACATCGCTATCATTGATTTAACATAATTTAAATTCAATATTACTATTATTTTATTCTAGTTTTAGGTTTTACTTTTTACTTGTAATTTTAGTGCTTCAACTTAAACATTTTTCACTTAGTTTTCAACGCAACATTTGTACTCATTACCTTTAAAATTTGACATCTAATATTTATATTTAGTTTTATTTCAGCTTATTTCAGTTCAGAATTGTTGTTTTTAATAGTTAAAATAATCCTGATCCAGTTGCGCTGAAGATAAATATTATTAATAAAAAATAGGGCTGTCCTCGACTAAACATTTTTTTGGTCGACTAGTAGTCGTTCAATTTAAGCATTAGTCGACTGTTAGTTGCATGTTTATTAATAAACCATATAAATCATAATAATGAGCCTTTAATTTCCTACATAGCCTAATAAGCACTCAAGCGCATGCATAAAGCTTGCCACAATACACTGGCAGATATAATAATTATGAATGTGTCAGGGTAAAAACATTGAAGAGGATGCATTAACATTTTAATCATTCATTTATATATTAACTAGTGCTTTATTTGTTTTCGGCCTAAGAGATGAAGTCAGCGACACTGACTCGTCATCTCCATTATATAAGCTGTGAATATTTGAATTGGTTTATTTAAAAGTAGACTTTTCACTCTCTGTAGATATATTTTTCAAGTCTGTAAGGCAAGTATACACAGATTTTCGAAGTTGCGCGCTCAAGATCACAGAGATAGAGACTGCAGAAATTGCATCCTGTTTACTAATTATTTTACAAAAGCGCAACGTTTTGTTGTTATTCTGAGTGCACACAAATAAACGTAGAGTCTTTACAGATTCTAAAGATGTATTACTCTTATCTGTATGACCAAAAATGACGGAGTATTTTAAGTATTATCGGTTAGTTGACTGTTAGGGGCACTCTAGAAAAAAGGATTTAAGTTGGCCTGTTCTCCACTAAAGCTGTGGTAAAAAAAAAAAAAAACTTGCAGTATAGAGCATGAGTCATATCAGGTTGCTTTTATGATGCTTTTGCTTTTATGTTGCTTTTAAAGCCTCAGTCCTCATTCATTGTAATTGCATGGGAAATGTTTGGGTGAACTATTGCTTTAAATTATTGAACAGAAGATTCATTTAAGTTTCCCTATCAAAAACAAACCCAAAACCATCCCTCCTGACTATTTCTTTGATTTTCACAATTTTGCAGAAGAAAGACGAGAACACTTTCGGACGGCTGTTTAAAAGAGTAGGATTCACTAAACTGCCTCGACTCCAATTTGCAGCTTGTTGCAAGGGTCAGGCGGGCAATCGCTCCCGTGTTGTGCTGCCAAAATGACCAGAACTCACCTCTCGCCACTTGTCTCCATTCAGACTGCCAAAAACAGCTCTCAGAGGCGCGTTCTGACTCACGCATCTAAATCTACAGACGCTCGGTCGAGGCCACGCTTTCATTCAACTAGCTTTAGGTGTTTAATTTGGCTATGAGCTCTTAGCTCCCATTTTCTTAGCATTTACAGTAATCCTTCATGTTGAGCTTGTCTTGCCGAAGTGGTGAGTAAGTGTGACTGACGGCCAAAAAACATGAGACAGGCGGTAAATAGTGATGTATTTGTCATTTTGGCACCCCGGGGCGGTGAAAAACAAATCTGAAAGTGGTGTGGGGCAAAGGAAATATTGTATTGAAGGAAATAGTTCACACAAAAATGATCATTTATTATGTTTCTTTTTTCCATGGGACACAAATTGAGATGTTTAGCAGAATGTCCGAGCTGATCTTTTTCCAGACCATGCAAGTGAATGGGAGGTGTAAAATCGCATAAATGTGATCATTACATTTGTTAGTGTTTTTAGCATTATTTTAGATATACTGAGTTATTTATATACATTATTTTTTATTTTCCATTATTATTTTAGTTAAATTTTTAATGAATTATATTTTTTATTTAATTTTGATTTCAGTTGTAGTTATTTTAGTACAAATTCAATAAAAAAAGAAATGTTGCGTTTCAAGTAAGAGTCAGGAAAGTTTTTTTTTTATATGTATTTTCTATTTTCATTTAATCCATTTTTTTCAGTTGTAGTTATTTTTGTACAAATTAAATGAAAAAATGTTGCTTTGTCAACTAGCTGAAATAAAATAATTT
Organism: Cirrhinus molitorella; assembly: GCA_033026305.1. NCBI lineage: Eukaryota > Metazoa > Chordata > Actinopteri > Cypriniformes > Cyprinidae > Cirrhinus > Cirrhinus molitorella. The sequence continues at coordinate 18,699,069 of CM065134.1, forward strand.
TTCTTTTTTTTCCAAGTAACAGTTTAGACAGCTGAGATATTGTACAATTAAAATACATTTTAAAATATTAGTTTTTATTTTTGTATTTTGTATTTTCCATTTTAAATGTAGTTTTTTTTTTAATTAAGTTTAATTTTTATTTGTTTTTATTTCAGTTGTAGATATTTTAATACTTTTTTTTACATTGTCAACTAGTTGAAATAAAACTAGCTTGATTTATTTCAAGTAACAATTTTGATACAGAGATATTAATTTTAGTTTTTATTTTTGTATTTTGTTTTTATTTTAATATTTTTTTTATTTAATTCATTTTAATTAATTTATTTTTTATTTTAGTTGTATTTCAGTAAGTTTGTTCCATTAATTTCAACCAACAATTTAGATACACTGAGATATTATTATTATTATTATTATTATTATTATTATTATTATTTATTTTTTTATTTTTTTTAAATATTCATTTATTTTTGTATTTTCCATTTTTATTTTAATTTGGTTCATTTTTTAGTTAATTTATTGTAATCTTTATTTTTTATTTCAGTTGTAGTTATTTTAGTATAAACTAAATGAAAATAAATGTTGCCTTGTCAGCTAGTTAAAAGAAAATACATGTTTTATTTCAAGTGACAATTTAGATATAGATATTAGTTTTTTTTTAATATTTTTTTTATTTTTGTATTTTTCATTTTAGTTAATTTTTATTTGATTTAAATTATTTTTTATTTGAGTTGTATTTCAATAAGTTTGTTTCTTTTATTTCAAGTAACAATTTAGATACACTGAGATATTTTTTTTTTTTTTTAAATATTAGTTTTTATTTCTGTATTTTTAATTTTAATTTATTTTTATTTCAGTTGTACTTATTTTAGTACAAACTAAATAAAACGTTAATTTTGTCAACTAGTTGAAATAAAATAAGGTTGTTGTTTTTAAAGTAACAATTTTGATACAGAGATATTAATATTAGTTTTTATTTTTGTATTTTGCTTTAATTTAATTCATTTTTAATTAATTTTAATCTCAATTATTTTTTTTTATAATTTTGAATTTATTTTTGTATTTTCCATTTTTATTTAAATTTTAGTTAATTTTTTTTGTTAATTTATTTTAATCTTTATTTAAGTTTTATTTCAGTTCTAGTTATTTTAGTACAAACTAAATGAAAATAAATGTTGCTTTGTCGACTATCTGAAATAAAATACATTTCTTTTATTTCAAGTAACAATTTGGATACAATGACATATAGTTTTTTTTAATATCCATTTTTTTTGTTAATTATATTTTTATCTCTTGTTTTTATTTCAGTTGTAGTTGTTTTAGTACAATCTAAATGAAAATAAGAAATGAAAATGTATTTTGTTATGGTTTTGGTTTTAGCTGTTAGTTAACTATAATAATTCTGCGTGGTACCCATGTAGTTTAGACACAATAAATGTAAATGACCAGAATTGCAATTTTTGTGTGAACTATCCCTTTAAACTTTTCTATTCATAAGTACAATCCAATTGTGCACTGGTTAAAACATGTAATCATTACATTGCCATTCGCCTCGTTCTCCACCAATGTCCAATCAGCTCATTAAGATTCCTCGTCTCACTGAAACCCTCCTAAATGTCCCTTGTATTAATGCAACGGTCAAGATTTGCTGATGTAATAGGGGTGTAAACATTGCTCGTAGCGCTTTAGATGCAATCAGGGAAGGAGGGGCTCAGAGCAACAAGGAATCATGGGATGGGTGTCTGAGGAGCAGATGCAGCTCAGCCATCAGTCACAGCGACCAAAAACACAGGTGCTAATAGATCCGCTGAACACATCCAGCCCCGCTGCAGATTAATAGAGCTGTTTCCGTCTGCTTCTGACATCCGATTAATATCCCGCTTTTTAATTAAGTTTTTGGGGGTTTGGGGGGCAGCGTCACTGTCTGGGGGGATTGAAATCAGGGTTTTAAAGGTGAAGCAGCATCTCTAAGAGGAAAGGTGGTGGTGTTGGGCTACAGGTGGAGATTTCACTGGGGTGTGGATGATTCACTCTACTGACCTTGGGCTAGCATTCAGTTTCTGTCCCCGCTGGGGAGGGACGTGATCCTGCTGCATCTGCTAACAGGATTTGTCTGCAGGAATGGGCAATGGTGTATTACCTTAACACTTTGCATAGGTTATTCTTGTTTCTATTATAATATATTTTACAGTGGAATTTATTTCTGTGATGCAAAGCTGAATTTTCAGCATCATTGTTACAGCATTCAGTGTCACATGATCCTTCAGAAATCATTCTAATATGCTGATTTGCTGCTCAACAAACATTTCTTATTGTTATGAATGTTGAAAACAGTTGTGCTGCTTAATGTTTTTGCAGGAAACCATAATACTTCTATAGGATTCTTCTATAAAAAGGAAATTTAAAAGAACAGCTTTTATTTAAAATAGAAAACCTTTGTAACTGTAATGTTAAATATTATTGTTTAAAAAAAAAACATATTAACCCCAAATTGTAGTGTGGTAGTGTATGTATTAAATACACATTAAATAAAAAATAATAAACTGCTATACGAAATATTAATGGGATGGTTCACCCAAAAATTAATTAATTAATTACCCTCATGTCGTTCCAATCCCATAAGACTTTTGTTCATCTTTGGAACACAAATGAAGATATTTTTGAATAAATCCGAGAGCTTTCTGACCCTGCATAGACAGCAACACAACTGACATGTTTAAGACCCGGAAAGGTAGTAAGGACATTGTTAAAATAGCCCATGTGACATCAGTGGTTCGACCTTAATATTATGAAGCTACGAGAATACTTTTTATGCGTAAAGAAAGCAAAAATAATGACTTAATTCAACAATTTCGGAAGACAAAGAAAAGAACATATAAACATAATTCTGAGAAATAAAGTACAATTCTGAGAAATAACGTTACAATTCTGAGAAATTAAGTAAATTCTGAGAAATAGTCGCAATTCTGTGAAATGAAGTCAGAATTGCGTAATATAAACTTGCAATTGCAAGAAATATTCAATTCTAAAAAATGAAGTCAGAATTGCGTAATATACATTTGCAACTCAGAGAAATAAAGTCGCAATTCTGAGACGTAAAGTTGCAATTGTGAGAAAAAGTCGCAATTCTGATAAATAGTCACAATTAAAAAAAAAAAATCTAAATTGCGTGATATAAAGAAATAAAGTTGCAATTTAGAGAAATAATCGCAATTCAGAGAAACAAAGTCGCAAATTCAGAGAAACAAAGTCGCAATTCAGAGAAATAATCGCAATTCTGAGTAATAAATTCACAATTCTGATTTAGAGAAATAAATTCTGAGAAATTAAGTCAGAATTGCATGATATAAACTTGCAATTCAGAGAAATAAAGTCACAATTTAGAGAAATAAATTCTGAGAAATTAAGTCAGAATTGCGTGATATAAACTTGCAATTCTGAGAAATAAAGTCGCAATTCAGAGAAATAAAGTTGCAATTTAGAGATAAATTCTGAGAAATTAAGGATTGTGTGATAATTTTGAGAAACAAAGTTTTAGTTCTAAGAAATCAATTTCGCAATTCTGAGAAATGTCAGAATTGCGTGATATAAACTAAAACAATTTTGTGTCTAAGGCTGGGTAACAAGTACAATACTTTTCAGGCACCGACCGAATTGCCACGATACCATTGAGTATCGAAAAACACCTTGTCGTTCGGTACCAAACTTCAATACCTAAGCTGTTAATCTTGTCAGCATCAGTAAGCCAATAAGCCTGCAGCACTAGGTGTGTTCGACTTGAAGCTGCGCCACGCAGATTTGAAAGCATACGAAGCAGTCTGCTCTCTCTAGCTCTCTAGATCCTGCGCAGAGCCATGTCAGGTCGAACACACCTAAGAGTTTACACCGGTTATACTCAGAGATGTGGCTCACACATGAGAATGTAGCGTGAAAGCACCCTTAGATGTAAGGCTACTTTTACACTAGTGCATTTTTGTTTACAAATGAAAACAATCCTCATCCATACTGGCGTTTCAGAAAATATCTGTCCGTACTACACGAAACGAAAGGTTACGTGATCATTCCTGCACACTGTAGACTCAAGCTACATAAGACAATAATTAAGATTTAAATACTGCTTTTACTCAAAACTCTCTTTAAACCACTAGTAAGTCTTTTGTTACCACTTCCGTTTGCCATCTAATGTGTTTTGGCCATGTAATGTTGCTGAAATATGTTATGTCCCACAAGTCAGAACAGCGATTGTGGAAGAGAGGCACATAACATTATACATACATATATATACATAGTGCTTGTCAGAAATTATGATTCTGTCTGAGCTATGCATTTTAAAACGAACATGCACTAGTGTAAACGTAGCCTAACAGATGTGTAAACTAAACTTTTTGAGCTTTATTCAAACTATTTTCACTGATATATTTAGTTTTTTTGTGCAGTGGCTCATGAGTCTTTGAGTCTGTGTAAATGTAAAGAAGCTGAAAAAATAAAACCAACTCGAGCATCAAGAAGAAAAGAAATTGTTCCATAAAGTCATTATTTTTGTTTTTAAAAACATTACAGTTGAACCACTGACTAACCACATGGAGATGACTTACTACCTTTCTGGGCCTTGAAAGTGTCAAGTACGTTGCTTAGGGTCAGAAAACTCTCAGATTTCATCAAAAATATCTTCATTTGTGTTCTGATGATGAATGAAGGTATTACGGGTTTGGAACGACATGAGTGTGATAATTAATGACAGAATTTAGATTTTTGGGTGCACTATAAGATTATTTTAAAACAGATCAGCAATTAAAAAGCGCCAAAGTGTTTACATGCTTCAGAAAGTCAACATGCGAATGGCTTACTTATAATTGTCTCTGCACAGTAAACTAAGAGGAAGTATTTACATATTTTGACATTAAAAATGGCATACTTCAAGTCAATTATATAATTATGGCTTCTCAGAAGACAATTTTGTTTGTGCAGTAACCTGCTGTTATAATGACTGTTTACTTAGCAGTGTTTAGATTATGCTCTGTGTGTCCAGAATTTAATGTGAGTTAATGTCATGCTAATACAGCATCCTATTAAAGGTCCAATCTCTGTGAGGTGGGCGTCCATGCTAAAATTAGAATAGATGCCAGGTAATTTAATTCAAGCACCTGTAGCACAGCTGGATGCACCTAATGTGAGCAGACAATAACAAGCAGCAGTTGAAAGGAAGCCATCAGGATTAGGTTGTGTTTGAGTTCTATCTACTGAAGCAAAGGCATCCATTAGTGCAGCTCCAAGCTATTTCAAATTTAGCAAGAACCCGGTAATACATTTCAGTATTTCAGCTTTTGCATTTCATCAGTCTTTAGGTAAGCATTATCAATTTGATAAATAAAGATTTAAAGTATCTTCATAGGTCAGGCTACTTTATTATGGAAACAATACTCTGTAGATACTGTAAACAGCACCGTTTCAGTCTATTATTGTTTTAAATGTCCACTCAAGTTAGTTTAGCATTTACACAGGGTTGCCTCATGGACAATACTATAGTAAATAGGTGTATTCAGTTCTCCAAATAAATATTTTAGAGCTGCATGAGCATATTTAACATTTAACATACTGTTGAAAAGGTTTGTTTTCAAAAGAAATGAATGCTTTTCTTCAGTAAGGATGCACTATGTTGATTAAAAGTGTCAGTGAAGACATTTTTATAGTTGGAAAATATTTTTATTTGACATAAATCACATTATTTTGAACTTTATAAATATAAAGAGTTCTAAATATACACTACCTGTCAAAGGTTTGGGCACACCCTCTCATTTAATGTTTTTTAAAGAAGTTTCTTATGCTCATCAAGGCTGCATTTATTTGATAAAAAATACAGAAAAAAAACTGAAAAATGATAAAATGTTATTACAATATAAAATAATGTTTTTTATTTTAATATACATTACAATATAATTTATTCCTGTGATGCAAATCTGAATTTTCATCAGCTGTTTCTCCAGTCTTAAGTGTCACGTGATCCTTCAGAAATCATTCTAATATGCTGATTTATTAGAATTATCAATGTTGGAAACAGTTGTGCTGCCAAATATTTTTTTGCAATCTGTCATTGTTTTTTCAGGATTCTTTGATGAATAACAAGGTAAAAAGAACAGCATTTATTCAAAATATAAATCTTTTCTAACAATTAAAATCTATGATATCACTTTTTATTATTTTAACACATCCTTGGTGAATAAAAGTATTAATTTCTTTCAAAAAAGAAAGAAGAAAAATGTACTAAAAACAGTAGTGTATATTGTTAGAAAACCTTTCTATTTTAAATAAATGCTGTTCTTTTTTTAAACCTTTTATTGATCCAAAAATCTCAGGTTCCAAAAAAATATTAAGCAGCGCAACTGTTTCCAGCACTGATAATAAATCAGCATATTAGAATGATTTTTGAAGGATCATGTGACACTGAAGACTGGAGTACTGGAAATTCAACTTTAATTACAGATATTAATTACATTTTAGTGTATATTAATATAGAAAAACATTGATTTACATCATAATAATATTTTACAATATGACGTGAAAACAGCCTTGATAAGCATAAGAAACTTCTTTAAATAACACTAAATGAGAGGGTGTGTCTAAACTTTTGACTGGTAGTGTATATATAAATGTTTAGGCACTGATCAGCACTAAATCAGAATATTAGAATAATTTCTGAAGGATCATGTGACACTAAATATTGGAAAAATGGCTGCTGAAAGTTCAGCTTTGTATCACAGGGAAAAAAAAGATTTTTGTTATATGTTTTTCATTTGAATACAAGTAATATTTTACAATATTACAGTTTTCTTCACTGTGTTTTTCCCTCACATAAATTAAGCCTTGGTATGGAAGCCCATTTAGTCACTGAATAAAAAAAAAAGGTTATTGCTACTTTTTATCTCGCAATTGTGCATGTACATATTAATTTTTCAGACTTCTGAGTTTATATCTTGCAATTCTGACTTTATTTCTCCGAATTGTGAGTTTATATCTCGCTACTATTTCTCCGAATTGCAGCTTTATTTCTCAGAATTGCAATTGCAGATTTTTATCTTGCAATTAATTCTCAGTTTCTCAGAATTGTGACTTTTTTTCAGATTTGCAGGTTTATATCTTGCAGTTCTTTATTTCTCAGAATTGTGAGTTTATATCTCGCAATTCTGACTTTGTTTTTCAGTATTGTGACTATTAAGATACAAACTCGCAATTCTGAGAGATATCAGAATATTTATATTTATTAGAATTGTGATTTATTTCTGACAATTGCAAGTTTATATCACGCAATTCTGACTTTGTTTTTCAGTATTGTGACTTTATTTCTCAGAATTGAAATCATGCATTGCAATTACGAGAAATAAAGTAGCAATTCTGAGAAATAAAGTCACAATTCTGAAATATAAAGTTGCATTTCTGATAATTATTCAGAATTGTGACTTTATTTCTCAGAATTGTGAGATACAAACTCGTAATTCTGAGAAATAAAGTCACAATACTGAATAATTATCAGAACTGCAACTTTATATTTCAGAATTGTGACTTTATTTCTCAGACTTGCTACTTTATTTCTCGCAATTGCAATTCTGACTTCGTCTTGCAATTGTGAGAAAAAAAATTCGCAATTACCTTTTTTTTTCTTCTTCTTTTTATTTATTCAGTGGTGGAAACAGGCTTCCATACCTTAGTAAACATAAATCTTTTAGAAACAAAAAAAATGTTTGACCAACATCAACTTTGACCAGTAGTATATACATGTCAAGTGCATGTTTACATGCTCAATACAGCTCTTTTTTATGCTGCAAAGCTATGTTTGATAATAGTTAAGAACTCTAGAGACATGCCAATATTTTCATGTCCACAGTTGCCCCTTCTTGTCTCCTACTGTGGCTATTTTGCAATAAGCTTCTGCCTTTACATGGACACTTTCTTCCACGGTGGGCTTTTTAGTGCTCTAATTTTGCTTATTAACAAAAAACCTCAATAGTAATGCTGATGCTGACTTGTTTGTGCTACTTGCAGGCACTGACAAAAGACAGTCGCTCCAAATTAAGGGTAAATATTCCACTGTATTTTTCACTGTAGTGAATGTAGGTAAAGCTAGAGTGTCCCTCACTGGCCTTCAGACGCTTCAGACTCTGTTCGTAACAAGTGTTGTCATCTTTGCAGGTAGGATGCACTCTGTGTTTGCAATCAGATAGTAATTAACCTTTCCGCCAGCTAAACAAGGTCAGTTGAATTAGGATGACCTTTTCAGCGACTCTGAGCCACCTGTTCGTCTTCAGAGAAACAGCGCTTGTGCTGCAGCTGCCGCCCCTCTCTGCACCACACACACACACACACACACACACACATGTGTATATACCATGGGATCAGCCGTTTGATCACACAGCATTGTTCAAATGTCCACTCAGACACATCTCTGTACTGCAATAAGGAAAGCCAGAAAATAATTGAGAAAGTGCAAGTACATGAGAGACAGACAGACAGACAGACAGACAGACAGACAGACAGACAGACAGACAGGGAACTCAAAATCCAATATTCTCTTGGATGCTTTAAAATATCTTTTGACTATGGTTTGGTATTGCCAGCTAGCTTACAATACAGTAGACATTAGGTATGTTTACGTGCAGTAATTTTCCTCAATCCAAGTCAATTTCTGTTTCTGAAAGTTCTGTTATATGAACCCTAAACATTTTAGTGCAATTTTGTATTTATATGTGCATTATGTGAATTCAGATTTATTCAGAATTCAGATATTTTAAGGTCTACACCTGTCATCTTTCAATTATATATAATTTATTTAAGTGTTTACATAAAGTCTTTTTAGACTGATTGAGCCAATTATAAAAAGATTAATTTAGGCGCATGTAAAAATAGCTGTTTGGATGATATTATATTGAATTCTTAATTATTAATATTTTAGATTTATTTTTTATTTTTTTTATTTTTTTTTTTGGTGACCTAGAAATAATATAGCATTATTATACATTTTTAGTTTTACCTTTTATTAATAATTAATAAAATTATATAATTTATAAATTATTATCAATTATTAATAATTTTATTTTCTTTTTATTTTATAGGCCTTTTGTGTAGATAAAAAAGTCTTAGATCTTTGAGTTCAGCTCATGAAAAATGGGGGCCAAAGCAAAAGTGCTGCATTTATAATTTTGTTCTATATATATATATATATGTACACACACACTGAACAAAATTATAAATGCAGCACTTTTGCTTTGGCCCCCATTTTTCATGAGCTGAACTCAAAGATCTAAGACTTTTATGTACACAAAAGGCCCATTTCTCTCAAATATTGTTCACAAATATGTCTAAATCTGTGTTAGTGAGCTCTTCGCCTTTGCCAAGATAATCCATCCACCTCACAGGTGTGGCATATCAAGATGCTGATTAGCATGATTATTGCACAGGCTGGCCACAATAAAAGGCCACTCTAAAATGTGCAATTTTACTGTATTGGGGCGGGTCCGAAAACCAGTCAGTATCTGGTACTTTGCATAGAGTTAATCAGATTTTTGATTGTGGCCTGTGGAATGTTGGTCCACTCCTATTCAATGGCTGTGCGAAGTTGCTGGATATTGGCAGGAACTGGAACACGCTGTCGTATACACTGATCCAGAGCATCCCAAACATGCTCAATGGGTGACATGTCCAGTGAATATGCAGATGAGCTTCCCTGAGATGGTTTCTGACAGTTTGTGCAGAAATTCTTTGGTTATGCAAAACGATTGTTGCAGCGGCTGTCCGGATGGCTGGTCTCAGACGATCTTAGAGGTGAAGATGCTGGATGTGGAGGTCCTGGGTTGGTGTGGTTACACGTGGTCTGCGTTTTTTTAGGCCGGTTGGATGTACTGCCAAATTCTCTGAGACGCTTTTGGAGCCGGCTTATGGTAGAGAAATTAACATTCAATTCATGGGCAACAGCTCTGGTGGACATTCCTGCAGTCAGCATGCCAATTGCACGCTCCCTCAAAACTTGTGACATCTGTGGCATTGTGCTGTGTGATGAAACTGCACATTTTAGAGTGGCCTTTTATTGTGGCCAGCCTAAGGCACACCTGTGTAATAATCATGCTGTCTAATCAGCATCTTGATATGCCACACCTGTGAGGTGGATGGATTATCTCGGCAAAGGAGAAGTGCTCACTAACACAGATTTAGACAGATTTGTGCACAATATTTGAGAGAAGTAGGCCTTTTATAGAAAAAGTCTTAGATCTTTGAGTTCAGCTCATGAAAATGGGGTCAAAAACAAGTGTTGCGTTCATAATTTTGTTCAGTGTGTGTGTATGAATGTGTGTGTGTGTGTGTATGTATATATATATATATATATATATATATATATATATATATATATATAGGGAGAGAGAGAGAGAGATGTTATATGCAAGAAGTAAAGGCAAAATTGTTAGAGATAAATTCGCAGTTATCTGCAATAGATACAGACCTCCATATAGAGCAGTAACAGCAATGTACACATAAATAGATCCAAATATCAAGATCCCCTTGTGATTTCATGTTGCTTTTTTAACATGCATCCTTTAAACAGGACAATATTGTTTGTCAAGAGCATATGAAAGAAGTGTGCGTGTGTGCATAGTATCAGTGTGGGAGAGTATGATTCACAACATGAGTCATTTCTCCTTCCAGCATCAGCTCTGATTTTTCACAGGAGCTTCATTCTGCATAACATCCATATCATCACTGCCTTATCACAAATGCACGACTACAGCTGTGCCTTTCAGAATGAAAGCACACTCGCACGCCGCGCATCGATATATCGAGTGAAGTTCACCGAGTTCTTGTTTCGCTTTTCTATATATAGGGTGTATGTGGGAGGATTGCACACTTCTTTTTCTCTATTGATCCTACAAATTATGTCAGTATGGCATTGAGCTCTTGTCTCTTTTATGGAGTGCGATGATGTGCCACTCTGCAGTCAGATATGACTCGATAAATGTGCTGTCTAACATGTCGTTTAGAGACGCAGGTTGAATGTAGTACTTGTTGAACCAAGGCAGTAACTAATAGAAACCCTGCTTATTTGCAGTAAAAGTATTTTTTCTGGGTTCAATGCAGTTTAAGCTTTAATCGGCAGCATCTGTGATGCACTGCAGGTTGCCAAAAGGTCATTTTTTAAATGTCCCTTTAGAAACTAACAAAAGCAGGTTGTGTTCACCTAAAAATGAACAGTTTGTTCATCAGAACAGATTTGGAGAAATTTAGCATTACATCATTTGCTCACCAATGGATCCTCTGCAGTGAATGGGTGCGGTCAGAATGAGAGTCCAAGCAGCTGATAAAAACATCACAAAAATCCACAACACATCAATGTTTGAAATTATGAAATGAAAAGCTGCATGTTTGTAAGAAATGAATCCATCAAGATGTCCATAATCCACAGTAAAGCTTTCACAATAATGCAGAATTTCTCCAAATCTGTTTTGATACAAACTCATGTACATCTTAGATGGCCTGAGGGTAAATTTTGAGTTTATTGTGTTTATTTTTGGTTGAACTATTACTTTAATAGTTCTATTAATATAGGTTTTAAAGTTTTATAAAATTACCGAAAACTACCGAAATGAGTTTAAATACTTTTCTCACACACACACACAAAAATTAGTTTGTTAATATTTATTCAAAATAATTAGTAATTAATTAGTAATTAGTTGATAAGTAATTACTGAACTGAAATTCTGGTCACCGTGTTTAGTGGCTTTACGTGATCATGACAGGTGTTGAAATGTTTTATTATATCAGAGAAAATGATTTAACAGTATTATTAAATTACTAGTGTGTTTGTTGACCACAAAGCTAGTCTATAATAAATACAATACGTTATTTATATAATTTAAACAGTTGTAACCCACAAAAGTTATTTCTCTCTCTAATATCAGGCAATAACTGATATACTCCTGATATAATGTAAAAAAAAAGCTTAATTTGTATTGAACCTGGAACATACTTTTGAAACCACCTTAAAAAATCCTAGTAGTTAACCACAACCTATGGAAGCCTGTTTCCACCACTGAATAATAATAAAAAAAAGTATTTGTTTTTTTTTTGTTTTTTGTTTTTTTTTAACAATTCCAATGACTTTTTCCCCTCAGAATTATGAGATATTCTGTAATTCTGACTTTATTTCTCACAACTGCGAGTTTATATCCCGAAAATTCTGACTTAAGAACTTGCAATTGTTGATATCTTGCAATTCTGACTTTATAACATGCATTTGTGATTTCATATCCCGAAATTCTGACTTTAATTCTCACAATTACGAGTTTATATCCCGAAATTCTGACTTAAGAACTCGCAATTGTTTATATCTCGCAATTCTGACTTTATAACATGCACTTGCAAGTTCATATCCCACAATTCTGACTTAACTTGCAATTTTGTTTATATCCCGCAATTCTGACTTAAGAACTTGCAATTGTTTATATCTTGTAATTCTGACTTTATAACATGTATTTGCGAGTTCATATCCCGCAATTCTGGCTTTATTGCTTATAGTTGTGAGTTTATATCCTGAAATTCTGACTTAAGAACTTGAAATTGTTTATATCTTGTAATTCTGACTTTATAACATGCCTTTGAGAGTTCCTATTCCGCAATTCTGACTTTATAACATCCATTTGCGAGTTCATATCCCACAATTCTGACTTAACTTGCAATTTTGTTTATATCCCGCAATTCTGACTTAAGAATTCACAATTGTTCATATCCTGCAATTCTGACTTTATTTCTCACAAATGCGAGTTTATATCCTGAAATTCTGCCTTAAGAACTCACAATTGTTTATATCTTGCAATTCTGACTTTATAACATGTATTTGCCGAGTTCATATTTGTATCATGCAATTCTGAGGAAAAAAAAGTCAGAATTGAGAGATGTAAACTTGCAATTGTGAGAATTGTTAGATTAAAAAGTCACAATTACCTTTTTTTTTTTTTTTTTTTCAGTTACGGAAACAGGCTTCTATCCCAACCTGTCCCTACAGTCAAATCAGACTTTATCCTATCAATATTTTTTTCTCACCTTGTCTTGTATAAATCCTCTGCAGGCCTTTAATTCGGAGACGGACAACTTCAAGCTCATGTACGGAGGTCACCAGTACCACGCCAGCTGTGCAAACTTCTGGATTAACTGCGTGGAACCCAAACCGCCGGGTCTCATCCTGCCCGACCTGCTCTAGAACCCTGAGCCGCTGTCTGAAGCATCATGGGAGTCTCTTCAGTCACTTTAGCTGTTTGGCATTTGAACCGGTACAGCTTTCATCACTTGAATTTGGGACGCAACTGATCTAGATCTGCCATCGTCGGTTGGAAGATCAGATAAATTATGTACTACTGAATAATACTTTATTTAAATTTTGTAAATGTGTCTTTGCTTCTACCTTTTTGGATCTGACTCTCAGCACAAAAGTGTCTGGTTGGTTGATTCCTTGCTGTTGATTTCTCTACCATGTGAAGTAAATACTGCATGCTATGTCTATAGCAGACTTGTAATATAAAATCCATAAAAACAATAAAGGTAAAACATTCGAAAGCATCAAAAAGCATAGCAGATAGTACTTACAAGAGAGAAACAAACTTTTATGTCGTTGTTTCTGTTATAGTTGTGCTGGAACACAAGTCACTTTAAAAGTGGGTCTGGAATCAGTTCTTGAATGCTTGTGATTTTCTGAGAGTCTTTTATAGACGCTGTGATGTTTAGTATTCTGGATTCAGATGTGACTCTTCTGAAGGACTTTGTTGTGTGAAACTGAAGGAAGTTCAAAAGTCAGGGGATGTAAGAAGTGCAAAGCGAGTCTTTTCACTTTTTCCAACCCAAGCGGTTATCATAAGAGCGATGTAAACTTTAATTTTGAATCATTTCTTTTCATTGAAGCACTCAACTGAGATTAAATGGCTTTGTGTACATCACTGTCAGTGTTTTACTGAGTACTTAACATTGTCTTAATGCCTTTATTGTTGTTTATTCAACTAAAATTAACCTTTTTTGTTTGTATTTTTGTCGGTAAGCACATATTAAATATTTGAATGTTAGTATTGGATGCAAATGTGAATTTTTTTTGTCCCACATTGAAGTGATTACTGTGCATTTTTGTAAAGTCAGCCTTCATCTGTTCGGTCGCTGTATCAGGGCCAGCTAGAGACAGCACATCCCTCACACTGACTCAGCGCTAATAGCTGCCATTCACAGCAATATTACCTTGGAAACGGTTTCCAGGGATACTGGACTTTGTATGATTGTCGAAAGACATCATGATTTAGTCCTCATCTGTACGTACAGAAGATGAGGAGCGACTTCAGTTAGATCAACTTTTCCACCGTTGCTGTTGAAATTTTAAAGGTAAATGTAGTTTAAATTATGAATTTGAGCTGACTTACACCGGCTTTGCAATTTTGATGCTGTTTTGACAGGCTGCTAGAGTGGATCATGTTCTGTCCTTGTCTTTACACACACACACTTGGCTAACAACCTTTATCCACCTTGTCGTCGCTGAACAGCAGGGATTAGATTTACAGAGACTTCCTGCTCTATGTTAATCCAGACGTTCTACAAAGCGTTGGAAGATTTAATACACAGGAAGTGAAATGGCGTTCTCTGACATGATCCTACACTCTTAAAAAATCATGCTTTCATTTGGACGTTTCTTTACATTTTCTTATAACATTTTAATAATCTAAACCTTAAGTGGAACCATATGCTAATAAAGAACCGTTATTTTTAAGAGTGTCATCCATTAAATACACATACTTATTTTTCAGCACGGACGTTTATGGGTGAGACTTATAGTTCATTACCCGCAAATAACGAGAATAACAACAGCAGTAATGGTAAAACTATTGCACTACAAACCAGTGTGTTTATAATTAAGATAATAGGCTACATTAAAAAAAAGGCAAGACACACCTATTTACAATATCAAGCAACAAAACGAGCTGGTTTGTACAGCTAAACGTAGCTGGAGACGGAAGCTAAACCCATATGAACCCACAAAATGGCCGCGCCCACTTTTACCGGAAAAATAAGGTGGATAATGGTGGCTAAGCAACCTAAACAGTGTCATGAATTGAGGGATCCCTGCTAACTGTATTCACTTCTGATTAATGTTTGGAGAACTTTTAGAGCTACTAATAACACACAAGTAAATGTTCACCTGGGCAAATAAACCCACTGCAAACGGCTGTTAACAGCAGCCCGAAACACAAACGCAAGGAGGAGAACGTACTGTGTTAGCAGGGAGAGCAAAGGAAGGAAGAATATGCTAACTGAATTGGGGGTGGGTGTTTATATGAACTAACTCATAAGAACAGTTTAGATGGAAGTATCTTTTCATCTTACCTTCGTATAATGCATATTCATGTAGTATTTAAAAGCACACTGTTTTGTTTACAGTGGTAAACAATGAAACGCTGTATCGCCGCTTGTTCGAAAGCGCCACCTGCTGTCAGAGAGTGAATTTGCGTCTCATTCAGTTCATGGGCTGTTTCTGTTTCGTGCAGGTATGTTTTATGTAGCGTATTTTCACATGCTAAGGTCAGACCATTTTGCTTTTGCTTTAAATTTTGATTCTTCAATGCAGATGTAAGCCTATGGGTAAGATTTCCGGTTCATTAGCTGTATAGATAGGCATCTTTGTATTGACTTTGTACATAATATAATTAGCGGAAATAATTGAATTCGCGTTTGATGTAGACTTCATCTGCCTTATAGAGAGTTTGCGGTTCGATCAGTTACACGGATGCGCTGCGCATTTGGCGCTACTCGGATAAATAACAGAATGGATTGCACGGTTAATGTACTCCTGAATCTGCTATATTTTGACAAACTAAAGTTAATAGGTGGTAAAGATACATACAAGCAGTATTAATTAAGATATTAGCCTAAATATTTCACTTCACCAGAAATTATAAAAACAAAGGAATGTTGTTAAGATTTTTGCCCTGAAAATCCTGGTTCAGTTTGGCCAACCACAAACGCCTTTTGTTCCTCAGACAGTTTTTAGCACTCGTCGCCTTGATTTGTTACAACTTTTGGCAGTCTATAGTAGCCTACTCCAAATATTTTTCCGGGTCTGACTGATTAGTACAGCCCAAAACATGACAATAATTGACCATTTTGAGCAGCAATAATCAGCTAAAGATATAAGTTTTGTTTGGTTTAGTGGCATTGTTTACGCTCAGTGCAGCCAATAAGGCCGATTAATGACACATCGTGAAAAAACACTATTCTTCAACACGGAAGTAAGTCATTTTGAGATATTTGGGGGATGACTGCAAAAACGCCAGTGTGGTATCTCTAAAAATTGGAACCAAATAATTGATCTTGTGTAAAAAAGGTGAAATTCTCAAAACACCAGATCAGCTAGTTTGGCATAATCTTACATTAATAATATATATTAAGAAATAAAACTAAATGGAGCACCATTGTTCTGAATATTATAATTAATTTGGGGAATTACGTGAGTCAAGTCAAATTCCTGAAATGTCAAGGTGGTGTAACCACCATTCAAGGAGCCATTTTGTTAATATTTTGCAACCTCTGGTGAATGCAAAAGTTAGTAACTTTCTTTAAAATGTGAGATAATTTGACATTTTTAAGGTATGGTTAAGTTTTCATATGTATACATGTCAAATGGTATGACCTCAGAAATACATTGATAATGCATCAATATTATAAAAATTAGTATTAACTTTAAAAAAAATCATTTGAAATATTCCCACCAAGGCCATGTACTTACATAGGTGTGTCCATGATAATGCCTGTCAAATTAGATTTTTTAATTTTTTTTTTTTTAAAATGTTTAGCTTTAATGCATATTTCTATTCCACTCACTTTTAAATGGATAGTTGAAAAGTACCACCAAGAATGAAAAGTACCGCCTGATTTTCGCACCTTCAAGCCATCCAAGGTGCATATGACTTTCTTCTTTCAGACAAATACAATCAGTGCTATATTAAGAAAATTAATGGCAGTAAGTGGGTGATATTCAATAGTCCTTCTTGTGTTCAGAGAATAGCTTTCCAGAGACATCAGTTCACTGTTGTCACATCATCACTATGATAATTTCGTGTTGCCAGATTTTTTTAGCTTTGAAAGAAAAACACTTTAATTGAACTTGACAGTTATGCTTGATTTTCAGTGTTTTTTCAACAAACAGTGGCTGTAGAAGCAACATGGTCAGGTGGTGTAACTGGTTTGTGTCAATTGGAGTAACCAGTATTTTTCATAAAAATATAATTATACGCAGGGAAATTAATGTGGAATAAAATGAAATCCTCTAGTTTAGCGTAATAATATGATTTTTTAAAATTTTTTACATAATTTGTCAAAGATTATTTAGAAAACAGAGGTGTTTTCAGCATATGTCCCACCAAATATTGCAAAAACGCATTCAACTTTACATTTAGAGATAACTCTAATAAAATCTATTTTTGTGTGATATTTTAAAATGAAGTATTTATTTCAATGAGTAAGCTTACATACTATCTAGGTGGATAAAATATTTAATATTTCTCATTCTTTGGCAGTTACACCATTTGACATTTTCACGTACATTCAGTCTTAACTTTTGTAAAAAATGGTGCATATGTCATTTTTAATTAAATAAAATCAACATAAACATGCAGTGTACATTTTAAAATACCTGATGCATGCTGTTAAAACAAGTTTATAATACATTATAATAATATGCTAAGACACACCAATTTGCAATATCAAGCAGCAAAATGAGCTGTTTTGTACAGGATTAATTGTATTGATCAGTATTAAGGTATACTTATATGTTACTTCACTGTAATTTGTATGTTAAAAATCTTTGCCAAAAAAAGAGCAAAAAGTAAACAAAACCTTTAAAAAATACAAGGAATACATTAAAATGTTTCACCCTTTATTCTTTTCAACACACTAATTAACTCTGAACTCTTTTACATAAATTCAGTTGTTTTTAACATGTATTAGTAAAAGCTTTGCTAAGAGTCCTCTTGACAGATGTCCTCCGGTTATAATTACTGCTTCACTGCAGAAAACATCAGAAAAAAAACATCTCGAGTTAAAAATTAAAAACCGAGTAGAAGTGCAAAAAGACCAAATAGACAAAATATAATTCATTCAAAAAAACTACTGCCATATTTATTGTTCTGCTTCTTGTGAAACACCCCGTTTTGTAGGAGCACTGAAGGGATAAATGCCAACACTCTTCTCTATGGTGATCAAAATTTCTTTAAAATACATAAATAGTTTATAAATCTGTTAAACTTAGATATTGTAGTGTTTTTCTGTTAAACATTTTGTCACTCTTCACATAACCTTCCAAGTCTTTTTTTTTTTGTATTTTTTATGCACAAGTTTAAATACACCTTGGAATATAATTTTTTTTTTTCAAATGCTACCAGTAATCAAACTCAGACCACTGCCTCTCAACAAAGATGGCAGCCAAACTGAAACAAAATCCTCACGATATTACGATTGGTAGGTTAACCAAGGACTGAATTCCTGATTCTCAGCACCACATTTGGTTGCCAAAGTGCTCCGAAATCCGACATCATCATCGCCAAGATTTATCACTAAAATATGGACTCAAAGTGACTTTTTCCATCTTGAAAATGGACATAAACACTCCCATCTGGCTTTATTCTCTGGCAGGAGGGACACGTGGACGTACGGAAAGAGGCCGGAAGACATGGAGTCAAAGATAGCTCAACAGACCCATCCAAAGTCCAAACCCCTCTTCACAAGCCCCAGTAAGGTGCCAAGTTCCTGCGGTCTCTCTCGTACACATCAGGAATGACCCCATATGGTGTCTGGATCATTTTCACAGAGTTCCTGCCAAACAGTTTCCTCTCGTACTCAATCAGTTGCCGCCAGAACCCTCCATTAGGACGAATGACAGGTCGGCGGGACTTGACCCAAGCGTGAGCTTCAGCCAGGGAAACTCTGTGGTACTTCATGAGGTAGGCCAAACAGAGCGAGGCAGAGCGGCTCACCCCAGCCGCACAGTGCACCAGCACTGCTCCCCGTTTGCGCCCCACGCTGTGAATCTTATCAGCCACGCTGTCAAAATACAGCGAGATCGGAGAATGAGGCATGTCGGCAAGTGGCACTTTCACATACTCCATGTGTGGCCAGTTGAAGTTGGGCAGCTCGATGGTGGCGTTCACCACGCAGGTAATCCCTTTGGACAGGAGGAGGCTGCGGTTGGATGCCACATTCCCCCGGGCAAGGAACAGGGAAGGAGTGATCTGAGCGATGCCCCCCAACAGGCTGCTGGTCTCAGGCAGCAGTCGAGGAACAGCGGTGGGCACCACTGAACTGCGGTGGTGGTGGTGGTGATGGTGGTGATGGTGATCTTGGTGGTGGAAGAACCCCTGACTTCGGGAACCCATAGAGGAGCGTAGGCAGGAGACGGAGAAATAGAAACCTTGAGGTGGCGCCAGGGTGTCTTTTAGTTCTCCTTGGTCATCTCAAAGTGAATGATGATATCATTGGGTGCACCTAAAACAAACCAAGAGTCAGTTTGTTTGGAAGAACACTAGACAAACCTTTTACAGCAAGGGTGTACAACCCTGATCCTGGAGTGCTTCCATCCTGCAGATTTCAGCTCCAACTCTGATCAAACACACCTGGACCAGCTAATCAAGGTGTTTAGGGTTACTCTATAATTACAGGCAGGTGTGTTGGAGCAGGGTGTGAACTGAAGTTTGCAGGATGGTATATAGAAGTCAACATTTCAAGTGGATCAAAAAAGTTCATCAAAGTTGTTCTAAGACAAGAACGGGTATTGTTTTGGTTTTAGGACAACTTTGTTGAAAGGTTTTGATACACTTCAAATGTGACTACTGTATATCCAGGAGCAGGGTTGGAGAGACTTGGTTTACAGCATATGTAGGGTTATGAAGTTACAACCTTCTGGTTAGTCCAAGAGCCTCATTTATACACATGTACAATTAATTTTGATACTTAGGGTTAGTTCACACACACAAAAACCTAATTCTGTCATTGATTGCCCACCCTCATGTTGTTCCAAAACTGTAAAACCTCATCTTTATCTTCAGAACACAAATTAAGAAATTTGTGATGAAATCTGAGACCTTTATTGACTTTCAATAAACAGCAATGCAACTGACACATTCAAGGCCCAGAAAGGTAGCAAGGTACTCTCATGAACGTGTGTCGAAGACTAACACAGAAGAGATTGTTCAATAAAATTATCTTTGTTTTCTTGGTGCACAAAAAGTATTCATAAAAAATAAGGTTGAACCAAAATGATGTCTCTGATTCCATCAAAAATATCTCATTTGAAGATGAACGAAGGTCTTACAAGTTTAGAACGACGCAAGGGTGAGTAATTAATGACTGAATTTTCATTTAGGGTGAACCATCCCTTTAATTCCAATGGATTTCATCCTACACCAAAAATGAGGAACAAATCTGGATTTAAAGGCAAAAACTGACAATGTGTGAAAAATGTTCCTATGCATATACCAACCGAAGAGCATGTGTACAAAGCTTTTGTGTTTATATATAGCAGTAAATGAGGGCATGCTCACACTAGCAACAGTTGCCTTTTACCAAGCCCTTATGTAGCACAGCCATTTTCATTGTTTTGTATGTGTTCCAAGTATCAGAACATTATTACAGAGGCAGATATCGATGATGGAGGAATTTGCAGCTTTACTCGTACACTACAGTTGCTGTTCATCAATAAGGTGAGAGCCAGATTTGTTATGAAGCTAAATATACTCAAATTAATTGAAAAGTGTACTATCCAAGTAGTAATAGAAGATGTTTGTTGTCGTAATGATGACAGTAGCACACACAAATGTGGTAGCTACACATAGACAGTAAAGTGAATATTCACATTACACGCCATCGAATACTTGAGTATTTGAGTAATGTGAATATTCGTGTTACTTGAATATTCACATCCGTTACTCGATCTAGATTACTCCAGTATTCAAGTAAAGCGAATATTTGTGTTACTCGAATATTCACATTGCGGTACCCACTCTAGATTACTGTAGTATTCAAGTAACGCAAATAATCATGTTCCTCACGGGATGCAGGAATTAATTAAAAAGTGTACTATCCAAGTAGTAATAGAAGATGTTTGTTAACATAATTATGACAGTAGCAAACACAAATGTGGTAGCTATTCTTATGGTGTGTGCACATTAAAAAAAGAAAGCAAAGCAAATATTCACACCACATTACTCACTCTAGATTACTTGAGTATTCGAGTAACATAAATATTTTATGTTATTTGAATCTTCACATCACATTACTGACTCTGGATTTTTCCAGTATTCGAGTAACGAGAATATTAATGTTACTCGAATATTTGCACCGCATTACTCGCAGGATGCATGACATAATTAAAAAGTGTACTATCCAGATAATAACAGAAGATGTTTGTTGTCGTAATGATGACAGTAGCACACACAAATGTAGTAGCTATTCCGTGCTCCGGTGCAGTTAGCAATTACAATATGTGCACACTGAAAACGAAGCAAATATTCACATGAGTTAACCGCTCTAGATTACTAAAAATTTGCATTACTCTAATATTTACTTTGGGTTACTTGCTCTAGATTACTCTAATATTTGAGTAATGCAAATATTTGCGTTACTCGAATATTCACATTGTGTTACTCGCTCTAGATTACTCCTTTATTCAAGTAATGCACATATTTGTGTTACTTGAATATTTGCATTGCGTTACTCATGGGATTTTTTTGTGACACTCACGTGAATAAAAACAATAATAAGCATGTTCTAAAACAATGATTTGTGTCAATAACACACACACACACACACACACACACACACACACACACACACACATATATGTTTTAAAGAACATTTTGGTAACTGTTCTGTATACACTAGTGAAGGTACGTTGAAAGCGTTTTGAAGTTTCATGGTTCACGTTTTCGAAGCATTCAAAATGCCACATGCTGGTGATGCCTACTGCAGAATGGTGTTATATATACAATAAAAATCCAGCTCAAACATGCATAAAAATACTTCATAATCCAATTGCAAATGTTTTGCTTTAACTGTAACCTCTTGAAATTAACCAATCCGCTAATACCAGTATATAAGAAGGTATTATCTTATTCATTTATTAGGCTTGTTTTGTTTGCTTTATGTATGCTTTATTGCCTTGGTTAATAAAGCCAATACCTACAACTCTAATTATACAAATGTGTCAGTAAAAATGTCTACAAATTTATATAATTCCCTTCAAAAGCCAGTTGTGCTCGCACAATGGAGGATTCGCTATTTACATGGCGGAATTTGCAAGAGCAAAGACAGAACATTTCTCTATGTACACAATCCCAGTGTGTGTAATAAGCACAGTTTACACACATGGTGTGCCCAGCTATAGGCGCATTTTACTAATGTACCCTTTAAATAAAAAAAATTACAAAATTCTGCACCATTGACACTTTAGACCAGGTTTTAGTTGATCAATGGTGCTCAAAATAGCATAGCCTGAACACACCTCGTTTTTCAGACCAGCATGCCTGTGGGCGAACAGATTGGCGCAAGTGCATTTGCTATTTAAACAACGTGGTGCTGGACATGAAAATTATAACTGTGTCAGGTTGAAACTAGCAAAAAGCTAGTATATGAAGCAGTGTTTCAAAAAGATCCATCACAAGTGTTCACAGTTAGGATCAATCTACGCACATCTTCAGAACTTTACCCGCTGTGCCATGGAAATAAGTACTCTATGTCCGTTTTAAAATGAGGACCAATTCAGAGTCCAGCGAGGTGCTTTACAAGAGTCAATGACTGAAGCTTCCTTGTTGATGGTAAAAGACAACATTAGCATGGCTGAATGCTGGCTTAATGGACTTAATTACTGTATGTACCCAGCAGATGTGCCCCTCTGTCAGACTCCTGTCCCTTGAGCTGTGCATGAGAGTGTGGGGGCACATGCGAAGCAAGTGTTTACTGAAGCCTGCAGGACCCTTATTAATCAAACCAAGAACAAGGCTTGAAACCTGTTATAAGCGAATACACTTGGTCAGACAGAAAGCCTGATGTATCGCACAGAACAAGAGGGCAGCCATGTTACTGTATTCTAGAAGAAAAAATATATTTTTGAAAGTTCAATTTAAAAATAACACTGTAAAATTAGCTTGAAATGATTCTAAATTATGATTTATTTTTTTTTTACTAAAAAAACAAACAAAAAACAATGATTTCAAAAATTATTTTTGGAAAATTCAGATAATTTGCCATAGTAATATGTTTTTTTTTATAGCATTTATGACATTTAGAATTACCTGTCGCATGTGCTCACCAGGTTTTGTGAAGTTTTGAGTTTTTGTTTAGCCTTTATAGGTTTTTAGGTATATTTGGACAGGCCTTTATTAAACGCCCCAGTTATAGCTTCCCAAAAGGTAACTTTCAACATTTTTTTCTAGAGAGATCAGAGAATTGTACTGCAGTGTTTTTTCCAGATTGAACGAAAGACTTAAGACTAGTTCGCAAAAGTAGTTTTTTTTTTTTTTTTTTTTTACATCTTCTCAGTCATAACGCTTTGATTGACAGCAGTGGTTTTACAGGCAAAGTCATTCAGAAAAAGAAGGTATATCGCATGATATGAAAATCAGGCATATGTGTGAAAATCTGTGCAATTGACAATTGTTTATAAATGAATGAATGAGGCATTTATATAGCGCTTTATTGTGTATTGCCGTACACCCAAAGTGCTTTACAATCATATGGGGGGTCTCTCCTCAACCACGACCAGTGTGGAGCACCCACTTAGATGATGCGACGGCAGCCACAGTACAACGGTGCCAGTGCGCTCACCACACACCAGCTACAGGTGGAGAGGAAAGAGTGATAGAGCCAATTCAATGAATGGGGATTATTTGGAGGCCATGATAGACAAAGGCCAGAGGAGGGAATTTGGCGTGGACTACTCTTTACGAGAAGTGTCATTTGATTTTTACTGACCACAGAGAGTCAGGACTTCGGTTTAACGTCTCATCAGAAGGACAGTGCTTTTTTTTGCAGTATAGTGTCCCCATCACTATAATGGTGCATTAGGACCCACATAGACCACAGGGTGAGCACCCCCTACTGGCCTCAGTAACACCTCTTCCAACAGCAACCTAGTTTTCCCAGGAGGTCTCCCATCCAGGTACTAACCAGGCTCAGCCCTGCTTAGCTTCAGTAGACAACCAGTCTTGGGCTGCAGGGTGATATGGCTGTGGCTAATTGGTTTACGCCAATTGTTTAATGCGATATCACCCCCTTTTTGGAGATACGCAAATGTTCTCATAGCCACTTGTGGCACTTGTGACCACGAGCATGCGTACTGATATTCACGTCGACGAGACAAATGGTTGCGTAGTTATGGATGTTTTTATGTTTTTTCAAATGACCTCAGATCCAGCTCTTATATACGTGTTGAGTTTGGCAAAGATATCTCAGTCTGTTCAAGAGTTTTAGTTTTAGTAAAAGTGCCCTTGCCACTTTCGAACGCCTTGGTTTCCCTTTGTGAAGGTGAGTTGAAAGATCAGCTTTTTATGATAATTATTGATATTCACTCTCCAGAGAATCTTCTGCACTGGTTTGGTTCCGATCAGGTGAAAAACCTAGGATAGTTCACAAAATTAGGTTTTTCAAAAAATGCTAAATACCTGCAATTTTCAGGTGATGGATAAATCTGATTATGACAAACGGTTTAGGAGTTATATTCGATTTTGTACTTTTGATCACTGTAGCGCCCCCGTCAGGCCAATTGGGGCAAGTCTTGGTGATGTAGAGGGTGTGAGTACTACCATCCCTCTAAGTTTCAAGTCTCTACGACTTACGGTTTGGTCTGTCCGATCAGTTATATGTGGAGATTGCTGATCATTGGCCATTCTAACAATTACAATAGGTAAAGCATGCATTATAAACTTTAAATCTGGTCATGGTTTGATTCAATTTAATTAAATGATTTTGTTCTGCAGAAATTTAAGAAGCCTGACGGAAATCAATAGAAAGCATACTTGGCACAGTAATAGTGATGTAATAAATTGACAGATGTGTTTATAGAGTATTTTACAGTGGCTTCGAATACAGCTAAGCTAATCATAACCATCATAATCAAGAACCGAATCTATCTATTTTACTCTCCCTTTTTAAAAATGCATAAAATGTATTCTAACTGCTTTTTTTCTGCACTGTTTTAAGAACTTATGAAAATGTAAGAATTCCACTTCAGATACAGTCCATTTCTTTTTATTATGAATTCATTGTTACTCCAAACTAACCTGGCAGCAAGTCCAAGGTTATCCAACTTTTTCTTCACTGAGGGAAAAATGTCATTCCCATCACATTATACCAAAATCCTCCTGAAGGTTGAGCCAAGGCCGTGATCAGATCTCTATTCAGGGATATGCAATAAATGTTTTAACACAGATGAACTTCACTTTGAAAAAGTTTCATTTTTCAAGACTTCTTGTCAAAACTGCCCCTAATTGAAGAATCATACTATATCATAACTGACGTGCTTTGTCAGATAAATGAATCACAATGCATGCACTTTTACATCTAGTTAACATGTCTAAAATGACTTCAACTTGCAAAGTAGCAGTACTTCCAGGGGGTTTAACTAACAAATGTTTCATTATGTTAGAGTAAATGCTAAGCCTCACGGCTGTAAGAAACCTCTTTGAAACCCTCAGCTGAAGGTTGTGTTCTGGACGCGATGATGTTCTCAGGTAACACGCTCATTCAGCCGTCAATTTTGGCCCTCAGACGCCCCTGTGGATTCCAAGTGTGCTGAAATCTGCTTCCTCCAATTACTGGGGGTCGAATCGCTGGCAGGCATGAAAAACAACTGAATGTAGAGCATCTGTTTTTGCCGCCTACCTTTCATACATCAGCATGTTTTATTGAAGGACAGACGGTCTACTTACGGCTTGTGCGCTGTTTGTTGTTCCCCATCATGCCTGAGGGCTCTATATCATTCATTCCTTTCAATATAATGCATGGGGCTCTGACCCTTATTAGCATGCTACAAATAAAAAACCTATCATGTTGAATAAGAATTACATCAGATGTGCAAACAGCACCTGTGATGGTGGTTCCTCCACCCTCCTCCCTTGACGCTCTATAGCAACATGTGGCCGCTTTTTCTGGTATGTTTTTCCATTTCTATCTTTCTTTTACCATTAAACATGCACACTAAAACTAATTAACACATTAAATTGACAGCCCTATAATATTCCGGAAAAGTGTAACATAGTGGCACACAGTGGCAAAAGGACCATTCATTTATGGCAGTGTCCTTGTGCCCAGTAGTCTGCTACTGTGTTTGCATTAATAAAACCCATCTGCCCCAGTTCGTGCTGGCTGTCTCCCTGAGCCTTCCTCTACATCAATGAAAAACAGCCCGCCTGCCATTCTCATGGGACTCTGATCGCAATAACATCTACAGTCTCTAACATCCTTTCAAACGCTGCACACAATCTCTCTCTCTGGCTGTCACTCATTTTTCACACTAAAATTACGGAGTTTGGATGCTGTGTGTGGTGCCCCACAAACTCTTTCACAGCTTGTGGGCTTGTTAACACAAAAGGCCAGTCAGTGTCATTGTGACTAAGTGTTCTTGAGTAAATTGGTGTACAATCCACCTGGCTTAATGGAATAGTTGACCCAAAAACTGTAGCTTTCGAATCAAATATGACACCATGGTCATGTCAGTTCAGATGTCATTTGTGATCCTGGACCACAAAACCAGACTTAAGTAGTACGGGTATATTTGTAGCAATAGCCAACAATACATTGTATGGGTCAAAATTATTGATTTTCTTTTATGCCAAAAATCATTAGGATATTAAGTGAAGATCATGTTCCATGAAGATATTTTGTAAATTCCCTACCCTAAATATATAAAAACCTAATTTTTGATTAGTAATATGCATAGCTAAAAACTTAACTTGGACAACTTTAAAGGCGATTTTCTCAACATTTAGATTTTTTTACACCCTCAGATTACAGATTGACAAATAGCTGTATCTCGGCCAAATATTAACAAACCATACATCAATGGAAAGCTTATTCAGCTTTCAGGGGATGTATAAATCTCAATTTGATTTTTGGTTTTGTGGTCCAGGGTCACGTGTTCTTGCACAGCTTGTGAATGAATGTCATCGGTGCATATTTGACTTAAAGGGATAGTTGTTAAATTGTGAAAAATAAACTCGGAATTGTGAGAAAAATTCAGAATTGTGAGATTTGCAAATCTGACTTTTTTTCTCAGAATTGTGACATACGCACTCGCAGATCTGACTTTTTTTTTGGAATTGTGAAATATAAACTCACAATTGCAAGAAAAAAAGCTGAACTGACAGATTCAAACTTGCAAATCTGAATTTTTTTCTCAGAATTGTGACACTCGCAGATCTGACTTTTTTTTTTTTTTGAATTGTGAGATAGAAACTCGCATTTACGAGTTATAAAGTCAGAATTGTGGGATATAAACTCAAAATTGCAAGAAAAAAACATGCAAATCTGAGTCTTCTAAAATCAGAATTGACATTTCAACTCAATTGCGAGAAAAAAGGCCGAATTGTGGGATATAAACTCACAATTGCAAGAAAAAAATCTGAATTGAGAGGTTCAAACTTGCAAATCTGAATTTTTTTCTCAGAATTGTGAGATAAAACTTGCAAATCTGACTTTTTTTCTCAGAATTGTGACACACACTCGCAGATCTGACTTTTTTTGGAATTGTGAAATAGAAACTCGCAATTACGTGTTATAAAGTCGGAATTGTGGGATATAAACTCAAAATTGCAAAAAAAATGTTTTGCAAATCTGAGTCTTCTAAAATCAGAATTATGACATTTAAACTCAATTGCGAGAAAAAAGGCTGAATTGTGGGATATAAACTCACAATTGAAAGAAAAAAATCTGAATTGAGAGATTCAAACTTGCAAATCAGAATTTTTTTCTCAGAATTGTGAGATAAAAACTTGCAAATCTGACTTTTTTCTCAGAATTGTGGGATGTAAACTTGCAACTTCAAGAAAAAAAATAAATAAATAAATATATATATAAACTCGTAAATCTGACTTTTTTTTCCTCAGAATTGTGACAAACTTGCAAATCTAACTTTTTTTCAGAATTGTGGGACATTACTAGATATAAACTCGCAAATCTGACTTTTTTATCAGAATTGCAATATAAACTTGCAAATATGACTTTTTTTCTCAGAATTGTGATACATAAACTCGCAATTGCGAGTAAAAATGTATAATTCTGATGAGGACATTTTTTTTGATTGCTACAATTATATCTTATAATTCTGAGAAATTGCAATTTTTTTCTTCAGTTGCAGAAACAAGCTTTCAAAGTAACCAGAACCACTTAGTTTCAACATTCTTCGATATTTTAATCTTTTCTGTTTCATAGAAGTCACACAAGTTTGGAAAGACACCAAGGAGAGTAAATGTTGACAGTATTTTCTATTTTAGGTGAACTAACCCTTTAAGAACTACAGTGGATGGGAACATTTTTGCATAAAATGGGTTAAAAGATTCATTTCTGGTGCCGTGACCCGGTGACTACTGTAGGTGTTGAGGAATAAAGGCTTGATATATAAGAGCAAAGATGAACCTCAGCAACCCAAAGTGCTGATAGAGTCAAAGGCCTCACTGCTGACTATCACAGCTATTTATACAAGTGAGTGAGTGGAGCAGTGGGAAGACAAGAAAGAGAGAGGAAAAGAAGGAACATCTTTGGCCTCATCTTTTTTTTGCTGATTGAGTTGCTTCTAAACATATAGCATTTGTTTAGGAATATGAAAATATTGTCATCTACACAATCCCACATCATTGATTTCTTCTGTATAACACAAAAGAAACTGTGAAAACTATTCAATGAAAAACATCAAGCTTCTAGTTTCAAAAAAGAACAAACAAGCTACATAAAAGTGGTCCATATGACTCAATACTCTGCAGTGGTTCTCAAATCTAATTTCCATTTTTGCATTTTCAAAATTTGCTGCATCATATTTGTGTATGAGACACAGATGTAGCCTACAGGGGGGGAAAGCTACAAGATATCTTCTTTTGCGTTTTACGGTGGAAAGAAAGTCATACAGGTTTGAAACGACATGCAAATGATAACAAATTGCAACTATTTAAAGCCAAATGTGTGCTTTACTATTTTATTATGAAAACACACTTGGGGTAAGTGTCTATGAAAATGCACTAAAAAGACATCACCCTGCATATTATACGTAAATTAGAAGCAACAACTCAATTCTAAATGAATGTCTTCTCCATTGGGAGCCAAGCAATTCTGCTACACACACAGTACTTCATTTTCTCCACCTGTGGAGTGGCGTGAACACGTATTCTTGGTATGGCAGTAATGGGCTGCTGTGTCAACCTCACACACACACATACAGGCACTCATCACTCAGCGTGTGTCTGTGGGTCTGTCAACACCAGTGCACATCACAGATTCAGTGCCGAAGGTCTCCGATGCCGTGTGTAGAAATTCTCCCAGAGTCTGATTCCACCTCCGCAAGCATTAATGGGAACGAGAGACACCTGCTGAGAAACTCGAGCCCCAAAATGGCAGCCCTTCTTCCACACCAAATGTGGAAAACAGGAAACTGAACCTGAGCCTTGTTTACGCTACCAGCTTAATCTTGTCAATAGCCCAATGAAACAATCCATGCTCATTCAACAAGTGACAGCCTAAAGCAAGGTGGTTGATGGCATAAAACAAACTAAATTACAAAATTACTGAAATTAATGTTAGTTTCACACAAATTTCACAATATAACGTGGCAGTAAGCCTATGGATGAGAAAACGTGGAAGCTGCTAAATCATATAGAGAAGGACTTAGTAAGCAGGAACGGCACAATATTTTGATAAACTAAAGTTAATGGGTGGTAAAGATACATACACGCAGTTTTAATTAAGATATTAGCCTAATATTTCACCTACCTGACCGGAAACGATAAGAACAAACACGATTGTCAAGATTCTTGCCCTGGAAATCCTGGTTCAGTTTGGTGAACCACAAACCCCTTTTGTTCCTCAGACTTGCACTCTTTTCCTTTATTTGTTATAACTTTTGGCAGTCTATAGTAGGCTACTCCAAATGTTTTTCCTGGTTCAACAAATTAGTACAGCAATAATCAGCAAAATATGTGAGTTTCGTTCAGTGGCATTGTTTACATTCAGAGCTGCCAATATGGCCAATTGCATCGTGAAAACCCTCTATAGGGAAATAATGAGAAGAATAACAACGTGCAGTAAACAGTACAACTGTTTGCACTACAAATTAGTGTGTTAATAATTAAAATAATATATCAAATAACATGGTAAGACACCAATCTGTAATATCAAGCAGGAAAACGAGCTGTTTTGTCCAGCTAAAAATAGCTGGACACGGATAAGACTGACTTATAAAATTTACAAAATGCTGTGCCCATTCTTATGAAAAAAAAGGTGGATACATATTATTTGAACAGTTTCAAATTACCCCCCCCCCCCCAAAAAAAAAAACAAAACAAAAAAAAACAAAACAAAAAAAACACTTGTACTGATTTGCGAATTAATCAATTATTTAAAAGATTGAACGCAAAGATTTGTTCACAAATCAGATTTTGTCCGTTTAAAGCTTACAGGGGTTGTAAAATATTTATTTGGACATATAAACTTGCATATTTGGTTTATCCTACAGGTGTGAATGGTTGTGAAAAGTCTCAAAAACCTGTACCTGTGTCAGTGGTAGTCTATTTATTAATGCAAGTTTCTCGAGTGCACTTATTTGTTAGAGTGAACAACATGGTCGATGGACCTAAGCAATGATAATAATGGTTAGCCAACACTGAGGTGAAAGGAACAGGTTGGTGCCAGTGACTGAGTGTAGATCGTATTCGGTTGCATTGAGCGCCTCATGTCTGACTCAGTCACGCACATCAACCTGTTCAATCAATGGCATCCATGACATACATTTAAAAAGCCATTTGAATGCTTAAATGCTTTAATAATACAGAAAATCTACAACTGATACCTCTACGGTGAACCTGTTGCTGCCTAAATTGCAACAATAGAGTATGTAGTTCAAACTCTTCATTGAAGCATCATGACCAAAACATCGCGGAAAATTACAACTATTTTTCGAACTGTTTGTGTTCACTTATTGTGAGAAGCATTTTCTGTTTCTTTCATTTTCAAACTGAATGCGCAATTATGTCGGACAAACACACTAAATGCGTTTACATTTCCGAAATGTAAAGACATAAAACATCACAAAAGCTGTATTTAGTCTACTGTTGCGTCCATCATCAGCGTAGATTCTGTTTAATAAGATTACTGGTGTTCCTCTGACCCAAAGAACGGACTTAAACTTACCTCACACACAAAACATTGTCCTCTGAAATTATACGCGGGTTACACATTCAGCCCAAGGCAGAATTTCTCTCTATCACAGCGCAAACAAGCTGATATTTTTGGGAATATTCCGTAAAAATCTGACAACTCTTCGCGCTTCCCCGTGATGGAGGTGAGCGCGCGCGCGTATCTATGGTGCGTATGACAACAGGAAATTTTCTATTGGGAAAACATACGCTTAAAGAGCACAGAAGCGCCTCCCCCGTCCGACACTACAGGCAGTCAGTCCTCATACTGACACATCACGATCCACACTCAGCTACAAATATGACAAGACATTCTCAAACAGCATGTGCAAATGAACATGACGCCACTGGATAAACTTAAAGAGCCTCAGGCGCGTCATGTTTACGAGGGTGATGCAAATAAACAGGTCATCTGACTGGAATTTAGAATATAATCCCTATTAAACTGATTTAGTAATTACTGCTGGATTCTCTTACTACTGTATTATTTAGGCAGTTGCCATGCGTTTGTCAGATAAACAACAAAGCAAGGAATATAACTTTTCTCTTAATGCCAATTTAGAGCCCTTTAAAGGACGGTTAAATAACCGTCATTATTTAAATTATTAATTCACCCTCATGTAAATATGACTTCTTTCTTTGGTACATAAAATGAGTAGGCTATTTTAGCATCAAAGCTTTGTTTGGGGGTCTGTGGAAAACACAGATGATGAAACAATGACTTTATTTGGAATTTTCACAACATGACTTTATACTTAAAGAGTGTTTTCACCATGGGTCATCAATTGGCCATATTGACGGCACTGAACATAAACAATTCAAGTTTATTTGTATAACGCTTTTCACAATACAGAAAATTACAGTTTCTACAATATATTTATTAGCTTGCTAGTGGTGCTATGAAACAATGCCACTGGACCGAATGAAAATCACATATTTTGCTGATTATTGCTTCTGAAAATGGTGAATTATTGTCATGTTTTGGGCTGTACCAATCGGTCGGACCGGGATAAACATTTGGAGTACTGTAGACTGACAAAAGTTTTAACAAATTAAGGAGAAGAGTGCAAAACCCTGTCTTCACCACCTATTAACTTTAGTTTGTCAAAATATTGTGCCCTTTCTTGCTTACTAAGTCCTTCTCTATATGATTTAGCAGCTTCCACACATTGTTTCTGTGGTTTAGAAAAATGATATTGTTAAAATCATTTCAGAATGCTTTTTTTTCCAGCTGATAAACAATTATAACATTGTCAGCTAATCAGAATTTATCCTCCTCAAGCATTTAAAGCAGTAGTCGACAAAACTGCAGCACTTGCTTAAAATAAAAAGGATGTTATTGTTCTTTAAAAGTATAGGTGCGGTCGTTTGTACATTTAATGGCTCTGGCTTCCATTGTCATCCACTTCCAGCCATTTTCAGCTGTACAAAACAGCTTGTTTTGCTGCTTGATATTGCAAATTAACACGTCTTACATGATTTTAATGTATTATCCTTCTCGTTATTTCCCTATGGCTGCTAATGAACTGCAAGTCTCACCCATTCACAGAAAAGTCTTTCCTATTTTTTTCCTAGTCGTTCCTATGGAAGAAATAAAGTCATACAGACTTGGAATGGCATGAGAGTGAGTAAATGAATACAAAAGGTTAATATTTGAATGAATTTTTCATATTTCTCTGTTCACCCATCAGACGAATGCATGGATTTATCCTTGACTCATACATAAATAGATTATGAAATGAAACACAAGAGCTCTGAGTGAGACTGAAGCTAATTCCGACTTGCAAGATTCATTTTTTATCTGTTGATTCATGTCTGGAAGTGCAACAGTTTACAACTGTATCATTAACACTTAAGCCAGAACATATTGGCATGAGCGCTCTCTGGAAAGCCACGTCTCAAACACAAACATCATGCTTATCGAGGTCAGAACACTAGAATCAACAGCAGGCAATTTAATGCTAAGCTTCAGTCTCAGATGCTCAGCATTTGAGGCACAGAACTCAAGCCCTTTATTTGAGATATATCTCACCTCAGAGGCAAACACAGAGCTGTACTGTTTGGACTTCCAGCATAACTGTAGTGGCGTCAGAGGCAGGAACGGTCTGAAAAGAGAGAGGACAAAGACTGGAAGAGTCAGTGGCACACCTGATACTCTCTGCTGGGGAGAGAGAGCTCCAGCCCAGGGGAGGGTCACTGCTTTTCTGTTGCCCTGAACAATACAGCGAAACTGCTTGTAAAAAAAAAAAAAAAACCTGCTTGTGCGAAGGATGATGCAGGATACTGTAATTTCTCACAATTTCTTTTAAAGACCACATGAAATTGAAACGAAATTCATGTCTATTAGGTTTAAGGTCACTTATATGCTAGTGTACTACTAAAAGTGAACAAAAAATAGCAGATATATACAAAGGTTTTTTTTAATGTTTTTCAAAAGGGTCTCTTCTGCTCAGCAAGCCTGCATTTATTGAAAAACAGTAGATTTTAGAATTATTTTTACTATTTAAAATGACTGCTTTCTATTTGAATATATTTAAAATGTAATTTATTCCTGTGATCAAAACTGAATTTTCAGCATCATTATTTGCAGTCTTCAGTGTCACATAATCCTTCAGAAATCATTCTAATATGCTGATTTTTCCTTTCAAGAAATGTATACTTATTATTATTATCATCAAAAAAAAAAAAAAAAAAAAAAGGATTCTTTGATGAATAGAAAGATCCAAAGATCAGCGTTTATCTGAAATAAAAGCTTTTGTAACATTATACACTATACAATTCAAAAGCTAGGAGTCGGTATAATCTTTTTTTTATAATAATAATAATAATACATGTTTTCTGAGCAGCAAATCAGAATATTATAATGATTTCTGAAGGATCATGTGACTGGAGTAATGATGCAAAAAAATCAGCATTGAAATCACAAGAATAAATTACATTTTAAAATATATTCAAACAGAAAACAGTTATTTTTATAATAAAATGTATTTACAAATTTTTACTGTTTTGCTGTACTTCTTATTAAATAAATGCAGGCTTGGTGAGCAGAAGAGACTTCTTTAAAAATATTAAACATTTTACTGTTTAAAACTTTTGACTGGTAGTGTGCACTAATGTTCAAAAGCATTTTTTAAAATGAAAATAAAATAATTTACAAAGAATGCAAAAATGGTCACGATCATGGTTTTCACAAAAAAATTAAGCCACACAACTGGTTTCAACATTTATAATAATATGAATTTTGAAAAGCAACCAAATCAGCATGATTTCTGAAGCATCATGTGACACTGAATACTGGAGTAACAATGCTGAAAAATTAGTTTTGCCATCAGGAATAAATTACATTTTAAATTACATTAAATAGAAAACAGTTACTTTAAATTTTAATAATATTTCACAATGTTATTTTCTTTCTATATATAAAAATTCTATATATTTTTTAATAAAATACTTGTAACCGTGGTAAACATATAAGACATCTTTAAAAAACAAAAAAACAAAAACATTTTAAATCTTACCAGCTCCAAAGTTTTGAATGATTTTGTTTTAATTTTAAATAATTAAAATGTGCCCGTTTCTGGAAATGTGATATCCGATGACATATCTAGTGCTAACAGAAAAATTTAGTTTTGCCAGTAAGTGAATAAACAAATAAAGGCTGCTGACTATCTGCAAAAAAAAACCTTTCAAAAAGGGCTCCTGTTTTAACAGGAAATAAACAAAAGAAAGACATTTGGAGTCTTTAATTACTAGCAGTAATGTTGTAATATTTATTTATTTGATCTTTTTCTTTTAAAAACGCTAATTAACATTAGTTGAAAGAATCATAAACTACAAATTAACGCACAGAATGATCCTACATTTTTACCAATAAATTTAACATGAAATCAAATGTGTATCTGAATTATACACATTTTTTAACCTAATATATTTCCAGTCAATAAAATGCCCCACCCTGCATTTCTTTCTTCTTAAATATCTTTAGATATTTTATTTGATTAGACTTGTCCATGCAAAACAGCTCTATATACCATATTTATTATGACGGTATTTATTTATGTTGCTAGTCAGCTGTTGCTACAATAATTATATTATGCAAGAATGCAACTGATGTGCACTTGTACATCTGAGAAGCCTTAATAAGAATCGTTTAGAGGAAACATGATTGCTGAAGAGGAATGTGATACTTGCTGGCACAAGGATGATCATTGTTTTAAAAAAAGGAACAGCGACAGATAGAGAAAATGACAGAGAAAGAATGAGCCGGGCTGCAGAGACGAGACTAAAATGAGACTAAAATGTCAGATGAGTCACAGACGTTCCAGTGAGACGGTAAGCCGTAATATGTTTCCACTGGCTTGAATGGAGGCAGAAAATTTACTGTGATGCTGTCAGGGGAGCCAACCCATAATCTGATCTAAATGGAGCTACTCAACGCCGTACTCGACCAGGAGAATAAAACAACACACATCTGACCTACTGAAAACAAACCATGACACACCCTCAGAGTTCAAATGCCATTCTTTCACCAGGACGACGGCAACTCGTCACTTTCGTATTTAGGCCAATATCTAATTAAACCACAGCAAAAGAATTTCGAACATGGCATTAAAACCATTCCACTGCCCCTGTGTGAGAGTCGGACCAGAAATAGATGGTGTTTCAGGCATGCTGGAAGAGATCCAGAGTATCCTGGCTCTCCAGAGACAGACACCCTGACATCTTCCACAATCTCTCTTCAGATGGACAGGCTGGAGTTTGGCCTTGCCTCAGGCATCTGCTAACACATCTAGACATCTTGCCCATGAACTCACAGATCCATTGCCCACAGTTGTAACAAGATCTCTGGATTAATTGAACGTTCCGGGTTCAGAACAAGCTAAGCTCTATGAACAGTATCTGTGGCATGCTGTCCATTAACACACTTAATTTCAACTTGCAGTTACAGTAATGAACGTACAATAAAAGTTTATGGGGCAAGGGACTCTGGAGGTTTCAAAGGGGTCATAAACTGCCTTTTTAAAATTATTTTGTACTGTTCTCTGTGGTCTACTTATAATGTTATCAAGATCAAAAATGTGAAAGTAATAGGCTATTTTCTGTTCTGTTTTGACCCCTGTCATCAAAACGCTCTGTTTGAATAAGCGTGGTGGATTTTAGACTCGGAAGTAAATGCCCACTGGTTATTACTTGTGTATGTTTGACAGCCTACACTCTAAAAAAAGATGGTTCTTTGAAGGTTCTTTACATGTAGTAACAGTTCTATTTAGAACCATAGCATCCTGAAGAACCCTTTTAATCCTGAAATGGTTCTTAGAGTTAGAGTTAGGGTTCTTTATTCCCGCCCTTTTGATTTTCAAATCTGTAACTGTCAAAGCACCTTATTAGTGAGTTTCTGGAGCTGAGAGATCCAACTACAGACTGTCAACACACTCTCAACAGGTAAATGATTTCATTCTTACTTTAAAATACAAAATTAAATATAAAAATGTATTGGTTTCCAA
Source organism: Cirrhinus molitorella (assembly GCA_033026305.1). Classification (NCBI taxonomy): domain Eukaryota; kingdom Metazoa; phylum Chordata; class Actinopteri; order Cypriniformes; family Cyprinidae; genus Cirrhinus; species Cirrhinus molitorella. The sequence goes on from CM065134.1 coordinate 18,736,021, forward strand.
ACAAATATGTTCTTTTCTCTTCTTTTTAAATCACATGTAGCCTAAGTGTGAGCAGCTCTGACAATCCTCTTCACTACGTAAGTAACAGATCCATATTGTATCCATATTGTTTTTTTTTTTTTTTTAATTACTTATTTATGTTTTACTAACAGAAAAAAAGTTGTCTCATTTCTGATCTTCTGAAGTTCAGTTATCCAACAGACTGCCAACACACTCTTATCAGGTAATTATTTGTTTCTTATAATGTCTATATTTTTTTTACTTTTTAAATCGTTCCTGTTTTCCAATCATGTCTTTTTCTCTTTTCAGTGTAAGAGAACATGTAAGTGACCAGCCCTGTTCAGTTAAGGATGCTTTTTAAGGATACCTCTTCACCAATTAATAAGTAACAATAATGGTTCTTTTATTGTTTTTACAAAAACAAATGGAAGGAGACACACTGTAAATCTAAACTCAATTGTGTATTTCAGATGCTGTCACATCCTACAACCTCGACATCTGCAGAGAGAAACTGCCACTCAGTCACATCAAAAGACATAATGATGAACTTACAGGCATCATAGAGGATTATGAAAATACAGTATTTCACTGGAACCTGGTCTTCATTTCACTATTTTGATTCTATTTTTACTTCTTTAAGCATTTATGTTCAATGTGAAAGGCATCTATTAATGTTTTCTTGTTGTTATAGTGCTGTCATTTTTTGCTACCAATTCACGTCATTAAAAAATAAAAAGTGCCTAACTGACACATGTTGTTGTTGTATATACACTACAAGATACTGAAATACCAGACAGAAGAGTAAAAAGCAATAAAACAGTTAATTAATACATAGTATATTCAAATAATATTAATAATTACATAAATATACTAATATGAATGAAAATAAACTAGCATTGAAAAGGTTATTTATAATAAAGTTTTCATTTCCAATAAAAAAACATGGTCTTACAGTCATGGCATACATTTTGTGTTTTGAAAGGTCTGCTGCTTAAGCTGTTGTGGTGTTCATTCACATTGTTTCTAGATTATTGTGTAGAATTATCAGATGCATTTTATATAATTGCTAAAAGCTTCATTGGTCAAAAAATTTACTTTGCACAAAAAAACAAATTTCACTGTTTTTTGATCCTGACACAAAATGATCTGCTAACACCAACTGACTAATATCAGCAGCACATGTGAAAGTGTGAATGAGCACTAGTCAGGTGAAATCACTATCATGCCAATCAGAGTGTAACAGCAGACTGATATAGCTATAAAAGAATGGAAGAAGAGACTCCAATCATTGTGTTCTTGTTAGCAATGGTTACCTTCAAAAATAAACACGAGCAGCCATCATCGCTTTGCATCAAAATGGCCTCACATGCAAGGAAATTGCTACAAAGAATATTGCACCTGAAATATTGCTCTCCTCCTGAGGAGTCAGTTATGGAATCGTGCCACAACCAGTGCAGAGCTTGCTCAATGGCAACAGGTGGGTTTAAGAGCATCTGCATGCACAGTGAGGCCAAGACTTTTAGACAATGGACTGGTGTCAAGAAGGGCAGCAAAGAAGCCACTTCTCTCCAAGAAAAACATCAAGGAAAGACTAAAATTCTGCAGGAAGTACAAGGCTTGGACAGCAGAAGACTGGCGCAAAGTTATTTTCTCTGATGAAGCTTCCTTCCGACTGCTTGGGACATCTGGAAAATTGATTGTCTGGAGAAGAAAAGGTGAATGCTACCATGAGTCCTGCGTCGTGCCAACAGTGAAACATCCTGAGACCATCCATGTGTGGGGTTGCTTTTCAACCAAGGGAGTGGGCTCTCTCATAATTCTGCCAAAAAACACTGCCATGAGTAAAGAATGGTATCAAAATGTCCTGCAAGAGCAACTTCTTCCAACGATCCATGAGCAATTTAATAATGATCCGTGCATTTTTCAGCATGATGGAGCACCATGTCACAAAGTATAAGTGATAAAGAAGTGGCTCGAAGATCATGACATTGAAATTTTGGATCCTTGGCCAGGCAACTCCCCGGATCTCAACCCCATTGAGAACCTGTGGTCAGTCCTCAAAAGGCAAGTGGACAAGCAGAAGCCCACAAATTGTGGTCAACTCCGAGAAGTAATATGGCAAGAATGGATCGCCATCACTCAGGATTTGACCCAGAAGCTAATTTCCAGCATGCCAGAGCGAATTACAAAGGTTATGAAGAACAAGGGTCAACACTGTAAATATTGACTCATTATAATTTTGTGCCAATAAAATCCTTTAAAACTTATAATATGCTTATCATTGTTTTTTAGTATACCATAGAAACATGTGAAAAATAATCTACAAATGCTGAAGCAGTAAACGTTGCAAAACACAAAATGTAGCTATGTCTCTGCCAAAACTTTTGGCCATGACTGCATATTCGGGTCAATACGGTAGTTATTAATTCAGTTCAGTTCACATAGTGCTTTTGAGGATACACATTATCTTTCAATTCTGACTTTGCAGCCATAATGAGCGTTGCACTTTTCCCCATTCAAAACTATATGAGTGACACGTCTTGGGTATTCTATAGTCTTTGATTAAACCCAGAACAATTCTTTAAAGCAGTGGTTTCTTTAGGGGCCGTTCACATGTCGTGCCTAAAAACGCGTGGAAAACGCGAGGCACACCGGTTTCCCCGTCTTTCCAAAGCGCTCTGTAGCTTGCCCTTCTTTGGCGTCTGCCGTTGCTAAGCAACAATGACCTGCGTTCTCCACAAAGACACAGATGTTACAGCAAAGCATAAATGGATTTCCAGCACTAAACATCGCTTGCAGTAGCTCTACTACTACATTTATTTAAAATGGTTATCCCTGTAACAGCCTTGATCAGCTGTTCATCCATCTTGGCTGAGCTTTCGATGTTGTTACAGGGAAGGATGAAGCTGATTGGTTGTTTCTTGTCACATGACTCGCGGTGCGCTTGGGCATTCTGAAAAGTTGAAATTGTTTTATCTCGATGCATGAGCGTCACGACCGCGTCGCTTCCATTATGAGCGTGCAAACCGCGTGGCTACATTTGAAATAACAAACTTGAGCGTGCAAAAGACGCAACATGTGAACGGCCCCTTAGGGAGCCTGAACAAACTTCCAGGGGGCTTCAAGATGGCAAAACTAGAAATCAATAAATATATTTTTAAGAAGAATACCTTTACAAGAAGATCTTAAAAAACAATTAATAAACCTGAATGTTTGAAAAAGAGTGATTTTAAAATTGTGATTTTTAGATCATGTAAAATAATAAAATCTCCACAGGCATTATTTTTAGGAATATAAGGTTTTCTAGTTTTTTCTAAAATCATAAGTCATAAATCACAACTTCTGGAAAAGCCATTAGTCCATGTGCCAAATTTATGAAGCTACGAGAATACTTTGTGTGCAAAGAAAACAAAAATAACAACTTTATTCAACAATTTCTTCTTATCCATGTCAGCAAAATCACACGCATGGGTCATGGTACTCTCATGAACCTTACCACCTTTCTGGGTCTTGAAGATGTTAGTTGCTGTCTTTCCAGGGTCAGAAAGCTCTTAGATTTCATCAAAAATATCTTAATTTGTGCTCCAAAGATAAATGAAAGTCTTATAGGTTTGGAACGAGACGAGGATGAGTAACTACTGACAGAATTTTCATTTTTGGTTGAACTATTCCTTCCCTAATTCCTTTCTAATACATTCATGGTGTTATTGTCTGAGGTTGACGAGTAAATGTTATTCCAAAGAAAAAAAACTTTAAAATATGCATAATTATTCATCCAAACACCTCTGAAATGACTTCCCATTTCCATTGACGTCACCAGGGCAGCTTAAGTTTCAACCGAAGGGTGCCGACGACAAGCGGCAGCAGCGTGTGGTACGTAATGGAGATTTTTCACAATCCAATCAATTCCATAATGAACAGAATTAAGTCCCGCTCTACATTTTCTTCTTGACGTCACATTACCAAAGTAAAATGGCCTGTGAATGTCACTTCAAGTGCAAATTCTAATGCAGGCCTTGCCCAGCAAACAATTACAATGTCCAGAGGCTATTTTACCATCCAGAAATTGCAACATTCCTTCTGTTAGTACAAATATTCATTCTAGCAGAATTGGATTAACAATGAATAGACATGAAACCTATTTTTGGCTACTGACGCAATTCCTCCCTCACAGAGAGCTGCTAATGCAGTCCAGTGTCTGATCCCAAAGGCACCTGTGTCTCTCCAGCTGTGATGGCAGCAGTGAACAGACTCCGGATCTGTACGCTGACACGAGTACAGACTGTTAGACAGTCCTTAGCTCCAGCTGTCCCTGCATGTCAGACATCTCTGCCTCCACGTAATGAATTAGCAAGTGGAATTATACAGGGCTGTGTGCATATAGCAGATTAACACGTACCAGTTCAACAAACGCAGGCTGAAGTGTGATGTTAAAAGCGCAGATCTACAAGAACGTTTGTTTTTTCCCGTTTCGTTAAGTACACATTGAACAAGCTGAAAAACATCAAACCAAACCCAGTCTGAATGAGGATTAAGCTGCTTATTCTCATGTTAAAGAAGGACTTGGCAGGTGAAACACGTTGAGGAGAGATGTAGAGCTTTAGTGCTGAGCTCAGTCATGACTCCTCAGCAGATGAAAATGTGTGAGGAGTGTGTGTGTGTGTGTGTGTGTGTTTGTGTGTGTCCACTCTGGCACTGCCCCTCCTCCGCTGAGACGATCCTCTTTCAGACTACAGCTCTAGAATGCCACAGACCTGGTTGCCAAGGAAACCATGAGTGTTGACAAGTTTGCGTCCATGTTAATCACGGTCTTGGAAAGGGTTGCTAGTAGCACATACACTTCCTTAGAAAGTGAGATGGAAACAGATTATGAATTCAGAATTGTGACTTTCTATCTCGCAATTCCGAGTTTATATCTCAGAATTCTGTCTTTTTTTTCCGGGGAATTCTAAATTTACATCTCATTATTCAACGTCAAAATAAAAAAAAAGTAACTGCAACTTTTTTTCTTGCAGTTTCTCACATTTGACAGTTTACATCTTGTAATTTAGACCTTTTTTTTATCAGAATTGAGAGTTTATGTCTTGCAGTTCTGCATTTATATTTCACAATTTTGAGTTTATATTTTGCTATCATGACTTTTTTTTATCATCAGAATGGGGAGACAGAAACTCAGAATTGTGACATAAACTCTACATTTCATAATTCAGTTGTTTTCATTTCTGGAACAAAATAAAAAAGGTAATTGTGACTTTTTTCTTGCAGTTGTGAAATGTGAACTCATAATTGTTCCTGAAATTCTACATTTATATTTAATAATTCTAAGTTTATTTTTTTTTTTCTTAGAAGGAGAAACTATAGAATTGTGACCCTTCAGTAGCATGGGTATGTTTGTAGCAACAGCCAAAAATACATTGTACCAGTCAAAATTATCGCTTTTTCTTTTCTGCCAAAAATCATTAGGATATTAAGTAAAGATCATGTTCCATGATGACATTTTGTAAATGTCCTACCATAAATATATCAAAGCGTAGTTTTTGAGTAGTAATATGCATTGCTAAGAGCTTAATTTGAACAACTTTAAAGGCATTAATTATTAATTTAACAAATATTGTCCTTACAAACCATACATCAATAGAAGGTTTATTTAATCAGCTTTCAGTTAATGTGTAAATCTCAAAAAAAAAAAAAAAAAAAAGTCTGTCAAGTGGTCCAGGGTCGCAACTGTGATAAAATCAATTTATATCTCGGAATTGCTTTATATGTAACATAAACTTTATATCTAACAATTATGCAATTCATTGATTTTTTACGAGTTTATTTCTTGCATATCTGAATGTATATTTTGCAATTATGACTTTTTTCCTCAGAATTGAGACACAGAAACTCAGAATTTTCATATAAGCTTAATTTAGATCTCAGAATTGCAATATAAATGGTATATTATTTAATGAACAATTTATATCACACAATTCTTAGTTTATACCTAACAATTATACGTTTTTTTCCTCTAAATTCCGAGTTTACATGTCATGTTGTTTTTGTTTCCTCAACAAAATAAAAAAACTGATTTATTTTTTATTTATTTATTTTAAGTATGAGTTTATAGTTCATAATCCAGTCTTTTCTTCTCACAGTTGTGAATTTAGATCTTGCAATTCTGACTTTTTTTCCCTCAGAATTGGGAGTTTATGTCTTGTAGCATTTATGTTTCACAATTCAGAGTTCATATTTAGCAATTATGACTTTTTTCTCAGAATTGGGTGATATAAACTCAATTTATATCTCAGAATTGGTATATAAGCTTTTTATTATTTAATGCAAATTTATATCACACAATTCTGAGTTTATATATAACAATTATGCCTTTTATTCTGAATTCTGAGTTTACATCTCACAATTCAGTTTTTTTTTTTGTTTCTGCAAAAAAGAAAAAAAAAGAAAAATGTAATTGTGACTTATTTTTGCAATTATGAGTATTTCACAGTTCAGACTTTTAATCACAATTGCGAATGATCTTGAAATCTTGCATTTATATTTCACAATTCTGAGGTTATATTCTGAAATATACTTTTTTTTTCTGAGAAATTGGGAGATAAAAACTCAGAATTGTGATATACACTAAATTTTTAGCTCAGAATTGCAATATAAACTATCCCAATTCAAGTAGTTTATATTATTTAGTGCAAATTTATATCACAATTCTGACTTTTTTCTCTGAATTCTGTGTTTTCATCTCACAATTCAGTTTTTTTTTGCAGTTATGAGTTTATATTTCACAACTGCGAGTTTACATCATGCAATTCTGACTATTTCCCCCTCGGAATTGGGAGTTTATGTCTTGCAGTTCTGCATTCATATTTCACAATTCTAAGTTTATATTTAGCAATGACTTTTTTCCTCAGAATTGGAAGACAGAATTACAAATTTATATCACACAATGTTTTATGTTTTTTCTCTTTATTCTGAGTTTACATCTCACAATTTAGTTGTTTGTTTTCCGCAACAAAATAAAAAAGGTAATTGCGACATTTATTGTTTTGCAGTTTTTAGTTTATATTTCACAATTCAGACTGTTCTTCGCACAATTGCGAGTTTACATCAAGCAATTCTGACTATTTTTCTCAGAATTTTAAGTTTATATCTTGTTATTGTAAATCATATAACGATTCTGAGTTTATATTTTGCTATGACATTTTTCTCAGAACTCGGTAATAGAATCTCAGAATTGTGATATAAACTCAGTATATATCTTTTTGCGATATACATTTTATTATTTTATGCTAATTTATATGACACAATTTTAAGTTTATATCTTACAATTATTACTTTTTTTTTTAGAATTGCAACATACATAAACTCAAACTTTCTTTCTTGCAAATTTCAGTTTATATCACAATTCTTTCTTTCTTTGAATTCTGAGTTGATATCACACAATTCTTTTTTTGTTTTGTTTTCACAGTGAACTAAAAAAAATATTTGCAACTCCCCCCTGCAAATTACAAGTTTATATCACAATTCTGGCTCTTCTTCTAACAATACTGCATTTATCTCACAATTCTCAGTTTAAACCTCACAATTCTTAGAACTGTGAGGAAAAAAAGTGAAAACTGTGATATATAAACTTACTCACTTAATGTAATTGATTTATCAGTGCAAAAAAAAAAAAAGTGCAGTAACTAGCTTTACATTAAAAAGACTTTTCCCTCTTCTAATAACTTTAATCAAGCTTTATCACTTCTCAAAATAGTCAGATTTTTCAGCTGGGATAGGGAAAGAGCCGTTTAAACCAGTCTGGTTTCCCAGAACTGGCAAACAGCTGTTTAACTAGTTTAACTGGATCCCAGCTGTTCTTCCGCCTACATTTTCACAGGTACTTACATTTATTCACTTTTCAGACAGGTTTACCCATAGCGAATTCATAAGAAATTTATTATGTGAGAACAATGTTTGCGGTGCCTTGCTATCAGGTTTAGGTGAGTTGTACAGAAGCTAGAGCACAAGTAAAATGCAAAACGGTGCTTTTGTTTATGGCTGTGGTTTAAGTTTGATCCAACTATAATTTCAGGGGGTAGCTGTTCATAATGTCTGATCAAAAGCCATAAGGAGTGCTGTGATTATATGTTTCTTTTTAATGGTAGCTTCACAAGTTTGCGCTTGCAGACTGAACTGATAACTGAGTAAAAGGTTATGCATATTTGGTTCCGAGAGGGTTCCGAGCTTGGCATTTGGCCCAACCCAAAGTGCTCCCCTGAAAAAGGGCTGAAGGTGAGGAGACGGGGTGATGGAGGGATGCTGAAAGACGAGAGATAATGAAGGTAGGAGTACCAATATCTCTGCAGTTTCCAACAAAAATGTCCACTGAGTGGTGCTAAAAGAGTTTTTCTCCCGGAACAGATGAACGTATATATGGTATGTTTTATGTGACATTGGTTTCATAAGTCTCACCACAGTTCTGACTTGAAATGTCCATTGAGTGGTGCTATAACTCGAATGCTCTGTGACATTTTAAAATAACGTACCATCTGCACCTACCCGATAATATGTCATGTTTTTCATGGGATTTGTAATAAAGAATTACAAATCTCAAATCCAATTTTGTGCCGGCTGAGCTACTGAGCAAGCTTGTTACATCTAGCGAAAGATATACACTAAAAAAAAACAATAAGTAAAATTAAGTTTTATTTTGCAAGTTTTTCCACGCATATTTTTAAAGTAAAATTTAATTATGGAATTAAGTAAAATCTACTTAACTAAGTTAAGTAAAATTATCAAAGGAAATAAATAAATTTAAGGTGTTAGAGTTAGAATTTCTATTTAATTATTTTAAGTTTACCCTGCAGTCCTCAAGTACAATTCACTCAGCCATGGTTTGTAAACTTTACTCAAACATTATAGCACTGAAAAAAATGCCATTAGAAGCATTTTTAAAAGGTTCACTTACAAACATACATAAGCAAGTAGATGTCTTCTTATTGTTTCTAAGGTTATATGTTGACACAATGTAGTTACAAACCAACTTAAACCCAGCCCTGACTTAAACCCAATTGAGCATCTCTGGAGAGACCTGAAAATGGCTGTCCACCAACATTTACCATCCAACCTGACAGAACTGGAGAGGATCTGCAAGGAGGAATGGCAGAGGATCCCCAAATCCAGGTGTGAAAAACTTGTTGCATCTTTCCCAAAAAGACTCATGGCTGTATTAGATCAAAAGGGTGCTTCTACTAAATACTGAGCAAAGGGTCTGAATACTTAGGACTATGTGATATTTCAGTTTTTCTTTTTTAATCAATCTTTTTTAAATAAATGTCAACAATTCTGTGTTTTTCTGTCAATATGAGGTGCTGTGTGTACATTAATGAGGAAAAAAAATGAACTTAAATGATTTTAGCAAATGGCTGCAATATAACAAAGAGTGAAACATTTAAGGGGGTCTGAATACTTTCCGCACTCACTGTAACCTAACAACAAAGACAACCATTAAACAATGTAAATACATCTCAAAAACAGCAAAAAAAAAAACCAAAAACTTATTAATTATTTGTGCCCAAGTGCATGATGGGAACAGTGGGATCATGACTTTGATATTTACTTAATCTTTGTAAAAATAACAAACGATTCCAAGTAAAATATACTTATAAGTTCAGATTTTAAATTCTACAAGCTTAAATTAAGTACTAATATTGAATTTACTCTTTTTTTATTATTCTTGTCTGAACTCAGTTATTTAATGTAAAAATTATTTAATGTAAAAAATGTTTTTCTGTGTCATTTACTTCACCACAAAATCATTTTTATCAGTGTGGAGCTGTAATCATAATTGTGTACAAAAAAGATTACAAGTGCTCGCTGTTTTACCGCCTCTAGTGTTCATTTCTGTTGGAAACTGCAGTGATAATGTACTTATTAGTACGGATTTCGCATCTTGCAAAAAAGTTCCCACAGGTACATTTTTGTCATGAGATCAGGTTGCATTTCACCACAGTGGAACAGAATGAGAGAAGAGTCACAGGAATGTGATTTTGTACCTCGTAACAGAATCACCAGTCGCCTCTAATTCACTGACCTCCAGAAGAACCAGACTGTAGAAATCTGTTGAAGTAGGAAACCGCTGTTCCTGCGATCAGAGCTCCAGTTCTTAGTACAGAACACAATGCTTTGCTTACAGACGCAAATCAATAGAACAGAAGAGAAAAAGGGAGGTAAACGGCGCTAGGAGCATTTCCCTCAGAGCCCTGATGTAATTTCCATAAAAATGAGACGATTAGGAAGTAGTGAACGAGCACTGAGGGCTGTGGAAAAGAAGACAAATCTATTGTCAGAAACATGCATATCCACAAACCTCAGCAGTCATGTAAACCATGCATGAACCTCTTTTATTAAAGGGATAGTTTAACCAAAAATGAAAATTACTCACCCTTATGTCGTTCCAAACCTGTAAGACCTTTGTTTATCTTCATAACACAAATTAAGATATTGTTGATAAAATCTGAATGCTTTCTGACCCTACAGCAGTGCAACTGACACGTTCAAGGCCCGGAAAGGTAGTAAGGAAATCGTTCATAGAACATAGTTCATGTGACATCAGTGGTTCAGCCGTAATGTTATGAAGCCATGAGAATACATCTGTGTGCAAAGAAAACAAAATAACAAATTCTTGTTATTCTTATTAATTCTTCTCTTCGACAGAATGCCGGCTCCTGCTTTGGTGCGTTTATAGCACTTCGATGGTGATTCTCAGGCCGTTTTGAAGTTTAAAATCAGTCCTCATTCAGTAGGTATATTATTCTCTTAAGAAGGGAAATGAACTGAAATGCAGATGACTATATGAACTGTGGGTGAAAATTGAGTGCATGAGGAGGCATCAGATCTCATTTTAAGACTGCTATGTGGTTTGATGAAGGAATGAGCATGCAAAACAGCAGATCTTCCTCCCACACACCAGAATCTGCTGGCTTTCCGCTCTGCTGCCAGTCAACGGCCGTTCGCTCACACGCCAATCGCTTTATGGATCAAAGACATTACAGTTTGCCATCCCAATCTGATGCTATGCTCTTGTACGTTGCCAATATATCATCCTTGACTGCCAAATGAGACTGAAGCCGAAATTTAAGATAGAAAAATGTGAATCTGGACACAGAATTCAACAATCTGTTGTGACAAGAGTGCCACGTCAAACACTGTGCAGCTCACTGTGCAGTTCCTCCATGCTTCATGAAGACGTCACCGAGAGGAATGAGGATGCAAATGAAAATATAAATTCCAAACTCCATGCCGTTTAGGCATCAAACAGGCCTTCATTTCTCCATGGGTCTTATTCTCATTTGGGCAGGGGCTTATCATCAAAGGTGGAATCTGGAGCGTTAATCAGGTCGCTGACGTGTGATAAGCTTGCTAAATCCTGATGTTTGCTGCTGCTGTCCGTGTGCGCTAATGCTGCTAGTGTTAGTCACGGCTCTTGGTCGTCACACCGCTTCACCAGAGCAAGAGCCGATGGTAATAGATTTCACATTCAACTGGAGTAAACTTTGCCATCTGAGGTGTGACTCTTTTTCAGCCTTCACATTAAAACTAGACAGTTTTTGGTTGATTATTATAGTAGGCCCTAAGTCACAACTGTTACACAAACATGCAATTTATTTTTATGCATTAACAACTGAAGATAAAATGTAAAACTAAATATTCTGCTGACATAAAAGGCCTAGTGGTTTCACGGTCACGGTTTATCCAAACAAACATGTTAAAAATAGTATGCCCTGCTGAAAAAAACAGCATATGCTGGTTAGGTAGGTTTTGATGCTGGTATGCTGGTTTTTGCTGGTGCAGGACCAGCACAGGACCAGCATAAACCAGCTAAAGACCAGCATAAACCAGCAAAGGACCATCTTAAACCAGCTAAGGACCAGCATAAACCAGCAAAGGACCAGCTTAAACCAGCATACCAGCACCAAAACCTACCTAACCAGCTTATGCTTTTTTTTTCAGCAGGGTGAGCAATTTTTGATGTAAATTTGACTGTATAATTTCAAAATATAAAGGTAAAACAGAATGGTCTGATCTTAGATTTAGGAAATTATGCTACATAAAACTTCTGCACGAAATAAAAACAGCAGACGGACTAAATGAGACAGCAGGTGGCGCTTATGCAGCGATACAACGTTTCCTGTAAACAAAGGAGATCCGCGCTTTTAAATACTAAGCTATCAGGATCTGAATGGGGAGCAGGTAGAGGGGCATTGAAAAATATACAGCATTAATAAGGTCAGTATTGGATTATGGAAGCTTGGTGTATGGATCAGCGGCTAAAACATCCTTAAAGAAATTAGAAATAATGAATGCTCAAGCACTGAGACTATGTTGTGGTGCGATTAAATCAACTCCCGTTGACGCTCTACATGTGGAAATGGGAGAGATGCCATTGTGCCTTCGAAGGGTACAGCTTATGATGAACTACTGGACAAACTTAAAAGGACATTCAGAAGGGAAAAATCCAGCTAGTAAGGTACTTATCCCTTGCTGGGAAAGTGAGAGAGCGAAAAGTAAGTGCTTTGCCTGGATCTCAGGAACTATAGCAAGGGAAATGAGGTTAAATCAAGAAGTTTATATCCCTACAGTACCAATAACAGTAACGCCTCCGTGGATATTTCCCCTAGTGTTTGTCGACTTGTATTTACTGGAAAATTATCATCTATTCAAAGACATAGGAAATCTAGCAGCGGTGGTAGAGGACAGAATTCACACAGTATACCAGAATCATGTAGCAATATATACAGATGGATCTAAAGACCCTACGGGAAGAACATCATATGCATTTACTATACCATCCTTACAGATATCTAAAAATAGGAGAACAACAGATCATCTGGCAGTTTATACAGTCGAGCTAGTAGCAATTGTGTCAGCCCTGAATTGGATAGAACAAGCCAATATAAGCAAAGTTATTCTGTGTTCAGACTCAAGTTCAGCATTGTTGTCAATACAATCATTTTCATCCCAGAGTAGACAAGATATAATTAATGAAATATATGAAACACTTTTTAGACTTCATAATTGGAACATAGAGATTATATTTGTGTGGGTACCAGCACATAGGGGGGTTAAAGGAAATGAGATAGCAGATTCACTAGCAAAGGAAGCAATTAAACAGGAAAATGTAATGGAGATTTTATTATGCAGAACAGAAATAAAGACAATGATTAAAAGCAAAATCACTAACAAATGGCAAGATAAATGGAATCAGGGAACCACAGGCAGACACCTTTACAACATCCAGAACGAGATAGGAAAGATGAGGAGGACAGGACGAAGCACGAAGGAAGAGAATGTAATATTAAGATTGAGACTGGGTCACACAAGACTAAATAGTACGTTTCACCTCATGGGGAAACATCCAACAGCTCTGTGTGAATGTGGTCAGGGAATAGAAACAGTTGAGCATGTATTAATTCACTGTCAGAAATATGCCACAGAAAGGGAAATATTTAGAAGGACATCGCAGCAGATAGAAATAAAACAAATTCTCAGTCAAACAGGAAATTATAATTCATTAATTGTATTCTTGAAGGAAACGGCTGATAAATAGGTTGTAAAGGTTTTTTTTTTTTTTTTTTTTTAATGTATAGCAGAGGGTAAGAATTCTGGTCCACACTCCAGTATAGTAGGTGGCGGTAATACACCAATAACGTTGGCTGTCACCCGCCATAAAACAAGAAGAAGAAGAAGAAGAAGAAATACTAAGCTATATTAATATGCGTCGTATGGAGGTTAGATGAACAGAAAATACCATCTAAACTTTTCTAAAGACAATCAGTTCCCTTCGGAGATATAAAACCTTGCCCTCAATTCAGTGTTTAGGATTTTCTTCCAGTAAAGCATCGTGAACTGTTTGCTCTGCATGCTAATTTTTCTCCTCTTTGGGTTCGTCTTCAGCGTCTCTGGCTTCTGTTAACAGACGTTTACAGTTGGGTTATTTGCCCATTTAAAAAAAAAACAAAAAACTAACTACTGACCATTAGTCAGAGTTAACAAGGACCTTCTTACAATACACGACACTGTACATTGCTTAGAACACTGTACATGTATCCACCTTGTTTTTATCCACCCATTTTATGGGTCTGGCTTCTTCCGCCTCCAGCAGTTTTTAACTGTACAACAGCTTGTTTACTTCTTGATATTGCTAATTGGTGAGTCTTACCATATTAATGTGTTATTATCTTAATTATAAACACACTGGTTTGCAGTGCAAACAGTTTAACATATTTACTACGCATTGTTATTTTTCTCGCGTTTCCCTATCCACCTTATTTTTCCCGTAAGCGCAGGCGCGGCCATTTTATGGGTCTGGCTTCCGGTCTCATGGCCTCCAGCTATTTTAGCTGTACAAAACAGTTCGTTTTGCTGCTTGATATAGCAAATTGGTGTGTCTTACCATGTTAATATATTATCTTAATTATAAATGCACTTTACAGTGCAAACAGTACCATTTAATGAACATTTCTGTTCTTTTCATTTCCATATAGTATCTTGTCCATAGTCTTGAACTATTTTTACTATTCAAATCAACTGTTTTCTATTTGAATACATTTTAAAATGTAATTTTCCTGTGAATTCAAAGCTAAATTTATAGCATCATTATTCGTCGCATGATCATTCTAATATTCTGATTTGCTGCTCAAAAAGCATTAGCCTATTATTATTATGTTAAAAATAGCTGAATAGAATCTTTCAGGTTTCTTTGATGAATAGAAAGTTCAGAAGAACAGCATTTAGGCCTGTCTGAAATGAAAACCTTTCGTAACAATAAATGTCTTGATCAATTTAAAGCATACTTGCTAAATAAAAGTATTACTTGCTATAATTTCTTTTCCCAAAGAAAAAAAATAATGAATCTGAAAATTGGGAAAGAATTCTGAAAAAAAGAAGTACTCAACTGATTTAAAAAATGATAATAGTAATAAAAAAAAGTGTCTTGAACAGCAAATCAGCCAACTAGAATGATTTTTAAAGGATCATGTGACACTGAAGACTGGAGTAATGCTGAAAATGTAGCTTTGGTCAAAGGAATAAATTACATTTTAAAATACATTCAAATAGAAAGCAGTTATTTTAAACAGTAAAAATATTTTACAGTATTACTGCTTTTGCTGTATTTTGGAAAAAAAAAAAGCAAACTTGGTAAGCAGATGAGTCCAAAACACACACACACACACACACACACACACACACACACATAAAAAATACAAGACACTTATCATCATCAGGAGCGGTTGGCATGATTTTCGTGACAATTTCCTATTAAGGTACTTCATAATGATAATAAATATAATAATAATTATTATTATCTCTATTCTATTAGAGCCTCAAATCATTACCAAATAAAAAATAAAAATAATAATAGTTGGCATTGAATGCAAAAATAAAATATTTTTTGGTTTTAAAAATTTTCATGACAATCTCCCATGAAGGTACTTTGTATTAATAATAATAATTATTATTTTTATATTTGTATTAATATTATTATTATTAGAGTCTCAAATCATTACTAAAAAGTTTCTGGCATTTAATGCACTTTTTTTTTTTTTTTTTTTTTTGCATTTTAAAATTATTTTCTTGACATTTTCCCATTAAGGTACTTTATAATGATGATAACAATAATAATTATTATTATCTCTATTTATTTTTATTAGAGCCATAAATCATTACCAAAGAAAAAAAAAAAAAAAAAAAAAAAATATATATATATATATATATATATATATATATATATATATAATAGTTGGCATTTAATGCATAAATAAAACCATTTTATTTATGCATTAAATAAAAAAAAATGTATTAGATCCAGAATTGTCATGAAAACGTCACAGTACATTTATTAATCACAAAAAAACAATAAAAACTTTTCTTTTTAAGGGCATCTAGACAAATAAAAATGAAATAAAACAACAGTTTTAATATTACAGTGAGAGATTCTCATCGGTACAAACAGCAGCAGTTTTTGTACACAACTGTTAACTTATATAGTCCTAAACACATCTTTCAAAAACAAACAGGTGCAGATCTGTAAGCACATCGAAGCAGTCCACTTAAAACCTGTCATCTCTCATTGCTCATTCTCAACATGAATGATCCACAACGAGTATGATTCTTCATCTATCAGACGTCCTTGCAGCAGTTCAATCAACACTAAGCCTTATTGATGTAGCCCTCTTTGATAAGGAAATCGTAGATTTTGCGGGTCTTGTTGACATCTATCTTGATGAGCGATCGGGCCTGTGCCAGCCGCAGACCCCCCTGCCGCCGGCACTCGTTCAGCAGGGCCTGTTTGTACTCCAGATATGCTCCAGGCACCAGACGAACCACCTGACATAACTGAGGGAGATGATGAGAGAATCGTTTATGATCCATTATATCACATCAATGAGGCAGATGTCTTTAAAATGGGCTGGTGCCAGAAGCAAAATCAAGATTTCCAAACCTCTTTTTCTCTCTCGTTCAGTTTCTCTGTGCCAGGCAGTCCTGTTAGGTTGAGAGGAGGAGCGCTTCTCCTGCCTGTGGATCAGACAGTTGAGATTATTCAGATTCTCGTCATCAGGAGCGCTTGGCAACAAGTATGTTATCTAGTAACAAACTGAGCAAAGCAATAAGCCACAAGACATTACAGTGATTTTACCACTTCTTGAACGTTGTCATTCAATAAAAACACTAAGGACCTATCAAAGGACCAATTCTCACTATTAACTAGTTGCTTATTAGCATGTATATTGCTGGCATGTTGGCTGTTTATTAGTACTTATAAAGCACATATTATTTTCTTCACAAGTATATTTTAGATCCCTCAATTGTACTCCATACATAAAACCTCACTATTTAAAAGCAGCAAATTAAGTTTTTGAGGCCAAAGTTGTAAATTGTTGGTTAATAGTAAATAGTTAATAATTAAGTGTGACCAAATACATTTATTGTTGTTCTTCTTGCTATTACTACTACTACTACTACTACTACTACTACTACTACTACTACTAATGATAACATTATTATTATTATTATTATTAATAATTTGGATATAATTAATAAATGCATTAGAAAATTATTTTCATGACAATTTCCCATTAAAGTACTGCTTCCTCATAATAATACTTAATAATAATAATAATAATATTATTATTATTATTATTATTATTAGAGCCGTAAATAATTAAAAAAAAAAAAAAAATAAATAAATTGTTGGCTTTTACTGAATAAATAACACATTTTTGCAGTTTAAAATTATTTTCTTGATCATTTCCAATGAAGGTGCTTTGTGTTAATAATAATAATAATAATAATAATAATAATAATAATAATAATAATAATTATTATTATTATTATTATTATTACAGCCACAAATAATTACTAAATAAATTAATAAATATAGCATTTAATGCATAAATATTTTTAAAATGTTAATATTTAATAATGTTAATAATAATAATAATAATAGTTGCCATTTAATGAATAAATAAAACAATTTTTGCTTTTTAAAATGATTTCTCTGACAATTTCCCATGAATAATTATTACTTTGTATTAATAATAATAATAATAATAATAATAATAATACTTTCTATTAGATTTTTATCTTTAGAGCCTCAAATCAATAAAAAAAAAAAAATACAAATAAACTGTTCATGCATTTAATGCATGAATACATTTTTTTTTACATTTTAAATTATGTTCTTGACAATTTCCTATTAAGGTACTTCCTATTAAAGACTAAATAACAACAATAATAATAATAATAATAATAATAATAATAATAATAATAATAATAATAATACTACATTCTAATTTTATTCTTATTCTATATTACACCCTCAAATCATTACAAAAATAAAAATAATTGTTGCCATTTAATGCATTTTTTTGCATTATAAAATTATTTATGTAAATTTCCCATTAAAGTACTTTATAATAATGATGATAATAATAATAATAATAATAATATTAATAATAATAATGATGATAATAATAATACTTCTTATTACATTATTACTATTAGAGCATTAAAAAAAGCAAAACAAAAAAATAAATATATATATATTCTATAATAATAATAATAATAATAATAATACTTACAATTATATTAACATTTGTAGTTTTAAATCATTAAAAAAAAATTAATTAATTGGAGTTTGGGAGTAAATGTAGATTTCAATAAATTGATTTAAAATATAATTTTAAGATAATTCATAAAAATAAACTACTCTCCCAGCTTATTTATCAGTATCAGCAAAAAACGTAATCTCTTGAATATTCACATAAAGCCAAAGAGTGCGATCAGATTCACATGCATTCAAATACGTCCTAGTTGTGCAGTGAAGTGACAAAAGGAGAGAGAAATACAAAGAGATGTGAGTGGCTTCTTTTTTTCATGTGCGCATTTACAGCGGTGAATCTCAGAGAATAGATTAATGTGTTTGAGCCTGCGGCTGCACGGCTGAAGAGGACATCACCAAGATTGCAAAAGGAGACTTGAGTGGAGGAGAGGAGACGTAGCGTGAAAAATGAAGGAAATAAACAGCACTGTACCCGAGGTAGTGATAGTGGTGACCACAGGGGTGATTCCAGCATCACTGCAAGAGAGAGAAACAGTCAGTTAAAGACTTTTTTTTTAAAGAATTCTCTTCTGCTCACCAAGCCTGCCTTTATTTAATCTGAAATACAGCAAAAGCAGTAATATTGTGAATACAGTAATATTGAAATATTGTAATTTTTCCATATGAAAATATTTTAAAATTTTATTTAATTACATTTTCAGCATCATTACTCCAGTCTTCAGTGTCACATGATCCTTCAGAAATCAATATAATATGCTGATTTGCTGTTATCAATATTTAAAACAGATGAGTAAATTTTTTCAGGATTTTTTGAAGAATAAAAAGATCCCAGGATAAGCATTTATCTAAAATAAAAAGCTTTTGTAACATTATACACTATACTATAAGCTTGGAAACCACCCACCCACATATATATATATATATATATATATATATATATATATATAGCTTACTACGATTTTTTGGCTAGAATGTGCGCTACAATGTTTGGTTAAACTGAAAACAGGCTTTACTAAATGATTCTTGGGATTTAAGAATCAATGTCGTTTGTAAAAATTCAAATCTTTTACCCAGCCCTAGTAGTTATTTATTATTTCCTGTGGTAAGATCATTTTGAGTTGAATTAGTTACGTATATATATTTTTTAATAATTACAAAACTAAACTGTATTGAAGTATTGTAATAAGCAGTATTTAGAGTATGGTGGCATTACAGAAGAGCTCTTACATGGCAGCCTGTTTGTGTAACCACTGCTGGCAGGCACGAGCGTCGTGAATGTACTGCAGGACGTCACACAGCATGTTCCTCTTCCTCCGCTCGTCCTCTCGAATGCGCTTGACTCTCTCGTACACTTTAGCACCTGCAGGCCAGATGACAGATGACAGATGCCAGACCAGCTCTGAGCAAAGCTTTTAAAATGTGACATCTTAATAACAAAAAGCTGACTGCGATAGTATGGATCATAATCAGATGGATCTGTCATTTTCAGAGTGAAACATTCACTTAAGGGATAGGTCATTCAAAAAGAATGCTAATTTACTTACCCTCAGGCCACCCAAGATGTAGTTGACTTTTTTCTTTAGTAGAACACTAAAAACAATTTTTTTATCTGGCCTGAGGGTGAGTAAACAAACAGCAAATTTTCATTTTTGGGTGAACTATCCCTTTAACCTCATTTTGATTTACTCTACCTCCTATGAAACATTCCTGAGGGCTCATCTTACCACAGAAGGACTGTATTCCCTCTCTCCTGTACTCCTGCAGTCTGCGGATCTCCCTCCTCAGCTCAAACTCCACTGTGAACGAGTGTTTAAGAGGAAGAGAGAGAGAGAGAGAAACAGAGCAGATGGAGCGGTGAACTTTTCACCCTGACTGATTCAAACTACTGGGGCGGACAGACTGAACTCAGACTCGGCGCTGGTGAATGACACAGGGGCTTGTTCATCTAACCCGAACTGTCCTGCACACGCTCATTAAACCACAAAACACAGGGCTAGACTGATCCTGGGTCAGCTAAGGAAGAAAACTAGAGTCTAGTATATATAAACCAAAATTGTGGCATTATATACACTAAGTATGCAAAAAGAGAGTTAAATACTCACATGTGTGGCTCTCGATGAACTTGTCGTGCTCTATGGGTCCCACCACACGTGCAAAGCGTCGCATGACGTCATAAAGATCCTGAACTTCCTTGGGATAACGCCTCTCCAGAACTGACAACAGAGCAGATGAACACAATCAAGCAAACAATCAGCATCCTATATGAAATGAAACCTTATAAAATTACTGATTTGGCAAACAGCACTCTTATAATTATGAAAACACATTTCATATATACATATTTGGTCAAATTTATATTAGTTTTACCCAAAAATGAAAATTACATTATGATTTACGCGCCTTCAAGCCATCCTAGGTGTATATGACTTTCTTCCTTCAGATGAATGCAATCAGAGTTATATTAAAAAAATGTCCGGGCTCTTCCAAGCTTTATAATGGCAATGAATGGCTGTTGAGATTTTGAAGTTCAATAAAGTGCATCTATCCATCATAAAAAGTACTCCGCAAAGTTCAGGGGGTTTATAAAGGCTTTCTGAAGCTAACTGATTCGTATGTGTAGGCCTTCATTAACTCTCCGAAGCTGTGTGGAGCATTTTTATGATGGATGGAAGCACTTTATTGGACTTTAAACTCTCAGCAGCCATTCACTGCCATTATAAAGCTTGGAAGAGCCAGAACCATTTTAAATATAACTCTGATTGTATTTGTCTGAAAGAAGTAAGTCATATGCACCTAGGATGGTTTGAGGGCAAGTAAATCATCGGGTAATTTGAATTATACCTGAGCTTTTTGAGCTTTTTTTGACACTTGGCTAACACATTTGTTGGTTTTCTACACACTAAAGGGCATTGCACATTGAGTCATAAATTTTCGTATTTGCCATCTTTTCCTATCAAAATGCTCACTACCGATGCGAAAACACAGAAAAACGAACCTGATCCAACTTTTTTTTATGATGGACGAAAGTTTCGGAGACTGTGTGTAAATGTGATTGACACAACATGAGGTTGTATTTATTTTTGAATGTGTGAAAATTACGGACAAAAATTTTGGACTCTGTGTGCCGCAATGACCTTTACATATTTAAAAACATAACAACTACATTCAGTTGGAAAGAATACATTTGTCCAAACAATGGCATTGTATCTTTTCTGTATATAATTAAAAAAGTTACAACAAAACAATGTATAAACAATGTGCACTAGGTGTGATTTTGTTTTTTATTGGTTTATTCAATTTATGAAGGTGCTGTAAATTAAAAAAACTTACATGGACTATTCTGACAATGTCCTTACTACATTTCTGGGCCTTTAATGTTTCGGGTTGCGTTGCTGTCTATGCAGGGTCAGAAAACTCTGAATTTCCTAAAAAATAACCTAATTTGTGTTCCAAAGATATATATATATATATATATATACACACACACACACACACACACACACACACACACTACCAGTCAAAAGTTTCTTATGCTTATCAAGACTGTGTTCACTTGATCAAAAATACAGAAAAATATGTAATATTGTTAAATATTATTACGATGTAAATCAATGTTTTTCTATATTAATATACATTAAAATTTAATTTATATCTGTAATTAAAGTTGAATTTCCAGAATCATTACTCCAGTCTTCAGTGTCACATGATCCTTCAAAAATCATTCTAATATGCTGATTTATTATCAGTGCTGGAAACACTTTGTTACTTTTTTTTTTTGGAACTGTAATACTTTTTTCAGAATTTTTTGATCAATAAAAGGTTAAAAAAGAACAGCATTTACTTAAAATAGACAGGTTTTCTAACAATATACAGTACTGTTCAAAAGTTTGGGGTCAGTAAATTGTTATTCTTTCTTTTTTTTTGAAAGAAATGAATACTTTTATTCACCAAGGATGTGTTGAATTAATAAAAAGTGATAGCATAGATTTACATTGTTAGAAAAGATTTATATTTTGAATAAATGCTGTTCTTTTTAACTTGTTATTCATCAAAGAATCCTGAAACAACAATCACAGGTTGCAAAAAAATATTTGGCAGCACAACTGTTTTCTGTTTTCACAACATTGATAATTCTAATAATAAATCAGCATATTAGAATGATTTCTGAAGGATCACGTGACACTTAAGACTGGAGTAACAGCTGATGAAAATTCAGCTTTGCATCACAGGAATAAATTATATTGTAATCTATATTAAAATAAAAGCCAGTGTTTTATATTGTAATAACATTTTGCAATATTACAGTTTTTTTCTGTATATTTGATCAAATAAATGCAGCCTTGATGAGCATAAGAGACTTCTTTAAAAAACATTAAATTAAAGGGTATGTTCAAACTTTTTTATTTTTTTCATTTTGCCAGCACAGGTCACATATGTTTGGGATTCTAAAATCATGTCTGGGTAGGAAGCTTACTACATTTTAGAACACAGCTAATCTGCTACATCAGAAAAGCTGAGTTTGATTTGCTGTGTTTGAAAGGCAAATGCCAACAGCAAAGTATCAAGAGTCCAGCTGTGCCGAACAGCCCTGTGAAAGTCTCCCTGATGGTTCTTCACCCACCACTGAAGCTCGGCTCGGTCGGAAGGGTTGAGCGAGCAGCACTATCAGCCATCAGCCCGTTGAGCGAGCAGCACTATCAGCCATCAGCCCTGCTGCTACTGAGCAAGAAAGATAGAAAGAGAAAGCTGCTATGTGGGTGAGCGTGAGGTGTGATATTCTTCCTCCGCTAGCTTGCTGAGATGTTACCCAGAAACACACACCTCTCCCTGTCACTCTACAAAATCATATATATATATATATATATATATATATATATACACACGCATCAGTCAAGATGTATCAAACTATAATATCAATGGCCTCTGTGCAGCAGTGGCTGATGGGATACGAGACTGGCTGGTGTGTGCGCAGTCAGGTCAAGCTGTCTTGCTCTCTTGAATTGGGGATAAAACCAACACCGCTGCGAGCCATCGGGTCTTGGCCACTGCTTCCATTATCACTCGCAACACACACACATGCTTACACACACTTTCCTGCAGTCTCCATGACAACAAGGCTGCAGTTCCACGGTAACTATCGCCTCGCTTTTGTCTTGAGAGTGCAGGGAGACGAGGAGGGCGGCTGGGAGCCGATAGATAAATAAAAACGACTTAAAGCCCTCCTCGCATCACAAACACTCAATACGTCTCTGGAAAACACGCGAACCTGATTGGATTTCCTTGCTTTTTTCCCCAGCACGCAAAGAGGAAATAATTGGATAAGCGTATTCCTATCGAAACCGGCTGGCCAACCGAAATGTCCAGGGGGAAATAGACAGGGACGGGTTTCTATTTACTGAGAGAAGCGACATGGTGCCCAGAGGGTGCGGATCAATAAAAGCTTGTAAAGATGCAATCTCCTTTGTCATTACAGTCGAAATGTTCATTTCATGCCAAACTATTCATAGGGGAGCAATCACAGCTGGAGAAAACAGCTCTGGGATCAGTGTTGATCTGGGAGTGTGATATTCCAGTGCTCATTGTAAACATTTGGCACAGATGGCTCGTGTTATTGGAGGTCAGGGAGGGTTATCTTGCGGCTGTAACTTCTGGTTCTGTGTATTGAAACCAGCCTACAAATGCCTGCATGGGGAACATACTTCACAACCTCACATTCACAAAGGAGTACAAGAGATGACAAGAGCATTAGGCTAATGTGATGCACAACACTGTGTTTTAAAAAAGACATGGTCTTACTCTGAAACTTGCGTAGGTTGAGGAGGCCGTGGTCTCGGATGATCCTGAAAGACAATAATTGACACATTTAACACTGTACTTTGTGAGAAGCTAATTAAACCCAAAAGTGATCTTAAGCATTATAGTAAAGACATTTATAATAATGTTACAATAGATTTCTAATTCAAATAAATGCATTTATTCTTTTAAATCCTGAAAATGTATCAGTTCCCACAAGTTAAAAATGTTAAAATAGAAACCAGTTATATTTTACAATGTTACCGTTAGTACTGTATGTCTGCTATTATATATAAACAGTTGTTACATGTAAAAACAAGCAAACAAACAAAAAAACTCCTAATTTATTTTTATTTGATGCAAAGGGGAAAAGTATGGAAGCCCATTTGTGCCACTGAAAGAAAGAAAAAAAAAAAAAGTAACAGCGAATTTTTATCTCACAATTCTCATTTTTTTCCTCATAATTGTGAGATATAAACTCATAATAACGAGTTATAAAGTCAGAATTGCGAGATATAAACTCGGAATTGCGAGATACAAATTTGTAACTGTGAGAAAAAAAGTCAGAATTGTGAGAAAAAAAAAGTCAGAAATGCAAGTTATCATCTCGCTAATTTGAGAAATAAAAGGTAGAATTGCGAGACACAAACTCAGAATTTCAAGGAAGTCAGAATTGCGAGATACAGACTTAATTGTGAGAAAATACAATCAGAATTGTGAGATACAAACTTCATGAATCATGAGAGGAAGTTTATCTTGCAATTATAAAGGAAAGGTAAGAATAGGAAAAACTGCTGTAAACTAACAATTGCGAGGAAAAAAGTCTTGTAAAAAAGAAAAGAATTGTGAGATATAAGCTGAATTGTGAGAAAAAAGTCAGAATTGCAAGTTTTTACCTTGCAAATTTGAGAAAAAAAAAGGTAGAATTGTGAGATACAAACTCAGAATTTCAAAAAATGTCAGAATTGCAAGATAAACTTGGAATTGCGAGATACAAACTTGGAATTGTGAGAAAGTCAAATTTGCAAGATAAACTTGGAATTGCGTGATACAAACTTGGAATTGTGAGAAAATGCAGTCAGAATTGTGAGATACAAACTTGGAATTTTGAGAAAAAGTCAGAATTGCAAGATAAACTTGGAATTGCGAGATACAAACTTGGAATTGTGAGAAAACAGTCAGAATTGCAAGATAAACTTGGAATTGTGAGATAAACTTGGAATTGCGAGAAAAAGTCAGAATTGTGAGATACAAACTCGGAATTTCAAAAAATGTCAGAATTGCAAGATAAACTTGGAATTGCGAGATACAAACTTGGAATTGTGAGAAAGTCAAATTTGCAAGATAAACTTGGAATTGCGTGATACAAACTTGGAATTGTGAGAAAATGCAGTCAGAATTGTGAGATACAAACTTGGAATTTTGAGAAAAAGTCAGAATTGCAAGATAAACTTGGAATTGCGAGATACAAACTTGGAATTGTGAGAAAACAGTCAGAATTGCAAGATAAACTTGGAATTGTGAGATAAACTTGGAATTGCGAGATACAAACTTGGAATCACGAGAAAAAGTCAGAATTGCGAGATACAAACTCTTAATTGTGTGGAAAAAAAGTCAGAATTGTGAGATAAACTTGGAATTGCGAGAAAAAGTCAGAATTGTGAGATACAAACTCGGAATTTCAAAAAATGTCAGAATTGCAAGATAAACTTGGAATTGCGAGATACAAACTTGGAATTGTGAGAAAGTCAAATTTGCAAGATAAACTTGGAATTGCGTGATACAAACTTGGAATTGTGAGAAAATGCAGTCAGAATTGTGAGATACAAACTTGGAATTTTGAGAAAAAGTCAGAATTGCAAGATAAACTTGGAATTGCGAGATACAAACTTGGAATTGTGAGAAAACAGTCAGAATTGCAAGATAAACTTGGAATTGTGAGATAAACTTGGAATTGCGAGATACAAACTTGGAATCACGAGAAAAAGTCAGAATTGCGAGATACAAACTCTTAATTGTGTGGAAAAAAAGTCAGAATTGCGAGAAACTTGGAATCACGAGAAAAAGTCAGAATTGCGAGATACAAACTCTGAATTGTGAGAAAATACAGTCAGAATTGCGAAATACAAACTCAGAATTTCGAGATAAACTTGGAATTGTGAGAAAATACAGTAAGAATTGCGAGATACAAACTCAGAATTTTGAGAAAAAGTCAGAATTGCAAGATAAACTTGGAACTGCGAGAAAAAGTCAGAATTGCGAGATACAAACTCTTAATTGTGTGGAAAAAAAGTCAGAATTGCGAGATAAACTTGGAATTGCAAGAAAAAGTCAGAATTGCGAGATACAAACTTGGAATTGTGAGATAAAGTCAAATTTGCAAGATAAACTTAGAATTGCAAGATACAAACTTGGAATTGCGAGAAAAAGTCAGAATTGTGAGATACAAACTTGGAATTTTGAGATACAAACTCGGAATTGTGAGAAAATAGAGTCAGAATTGCGAGATACAAACTCAGAATTTCAAAAATATGTCAGAATTGCAAGATAAACTTGGAATTGCGAGATACAAACTTGGAATTGTGAGAACAAGTCAAATTTGCAAGATAAACTTAGAATTGCAAGATACAAACTTGGAATTGCGAGAAAAAGTCAGAATTGTGAGATACAAACTTAGAATTGCGAGATACAAACTTGGAATTGTGAGAAAATAGAGTCAGAATTGCGAGAAAAAGTCAGAATTGCAAGATAAACTTGGAACTGCGAGATACAAACTTGGAATTGTGAGAAAAAGTCAAATTTGCAAGATAAACTTAGAATTGCAAGATACAAACTTGGAATTGCGAGAAAAAGTCAGAATTGTGAGATACAAACTTAGAATTGCGAGATACAAACTTGGAATTGTGAGAAAATAGAGTCAGAATTGCGAGAAAAAGTCAGAATTGCAAGATAAACTTGGAACTGCGAGATACAAACTTGGAATTGTGAGAAACAAACTCAGAATTTTGAGAAAAAGTCAGAATTGCAAGAAACTTGGAACTGCGAGAAAAAGTCAGAATTGCGAGATACAAACTCTGAATTGTAAGAAAATACAGTCAGAATTGCGAAATACAAACTCAGAATTTCGAGATAAACTTGGAATTTTGAGAAAATACAGTAAGAATTGTGAGATACAAACTCAGAATTTTGAGAAAAAGTCAGAATTGCAAGAAACTTGGAACTGCGAGAAAAAGTCAGAACTGCGAGATACAAACTCTGAATTGTGAGAAAATACAGTCAGAATTGCGAAATACAAACAATTTTTTTTATCTTTCAATTATAAAAGAAAGGTAAGAAAGGGAAAAATTGCTGTAAACTAGCAATTGTGAGAAAATAAGAAAAGGATTGTGAGTGCGTCTTTATTTTTTATTCAATGGTGGCTTCCATAGAAAAGAGAATAGATGATGCCTAAAAAATATTTCCTGTTATAGTTTTTGGCACCTCTGTTTATTACTATTAGAAGATTAATTGTTTATTGTGATTACTACTACAAAACAACTTTTTAAACATTAGTTACTATCATACTGGTTTAACCACCATTTTATTAAAGCAACACATCACTTCAGGCTGTGCATCACAGTGGTCTCACATCAAGCCTTATGCCTGAAAACACTCATAAATTCATTTTATATACAGTCTATTATTTACATCTACAGATGCTGTTACTTCACAGACAATTGGATTGAGAAGACAACAAACGTGACTTAACCGTGGTAAAGCGACTATAATGCACAGCCTTAGTTTGCTGCTTATTTAACCAAGCTTGGCATTATGAGCTGAAGGCTATGTTTTATTAAAAGCATCCCTTTCGTGGTGTGTGTTTGGGAAGAGTGGTGTCTTGTGTGCTGGTCTCAGATGTTGTGTGGAAGCGGCGAGTCACTGGTCTGTTTGCCACTCAGCAGGAGATCTCAGACGACAGCTGTGGCTCCACTACAGCACAGAGCTGGGGTCAAGCTCACACATACACCACTAGTCCTTTACAGGGCAGCCAGGGCTCATTAATGCTGATTTACACACTGTTACTGTTACCAACCAGAGCTGTTTGTGTTTGTGCAAGCAAATATCAGCCTGGCTGACCAGTTGCTATAGATTAGGTTACATTTTAACACACTAGATGAAAAACTCAGTAATGCATGTCAGTGGGGTTCATGTGCATGTGATAATTCGATTAGATTCTTCAATTAGTAGTTAATGTAACAGTATAGTAAATATTTTATTTAGATATATACTGTGTATTGAGAAACATTTAAATGAAAATAAAAATAATGCTACAATTTTAGATTTAATTTAATAGTCAAGTGTGGCCCTCTAGTGGCTGTTCTGTGGCAGTACAACATGTATTCCTACTTACTTTTTTCTCCTCTGTCTCTCCTTCAGTCTGGAGTGATAAATGTCAACTACTGCAACCTTCAGTGCTAATGTAGAGTAAACAGAACAACAAATCAGTATTCATTGTACTGTGATTCCATTAACATTTACAAAGAAAATAAAATCATTAATACATTCTCAAAATTTGTTGAATTATGTATTACGTTATCCTTGAAAATTACATTAAAATATAATTTATTTCTGTGATTCAAAGCAGAATTTTTTTTATCAGCCATTACTCCAATGTCACACAATCCTTCAGAAATCATTCTAATATGCCGATTTATTATTAATGTTGGCAAAAGTTGTGCTGCTCAGTATTTTTCTGTAACCTTCTGATAGTCTTAACTATCACTTTATCAATTTAATAAAAGTAATTTTTTTTCAAAAAAAGAAAGAAACATTTTTACTGATCCCAAACATTGAACGTATATATTGTTTTATATTATTATTACAATATTGTATTATATTGTATATTGTTACAAAAGCTTTCTGTTTTAAATAAATGCTGTTCTTTTTAACGTTTCATTCACTGAAGAATCCTGAAAAAATTGTTAAGCAGCTAAACGGTTTTCAACATTGATAATAAATCAGGATATTAGTTTGATTTCTGACTGGAGTAATGATGCTAAAAATTCAGCTTTGATCACAGGAATAAATTTTAAAAATTTTATTAATTTTTAAATTTTAAAGTACTAATATAAAAAACAATTACTTTAAATTGCAATAATATTTCACAATATATTATTGTTTTTTCTGTATTTTTAATTAAATAAATGCAGCCTTGATGAGCAGAAAAGACTTCTTTAAAAACATTAAAAATCTTACTAATTTTAACTTTTGAATGGCAGTATAAGTAAACAAAAAAATGACATGAAAACAGCTGTTGTCATATTTCTGTACTGTTCCACTCACCATGAAGAATATCAGAGTCATCATCAACAAAGTCGATATCTTTTAAATCCCATTCAGCATAATTATCAAACTCCTACACAGAGACAAAGAGAGAGAAAGGGGTTGATTTGAATAATGTACAAATGAATTCATTTTCAACAGACACGAACATAAGCACAGACCACTCGTCACCTCCATGAAGTCTGCTCGAGCCGGCATGTATCCAGCCATATCTCTAGACAGCTGAGAGTCGAATGAAGGCCTTGGAGGATCATCAGTAGCTGAAAGAGACACAAGACACAGCCCTTAACTACTACAGTCTAAAAAGACATTGGTATACTATAAACAAACATCAATTTTGTAGTATGGCCTCTCTCTGCATTTATTTGCCTTAAAAACAAAATAAATCAGACAATCACATCTAGTGTTCATGCTGTTTATCTGTCTTGCCAAAGTGTGATAAATCAGTGCCTGCAGGGGCTGTTGAGCCCATGATGACAAACACAAATGGCCACACTGAAAGAACAACAGATTAGAACAAAAATAGATTTCCTGCAGAAAAGATGGTCTGACTGATAACAACAAATCCAATCTGCACACAGTGTTCATTAAGTGTATTAAAGGAGTAAATATTACATTCAAACATGTTCTTACAGTATCAATTTAATGGTATTTTATGAGACTGTTCAGAAATGTGTTCAAACCTTGTGTGTATATATTTAGAGTTGAGTAAACAGAACAGTAGCTTGTTTCTGGAGCTCACTTACGCTTAAAGGGAATGGCTGTGTCTGCTGTCCTGGACAGATGATCTTCCATCTGTCTGAGATTGAGCAGAGTAGAGGAGAACAGAGGATTGTTGATGAAGTTCTTCATGTAGTGGCCTTCACACTCC
Source organism: Cirrhinus molitorella (assembly GCA_033026305.1). NCBI lineage: Eukaryota > Metazoa > Chordata > Actinopteri > Cypriniformes > Cyprinidae > Cirrhinus > Cirrhinus molitorella. Next base: position 18,766,107 of record CM065134.1, read on the forward strand.
TCTTTGGTCTTGGTGCGCATCTGGTAAGCCACGTCCTGCCTGAAGAAAAACCCAGATATTATTATTTCCATTACATTTAGTCATTTAGCAGACGCTTTTATCTGAAGCGACAACAGAAGCAATCAAAATCAACAAAAGAGCAATAATATGCAAGTCCTATGACAAGTCTCGGATAGCTTAACGCAGTACACACAGCAAGGTTTTTTAAATAATAAATAAAAAGTAAACAAGTAGATAGAATCGAAAAAGAATAGGGAACGTTATTGTTAGAGGGTCTTTTTTAATAAAAATAAAACCATTCAAAAGAATATAAAAAAAATAGAGAATGCTAGTCATTTTTATAAAAAATAACAAGAAGATACAATAAAAAAAGAATAGATAATGCTAGTATTAGAGGCTCTTTTTTAAAGGAAACAAGTAGATAGAATATAAATATAATAGAGTGTGCAAAATGATTTTTTAAAAGAAAACAAAGAACAAAAGAAAACAAATAAAGAAAATAGCATTAGAATGGAGAGCGCTTGAGTTAGAGGGTCAAATGAAGATACGTTTAGTATTATGTATATAGCATTTATTCATATTTTTAAACTAGTTTTACTTTCAGAATTTTAGTGTCCATTTTAATTATACTTTAACATTTTTTTTATATTAAATGTCAGCTTTAATTAATCTTTATCTTTGTCATATTTATCAAAATAAAGTGAGTTTATGATAAAACAAGAACAATAATCTGCCAATAGACTTGGAAAAATCAACATCATTTAAAAGTAAAAAAAAAAAAGTTTTCATTCCCCGCTGACAGATGTTAGTTTATATTTTAAGCATAAACATTCATTCAAAAGTTGTCATATTTTTATTTTGCATTTCAAACAAATACATCTTGATTTAAGTATTTTTATTTGTATTGGATACAGAACAAAAATATTTAGAGAGATTTTTTTAACAATGCATGCAATATGTAATGCCATCATTTAAAAGTAAAAAAAGGTTTCATTCCCTGCTGACAGATGTTAGTTCATATTTTAAGCATAAACTCATTCATATTAGTTTAATTTTAAAGAAAAGTTGTCATATTTTTATTTTGCATTTTAAATAAATACATCTTGATTTAAGTATTTTTAGTTGTATTGGAAAACAGAACAAAATATTTAGAGAGATTTTTTTTTTTTTTTAACAATGCATGCAACATGTAATGCCATGACTTTTATGAACTTTCTGCTCTGATTTAAAACTTTGGTAACATAACTTAAGGTCTAACTCTCACTTATAACTAGCTGCTTATTAGCATGCATATTACTAGCATACAACTACTTTACTAAGTATTAATAAGCAGCATATTGGGAGTTTATTAAGGGAAAACTCTTAAAGGATTAGTTCACTTTCAGAACTAAAATTGACAGATAATGTCAATTTTAACAAGATGTGTATGTCTTTCTTTCTTCAGCCATAAAGAAATTATGCATTTGAGGTTAAAAAATATATAAATTCTCAATTTATTTGAAAATAACTGATCATTTTGCTAGATAAGACCCTTCTCATCGGCTGGGATTGTTTAGAGCTCTTTAAAGCTGGATTTAAACAGCATTTTGGAAGTTCAAACTTGGGGGCACCATAAAAGTCCACTATATGGAGAGAAATCTTGAAATGTTTTCCTCAAAAAAATGTAATTTCTTTATGAGTGAAGAAAGAAAGACATGAACATCTTGGATGACAAGGGGGTGAGTACATTATCTGTAATTTTTTGTTCTGAAAGTGAACTAATCCTTTAAGTTAATAGTTAATATGTGTTCCCTATTCTATAGTGTTACTAAAACTTTTTTGAGAGCGGCAGAAACCCTGCTAAATGAGCCCTAGTAGAGTTGCAGATATAATGCAAGGAAATACACTGACCAGTTACCAAAACCACAGTCCATGACGGCCTCTAACAGAGCCATCTCCTCCTGTGCAGTCCAGCCAGGCTCTAACACAGGAAAATCTGACGTCTAAAAGAAAGTAGATTCAAATAAATGTGTAAATTATGGGCACAAGGTTGGACAGGATACAAGTTAAAAGGCACATAAAAAATATTATGCAATTTTTTTTTTTAAGTTACATAAATAACTCTTTGTTAATTGAAATCTTAAATCTAAATAATCTTAAATCTAAATATTCAGACTGCATACAAAAAAACATCTAAACCTTTTATGTTGAGTGAAATAATTTACTTGCTTTACCATGATTTCATACTTGTGGTCACTCTGGTGCTTTTTATACTCGTATCCTCTAGTAAAGCACTGCAACAGAAAGTTGAAATCATACAGCACACATTGACTTAGAAGTAACGGTATATGTTTTATGCAGTCAGACAGTAACAAGCCCCTTAATCCAGCAACTCACCTGCAGACACAGGAGGAAGGGTGATGGTCCACATTCAGCACATTTAATGTAAGGCTCCACTAAATATGAGGAACAGCCTCGACAGGGAGGCTTATCGAAAGGATCATCTGAAGAGACATAAACATCTATTTACAGAATTAAGTTATCATTTCAACAGACATATATCCTATACCAAAACATATGAATAGTTTCCAGTCTCATAACACAGTTATGACAGAAGCATTCTATTGAATTTGGCTGATTAAAATGTCACCAAGGTCAAGTTACATTATAGCGGTAACGTTATTTTTGAAGAATAACAGTAGTGTAAAACATAATTAATGAGAAATGTAATTACATTATTTTGGCAAATAAAACATGTTGCTAAAAAAAAAAAAAAAATTAAACAATATTTGTTTTATATATACACTACCAAGCCTGCATTTATTTGACCCAAAGTACAGTAAAAGTACAATTTTGAAATATTTTTACTACTTAAAATAACTTTTCTATCTGAATATATTTACAAAATGTAATTTAATCATGTAATTAAAAGCAAGTTTTCAGCATTATTACTTTAGTCTTCAGTGTCACATAATTCTTTAGAAATCATTCCAACATGCTGATCTGCTGTTCAAGAAACATTTATTATTAATTATTATTATTGTTATTATCAATCCTTAAAACTGCTGAGTGCATTTTTTTTTTCAGGATTATTTCATGAATAGAAAGATCCAAAGATCAGCATTTAACTGAAATTGATCAAAAGTGATGATAAGGACATTTGTAATGTTACAAAATATTTTGATTTCAGATAAACGCTGTTCTTCTGAAATTTCTATTAATCAAAGAAATCTGAAGAATTCTACTTAGCTGTTTTCAACATAATAATAATACTAATAATAAATGTTTTTTGAGCAGCAAATCAGAATATTAGCATGATTTCTGAAATACACTGAAGAGTGGAAAATGATGCTAAAATTTACGTTTTGAAATCACAGGAATAAATGACAAAGAAAAATCAAGTTACAATCAATACAGTTATTTTAAATAGTAAAAATATTGTTTTTGCTGTACTTTGCATAAAAATGCAGGCTTGGTGAGCAGAAGAGACTTCTTTAAAAACATTAAAAATCTAAAGAATATATATAAAAAAATATAAAGAAATATTTAAAATACAATTTTTACATTTTATTTTACAACTTCTGCAAACACTGGGGTGGCACCATGGTGCAATGATGGTACCAAATACTATAATGCTTTGATATATGGTTAAAAAGATAAAAAATAAAATGTCAAAATACGGGTAGAATAATGTTTAATCATCATTCAAGTGGTCATACTAAATTGGATTATATTGTGAAGGATAAAAATGTCTTGCTGACAAATGAGTAAAAGCCAGTGGTTTGAAGAACAGCAAAGATTGGTAAAGATTTAAAATGACAAATAATCCATTTTTAATGGGTAACTCTTCACAACAAAGTGTCATTTGTTAACATTAGTTAATGTATTAACTAACATGAATGAACAATACATTTATTACAATATTTATTATTTTTGTTAATGTTAAAAAAACATCAGTCATTAATAGTTTGTTCATGTTAATTCACAGTACATTAACCAATGTTAACAAACACAACTCGTTCGTGTTAACTAATTAACCTTCTTGTAAAGTGTTATCTTTCAATGTCATCTAATGATTCTTGCTCTAAATATAAAGATTTTTGCAGTATGGACTGTTACACTGAATGACATTTTAGTGAGTGTCTTCTGTAAATCATAATAGAAATGTATTATGTTTAGGTCTGAAAACAATTTAACAAGACCTATGACAGTATCAGAGTAATTTATGTTAGTTCCCGTTTACTAAAATTCTGTAACGAATATCAGAACCGTTTCTTTTGCTCATTAAGTAGTTACAAGCCCTCGAATATCAGATATGTCATTTGCTAAACCATGTACTTACTTCCAAAAGACGCCAGGCGATCCATGCTGCAGATGAGGATGTCTGATTAGGGAAAATGTAAAACCTTCCTCTTCTTTGCAACCGTTTTAAATGCAATTGAAATTATTGCAGCGTTTGAGAACTCAAGGGTTATGCGGATTAGGACTCATAGTTAAAAGGGAGTAACGAAAACACTGAAAACAAAGATTTTAGGTTGAATTTAGCACAACTGAGAATGTAAACACTTCTCTAAGTCTGTGTCGATGCGAGTAGCTCAACGTGAATATACCATGAGGGGAAGTGACATTTTTAGAACTGCGCCCCGTAGCGGCACCTGCGTGGTAATGCCGTTCATTGTTAAATTCAGAAGATTAACTTGTTAGTTTTTTTTTTATTATTATTAATGCAATTCAGAAGACTATTCTCGGGTAGCTAATTCAGACTGACGGCAGAAGGTCAGTGGAATTCCAGTGGCTTTGGTGGAATCTTTGGCCATTTTGAATGGCCAAGGCCCACCCAATAGGCCATATGACTAACAGGTAAAGCAAACAATCACATTTCGTTTTGTGCCGCATCATGTTTAGGGGCGTGGAAATGTCGCCACAATAACACACCGGTGTGTGAAACTCGCTGATATATTTTAAAGATTCTGTGCCGCGAACTTTACATTTTTCACATTCTTTTGAAAGTCCAGCATTTAGTTGATCCTAATAAGCGCGTCGTCACAGTTGTAAACACGACGACTTTCTTCTTTCTTGAGGGACTGGGCGACACGGCATTTTTTCCAGGCAGAAAGTTAACCAATGCGACACACGTGGTAATCTAACCAATCCGATGAAGACTTGGAAACTACTAAAGTGTTTCCTGATAACATAAGTGTGCCATATGCATCAGACGTGAATTTGTTATTAATGTCATGTTATGTTTTGGAAAGTTTTTTATTCACAAGTGCAGATGGTTTAAACCTAAACCCAACTTTATTCATTTTTGGAATGAGAAAAAACTCTTACACAAATCTTTGTGTCTTATAAAAATAAAAAAATTGTTCAAGAAAGCCCTTAAATTCACTTATCTTTTGGAGATGTATAATTTAATTTCATATCCCCTTTTGTTATATTTTCTTTGATATATTATACTTATTTATTTTCTTTTCTTTTGGTTTAGTTTAGTTTAATTTAGTTTACTGGGTGTGACGTCTGAGGCTGAGACTAAGTCAAGACCAACACCTCATCGACAGTGTAATTCATTTTTAACAGAAAAACATACAGTGCCTTACATAAAGCCCCCTAAAGTGTAAGTCAAATCAAGCTTATCTTGCATGGTGTACAACAAATGCTAGTGTGCTATTGTGCCCTAGTAGTACAAGGGTTACCTGCCTGGATCTTTCTGTTTCATCACTATCCCACCAGATCATCATCGTAAGTACGTTGTTTTGAAGCCGTCATAGTTAGTGTGTTTGTGTATATATATATATATATATATATATATATATATATATATATATATACACACAACAGTTAGCGGAAGCTAGAGATTTTGATTAAAAAAAAAAGTACAAAATGAGGATTTGTATATATATATACAACAGTTAGCGGAAGCTAGAGATTTTGATAAAAAAAAAAAGTACAAAATGAGGATTTGTATAGAAAAGTGTCTGAGCATTTCAGTGTCATCCAAAAGGAGGCTGGTTTTCCTTTGCTATAAACAAAACTTGTTTCTTGTGAGACTAGCATATTCTTACTGGAGCTTACGCTATGCTTACATTCAACGTCATCTGCTGGAAGGCCACTCCCTCAATGTATGACAGTCAGCAGAAGCTAGAGATTGCAGTTTGTAAAGTTTTAAATAAGTATCATTTACCCACCGGAGCCATGTGTGGTATATTTTTTATGATGGATAGATGCACTTTATTGGACTTCAAAATCTCAGCAGCCATTTACTGCCATTATTAAGCTTGGAAGAGCCAGGACACTTTTTTAAATATAACTTTGATTGTATTCATTTAACAGAAAAAAAGTAATTTATATACACCTTTTTTTTTGGAAATTTATTCCTTTAACACTGTGTGTGGACTACTATTGAAATGACTGGACTTTTCCTTCAAAAATTCACCAAATGGTAAATGTCACCACATCTTAAAAAAAAAAAAAAACTAATTAATATGAAAAATGTTAATAAATTTTAATTGATCTCTTAGTCTTTAGTTGATCTTTAGTTCTTCTTATTAACAGCATGGCGTGATCTTATTCTCTTCCTGCTTTTTTCTTCTTCTCCTTCGGATGCAAATTCCTCTCTTCCTCTTCCTCCTCCTCCTCCTCCTCATGTTATTCATCTCTCTCCCAAAAGTGCGACCTGTTTCCTCTCCATCCATAAACATACCCTGCGGCAATCAAGAGAACCAATCAGTGCATTTGTTTCATCATTAGATAATGTGCCATACTGCAGTAGGTTTGCATTTTTTAGTAGTCCTATATCTTATATCACTTTGCAGAAATACTAATACTTCTAATGCATCACCATCAGTAAAAGGTGGATCCATGCCATAAGCTCCTAGTTGGTTTTGAGTGTCCATTGGGCCTGATATGGCAGACACAGTCACAACACTCACTGGCAGCATTTGACGAGATGCTTGAGCTGAATTGGAACAGATAATATGGTTTCCATAGTGTTCAGTACAAATCAATAATGACTAGACATACACTTGACTTACTAAGAGTTCATTAGATGATGTTTCTCAAATCATTAGAGAATAAACAGATAAATACATGAAAAACTTACCATTATTCCGACAATCTGCATTAATGACTCCAGCACTAAAGCCATTTCCATGTCTGTTGCAAATGGGAAAAAAAAAACATAAGTTGCTCGCCAGTGAATCCTTTCACAATAATCCACAAGTAATACTTGTAAAGTGAAAAAATATGTGTTTGTAAGCAACAAACGGTCAATATGTTTTTATACCTTCAAACTGCTTCTGACTAAAATACACATCCACTATCCATAACATTGCTCATGCAGCAACCGATTGACTGCAGAAGTGGTGAGTGATAGTGATGTAATACTAAATTTCTTATAATCTTTTCTGATGAAGAAACAAACTCATCTACACATTTAATGACCTGAGGAGGAATACATTCTCAGCAAATTGTACTTTTTAGGTTAAATGTTTCTTTAAAATCTTTAGTTTTTGAACAATGCATGATTGTGCTATGGTGGTTAACAGAGTAGCCTGCATCAGATTAAATTCTCTCTAATCATTTCATAGACTTACCTAGTTAGGTATTGATTATAGAAAATCATATCTGGCATACATCCTTGGGTCATGTCATAGGTTTTATCTCCAAACACAATCACTCGATTAAATCCATATGGATTGTCCTCACACTGGATGGACTCCTTTAATAAAACATAAACACACAAAGCCTTTAAATTGACAGCCTATGGCTGTTACATACTTACGTAATAACTATGTAAAGCATTGAAAGGATTTTAATTTTGACCAGCAACAGCTAAAGAAAATGCAGTAATATGTCATTAAATTGATGTTACATGTGTTTTCTTGGACTTTATAGTCAGTGACATTAGCAAAATATCTGCAAAATTTTGCAGGCAAAAAAACTATTTTTGTTGTCAGTAGTATAGCAATGTATGATGCACAATTCACACAGAAGCGACTTAAAAAAAAACCCAAACAGGGTTTCTGTTGGTTGGCACAACGAATTCACATGACCAACTTGAATACATTGTTTAAATCTACATGGATTCCTATGGAAATGACCAGATTTTGCCTGCAAAAATTCCCTAAACAATAGTAAATGTAATGCACCTGTAAATTATGACGAGCAGTTTAGCCGAAATTTAGGGCCCTGTTATTACAGATTTTTTTGTGCATGCAATGTTAGACATCATCGAACATCATCCGAGATATCATAAATAAATAAACAAACAGCAAGCAAAATGGCTCCATGAATCAAGCGTCAGAAGCAGCGGTACAGAAGTAAAGCATATAACCCAACTGACATCGCTGTAATAATTTGACACATTAAAAATGACAAACTCAATGTCGACAAAGACGTTCACGCGTTCGCCATGTGACACACTGAAAGCAGTGGTTAAAGACGCACAAATTTCTTTACATGCAAAGATTTGCAGTAGGCATACTCTTCCTCTATGTATTTTGGAAAAAAAAAAACATTTATGACTGCATGATTGTAATAAATGGTTACCATTTGCACAGAGGACCTTCAAATCGAAAGTAGTTTCCTTGGTTTGCGCGTACCATGGCGTCATAGGCATGGGTGTCGATTTGTTTTACCGCCCATGGGTGCTCAACCACCTCCACTTTGCTTTTTTTTTTTTAAATATAAAGCACATTTTCACCGCTGTTTCCACGACTAAATAATAACGTGGATGAATTATCATACACACGCACAACATTTGCCATTACAGTAACGCTAAAACCTGCCTCAAATAAACTATGAAAATCAGAACCAAGTTGTACAAGGTACAATCCACTTCTTATTGGTTAAAATGAACCGCGAATATCTCGTGTTTTTCCGTGAATACTCGGTCATTTCCGTGGGTGCTCGAGCCCCTGAGCACTCACAGGATCGCCGCCTATGGTCTACTAACTACAGAAAACATTATGTTCATTATTTTACAAAACGAAGGAAATCCATATTATCATCTCATATTCTAATGAAACAAAATGAATACGAATTATTTGCCATAGACATTTTACCTACCTCCTTTGTCACGTCGTATGTCTGGAAGTTCCTGTTTCTGAAAATTCTTGTTTAAGAGTTTAGTTTTATAGCTGTACATTACAGAATTTCTTTTCTCTTGGAGGAGTTGGAGTTGGAGGAGTGGAGTTTGTTGATACATCCTTTTTGACAGGAAAAAATATTTTCTCTGTCAGCCAGTTGTAATATTTAACTCCTTATATCTGACAAGTGTAAAATAAACGATGCTGCTTGAAAAAAATCTTACTTCTACTGTCGTTTCAAGTGAGGCTGCTGCAGATAAATGGGATGGGACTCCCTGTTCCTGTTTTGGTTCCTGTCTAAACCAGTTTTGCTTTATGGTTTTGGTCATGAGTAATGACATTAAGGCGTTGTCCAGATATTTGCACATTTACTGGAGACACTTCTTCTTTATTACAGATTATCTTATATAATTTCAGAAAATACAGACCTATTATCATCAAATAATGATTTAAAAACTTTAATTAGTGTATCTTAGAGTGAGTTTTGCTCACTTAGTTCACTTTTTTGTTTTCAAATGCCACCAATATGTAGGTCAATGCCACCAATATGTAGGTCAATATGACCTACATCATTATGAACCACATCTGAATTCTTCAAATCCACCACCCACCAAATATGACTGTTGACCTTTTAAAAAAAACCTTTTAGAAGCCATTGCATGTGATATTAAGCAAAACATATTGTAGAAATTTGTAACGCTTGATTCATGTATTAGACTTATGTCTGTTCACTCCTATGTCCTAAACACTAGAGGTCATTGTGAGAGATAGTTGAGAGGATAAAAAAAGCTGACTCCAGAGCTGAGGGGAAAGCGGAAGTGAGGAGACAGAATGAAAACTGAAAGCTTTCTGCTTCAAATGAGTGTTCACTATTCCAAATTATCATCACTCATAACCTTCACTCGATTGGTATGTTTTTACAGTCTGCAGACGCTTTATAGTTTGCTGGTACTTTGTAAAGGTTGCCAACTCTCATGCATTTGGTGTGAGACACATGCTTTCTGGCTCTCTCACGCTTTCACTCCGCCCATGTAAATATCACGCCACAGAGGTAACCCTCTTGTGATATGAAACAAAGTGTCATGTTTCAAATTTTGTAAGTTTTAATATGAAATTCAAACAGTAAATACCATTTTGGCGCACTTATTGTGATGTAATTCATTGTAGCATCTTGGTTGAAGCCAGAGACATTGAAAAACAAGTTGTGACAAGTTTCTTTGATGCAGTAACTTTGGTAAAACATTACAGCATATTATGCATTGATTATTATATCAATGACATTTACAGTATCAGTTTATTCTGGAGAGTGATGGAGAGGCAACAATAATATTTCTTGCATTTAACCCACAGGTACTCCTTACTTATAATGTAACTTTTAACTTTTTTTAGTTAAATAAATGTTTTATATTTTAATTCAGTAATATTTATTTAATATTTTGAGGAGATCTTTTGGTACTAAATACTATTTGTGCAATAATTATGGTCTATTAATGACCACTTAAAATATTTTTGCTTATATTACAAATTTTATAGTGTTTAAGGTTAAAATAGATAAAAGTGTTGTAAATTTCAGTGCAAAGAGGCAAATTCGAGTCATTTTGTGGTTGATAAAAAAATGTGTAATGCCATGGTTTATCCACTAGGTACCTTTATTGCTCTTTAATAAATACACACATACGTCTAGTTTCTCAAAAGAGTATTGCAAGTCATACATGCTTACTTATTTTGCATTTGAATAAATATTTAGACATGATTACACACTGTTTTTTTAAAATGTGAAATTTAAAAAAGTTCATTTTTTAACTTTTAAGCATTTTTTGTAATCTTTTTGAACGATTACAGAAAGTTCAAATGCTCACTGATGCTTCAGAAGGAAAAACTATGCATTAGGAGCCAGGGGTGAAAACATTTTGAATTTGAAGATCAGGGTAAATTTAACTTAGTTTGTCTACTGGGAAACATACAAGTATCTTCTGTTGCTTTTTTCTGAAGGGCAGTACTAAATAATAATAATAAAAAAAGATATTTAGGTAAAAATGCACACATCTTCATTCAATTAAAAAGTTTTCACCCCCTGCCTCTAAAAATGCATCATGTTTCCTTCTGAAGCATCAGTGAGCATTGAACCTTCAGTAATAGTTACATATGATTCCCTCAGTTGTCCTCAGTGTGAAAAGATGGATCTCAAAATCATACAGTCATTGTTGGAAAGAGTTCAAATACACAAAAATGCTGAAAACCCAAATTACTTGTGAGACCTGGAGGATTTTTCTGAAGAACAGCAGGCAGTTGAACTGTTCATGGCAAACAAGGGACACCTGAACAACTATCACTAAAAAAAAACAAAAAACAAAACATACATCTGTGGATCTTTCAGGTAACAACACAGCATTAAGGATCAAGTGTATGTAAACTTTTGAACGAGGTCATTTTTATAAATTCAACTATTATTTTCTTTTGTGGAGTGTATGCAAACGTCTTTTATGTGAAATACCTTATTCAGGTAAGTACTAAATAAAAAAAATAACATGAATTTTGTGTGGGCGGATCCAAGCGTTAGCTTTTATTAATAAACATGGTCAAAATACAGGCAGGGTCGAACAATGGCAAACAGGTATACAGAGGGAAAGACGAAAGAGTAATCCAGAAACAGGAGAGGCATTTTTTAAAGAAAGCTGTGAGAAGGATTTAGAGGCTTTTGCATCTGAAATCTTCATAAAGAAATCGACATTCAGGGACTTCGAATGGTGAGCAGCACACTGAGACAATCAATTGTGTATAAAAAGAATTTAATAAATGATACTGCAGGTAACACACAACTAAACTCAGCAAAACACATATAAACAAAGAAAAAAGTGAGGAAAGAGAGAGAATTTAATTAACATCAATTAACAACAACCTAGTGGGAATGATGAATTTTCTTAGGAGTGCTATTTTCCTTAGCTCTTCTGAAGATAGGTCCACAGCGAGTCAACAAATGTACTTGAAGATAAAACTACCGGAATGTCCGACTCGAGGAGATGAGTCTTTGAGAGGGTCTCGAAAAGGTTATTGAGCATTTGATCCATTTGTGCTATGGACTTTTGATACTTTGACACATTTGAATACAAAGCTTGGATTTTTGAGCGGGAGAAGCTTCCTTTGCTCATTTGCATGCTTATGGCTGGTTTGTGAACTTGGTGAAGTTTTACCCAAAATACAGTACAAAAAGTTTGATAGATATTCTAATCACATAGCGTACACTATCGCTTAAGAAATAAAGAGCAGACCATTTCGATACCAAGCGTCTAGAAGATATTAAGGCAGGGTTACCTTCATACATTGGAATGTATATAGGCATAGAGGTTAACAGATACAAATAATGAGTGGTAACTAGTATAACAGAGAAACATACAAACAACACATGCATGTACCAGATACATTTGTGACCGATTAATTATAGGAAAATGTTTTATGTATGTGTTTTGTGTATTGTAGGCATGGGGATAGTTTGCCAGCCAGGCATTTTGGTGCATGGTACTGGATATGATGTCTCCTGGAATGCCTTTAAAGCCAGATGGGAGACAAGAGTTGATCTGTTTAGCATAATTGTGATAGCAACAACCCAGTCTTATAAAACGACGTACCTCTGGGTGCTTTTTAGCAGCACTGTTTTTATGTGCCTTACTGCATGTTTCACGGCAGTTTCAAAAAGAAATGTCCACTGAGTGGCGTTAAAACACAGGTTTAAAGGCCCGTTCACACAGAACGATAACGATAACTACGAACACAACGATAATTATATTTGCGTCCACACCAGAGAACAATATCTGTCTGTTTTTGTTGCATTTACAAGACTTCAACCAGTAGATGTCCTCAGCACGCAAGTTTCAAAGCACATCTAAACAGTGAATCAAGCGTAAACTATCTGATCTATAACGTAGTCAGTGTAGTGGAATAAAAATAATACAGACTCTTTTTTCACTGCACCAAAAAAGTAAGACAATGTTGTCCAACTCTGCACTGAATTCCTGAGGTAATTTTATGTTTTATGTTACTCTGTTTGCTGTGCAATGTCTGTTTGCTTTTCTACAATGTTGCCTGCCATTTCAAATGCGCAAGCCTTTTAAATTTGAATGAAGTTAATCCTCTACCCTGTTGGAAATATGCCCTACACCAAACCCAACCCTAAACCTACCCGCTAGCCTAAACAAATACAAAACCGATATAAAAATGCATTTGTTGATGCCATTTGAATCTTCCTTGTGTGTAGATTTAAACTATTGTCGAACCGTAGTTACACGGGAATCGAACCGGAGTTTTTTAACTTTCAAGTACAAGCTTGAGCTACCCAGTGACGGCTCATTAGGGGAAGCGGGGAGGCACAGCTTTGTTAATATTTTGAGGTGAAAATGGGAGGAGGACGTTTTAATATTAAAAAAATTCAAAATTCTTTAAGTTCATGTCTCAGAATGTGTATTTTTTGGTTTGTAATTTCACTGTAATACCATAACATTTTACTGAGATTGGAAAGCGACGCTTTTCGCTATGTGCCGAATCTGATGAAATACAACCGCTAAGTGATAGAGAAGGGGATCGAGGCCGGAGGAGAGGTGTGCTCTCGTGCCTCTGTTGGTAAAAAGATTAGCCAATCACCATCGAGTGTTTACCTTCAGCGTTGAAGAGTGTTGAGTATATGATGAGTAGCTATAGTGATTATTTGATCGCCAAATAAATTACCAAGCAGTAACTTGAATATACAAAAATAAAGGGTGAACGCGCCTAAGCTGGATATAGGCTACACCAGTTCCCGGCTAAATTAAATGGCACAAGAGACAACTCTCTTTTTACAGACTTTTATGGATGTTTGCTTCAAGTGATAGGCCAGGTAAGTGAAACTATATTATCCTGCTGTATGTGTTTTATTTACTAAAAGCAACCAAAAAGCCATGCTTAAGTGGTTAAACAAGTACTAAGTACAAGTACCAGTACAATTACGGTGCCTCTATTTTAAAACCCACGAGCCGCCACTGGAATTCAAAAGCATCAGTTTTCGAATCTCCCAACATATTCAAATTATTAAGTCATAATATAATATTGTTAAAGTAATTGTACAGAAGTTATGCTTTATCAAACTTTGTAAATCATACTTTGTGTGAAGCAGAATAAAAGGGGTTTGACAGTTTTATATCTGTAATATATATGTAAATGTCAAAAGGCTAAAAGGGTCCTACGCAGACGCTACAGGATATAGTACCATTTTTACACACTACTAAATGCCCATTCATACTAAAGGCCTGTTCACATCAAGAACAAATACTATAATGATAATTATATTGCACAACACTTGCTGTGTCCTGTTACATGAAGCTGTCTTAAATTGTATTCAAAATATGAAGATTTTCGGATGGTCTATCAGTTCTGGTGGAAATAGTATGACTGGTATTGCTCACAGCTCATTGCTCTGTGAAGGAGAACAATAAACACAAATAAAAGTGTTTAAAGCAATGACAAATGGTTAGAGAGGTTAGGTAAAGGGGTATGAGTAATTTATAGTTTTTATTCTTGGTGTGAACAGAAACTAACACTCTAAGGATTAGTTCAGTAGCATTAAAAAGCAGCATATTTTGTTAGCAAATACTGGTTTTATCTAAATTTTTGAATGCGGCTACACCTAAATAATGTGTAAACTAATAAGAACAAGGCATAGAAAATTCTTTTGAATGCCTTTGAGAAATGGTTGATCTTTTAAAGATCTTTGGTTTTTCTAGTGACCAGCATGGCGGGATCTTTTCTTCTTCCTCCTTCCAGCTTTTTTCTTCTTCTTCTCCTCCTCATCCTCCTCCTTCTCACCTTGTTCATCTCTCTCCCAAAACTGAGACCCGTTTCCTCCCCAGCCATAAACAGGTTGTAAGACGTTAACTGCAGCAACCAGGGAAACCAATCAGTGCCAGTGTATTTCATCATTAAAAAATGTGCCATACTGTTTGCTTTTGGTAGTTGTAAATCGTAGTGCTTTGCAGAAATGTTAATAGGTCTAATGTCTCACCACCAGTGAAAGGTGGGTCCATGCGATGACCTCCTAGTTGGTTGCGGGTGTTCATTGGGGCCGATATAGCAGACACAGTCACTTCAACATTCACTGGCAGCATTTGAAGCGATGGTTGATTTGAATTAGAAAAGATAATGTGGTTTCCATAGTGTTCATTACAAATGAATAGTGAAGAAGTGATACTTCTAAGAGATCGCTAGATGATGTCTTAAAAATAAACAGATAAGTAAATGAAAATCTTACCATTCCAAGTGTCTTCACTGATGACTTCAGAAATAAAGCCATTTCGACGTCTGTTGCAAAAAGTAACAAAAAAGTTTGGAAAGCAAATAATTAATCCAGCTGAAATACAAGTCTCAATCGATAATATATTTAATTTTGTCAAAATTCTCAAAAATTCATCAACACCTTGGTTGGCCTGAGAGTGAGTACATTTTTAGCAATTTTTTTCTTTAAACATGAGAACTGTTTGCATGATGGTGCTATGGTGGTTAATAGAGTGTAGGTTTAGATTCACCTCTTTTTTTTTTTTTTATTAATTTTAGTCTTACCTAGTGAGGTATTGATTGTAGCCAGTCATATTTGGGATACATCCCGGGGTCATGCCATAGGCCTCATCTCCGAAAACCACCACACCATTAACTCCGAATGGATTGTCCTGGCACTGAACGGAAACCTTTAATAAAACACAAACACGCAAAGCCTTTAAATTTACAGCCTATTTCAGTACTTACGTAATAAGTAATAAGTAACAAGCAATAGCTAATGAACTTCCAGAAATATGCCATTAAATTCATGTTACATGTGTTCTTTTGGACTCACATTATCAGTCACATTAACGAAATGTCAAAATTCATATCAAAATATATGATATATGATGCACAGCTCACACAAAAGACTTTAAAGGTGAAATATTATGAAAATCTGACTTTTTTCCATGTTTAAGTGCTATAATCGGGTCCCAAATACATCTACCAACCCAGAAAACGTGAAAAAGCAGTGTTGTCAAGTCTTTTTACTTTCATACTGTTGCCGCGGGTTGTTTTTCATGTCCGCGGATTGAAGCGACCCCAATAATATAATATTTAGCACCTGGAATGCTAATTTTACCAGAGTTCATTTCCTACGATAATTTTTGATTAGTAATATGCATTGCTAAAACTTCACTTTGACATCTTTAAAGCCGATTTTCTCAATATTTAGATTTTTGCACCCTCAGATTACAGATTTATATATAAAAAAAATGTATCTCGGATAAATATTGTCCTATCCTAATACATACATCAATGGAAAGCTTTTTCATTCAGCTTTCAGATGATGTATACATTTAAATTAAAGAGAATTGACCCTTATGACTGGTTTTGTGGTCCATGGTCACATAAGGCAGAAAGCACTTTCTAAAATTAATTTTTTATTACACAGTTGACGTTGTATAGATTTGGTCAACCCCCTTGTTTTAGCATCTCTCATTGAACTCATTGAACTGCTATTCCCATTCATACGCCCCTCCACCACGATCACATGACATAAACAAAACATGCTTAAGACAAAACTCTTTCTCATCTACTACAATGCTAATGCTAATGCTATGTTTTGAAGTATATACTCTACTGCAGAAGTAATAAAGAGAAAGAAATGAACCAAATGGAATGGTCTTTGTAAAGACTTGATGATTATTAACAATAATTTAGCACTAAAACAACAAACTCTCGTGACTGACTACCGTAATTTGATATTTAACACAGTTTGACTAATCTAAAAAAGGCGCCATCGGACCTCAGTATTAGCGATTGGAAAAACAAGCCGATGACACAATAGTTGGAATCATTTTAATCATTACTCAGGGACTAAAAATGATCAGCTGAGCCACATGATGAACAGAAAATCCTGATAAATGTTTACGCCCATGTGTACTCAAAACACTTACATCATCATCATCAATGGTAAAAGTCCTTACACGCCTTTAAAAAATAGATTTGCAACATTCCTGTTATTCTTTTAGGACATAGTTGCATTAAATTTTTTACCTTTTCAGCCATTTAAGAAGTAACGCTCTTTTTGTTGTAATCACGGAAGTAGACGCTTTTTTTGTGACGTGCCGTGGTGACGCAACATGAAGTTACGACGTGAAGTTTAGCCGATCACTTAAAATTTACAGATGACATTATAGAAATTGTTTTATAACACAAAGTAAATACATCTATATCTGATCTGGTATCTGATCACATTCTACTGAAACTAAATTAATAAAGTATTTGCCTACCTTCTGTGCCACGTCGTATGTATCTGAAAGTTCTCATACTGACGCTGGATCTGGACGGTCTTCCATTCCTGTTTAAAATTTAGAGCATACATAATAGAATTAGTTTTTCTCTTGAAGATTTGTAACAAAGTTCACTTAATTCATGTCAGATAGATGTTTGCTCCATGCTGGTCCTTGCTGATCCTTTTGGTGTGGAATTTCACATCCTTTCCAACAAACAAGAATAATGACTGTCAGCCAGCTGTCTTCTTTAACTCCTTATATCCAACCAACCAGAAATAAACAGTACTGCTTGAAATATTCCTAGCACTGTTTTAGTCGCTGATTACTGTCATTTTAGGAAATGGCGAATGGTTCCTCTGAGACTGATGGAACAAAAAAGACAACGAGTCATACAGTTCCTGGTTTTATTCCAATTGCAAAACCAGTTCGTGTTGTTTTATGATTTGCAGTAAGGCGTGCACTCTGTGCAGATCATAAAATACAGATCTATAATCATAAAATAATGACTTAATAACTTTAATTAGTGTAGCTTGGAGTGAGTTTTGCTCTCTTAGTTCTTTTAATTAGTTTTACTTTGATTTCAAATGCCACCCAACTGTCAATCTGACCTAGTAAACCGGCTGATGAAATCAGATTTCTCAAGCTTAAGACATCTTGTGCACATTTCCACATATCAGCCAAAGTAGCACTTCTGTTCTGAGTGGATTTATTTATTTAACTATTCAACAATGAATAAGCATTTTGAATACACCAAATTTGAATACATTTTGAATTTACTTTTAATAAATTCATCTGATTTGAATGAATTCTGATTTTTGCGGCACACCAGTCAATGCAGGTGATCTTAAGCAAAATGTATTGTAGGACTGCAAATCCATGTACCAGACTTATTTCACTCCTGACCACTAAAGGGCAATGTGGGAGTTAGTTGAGAGGTTAAAAAAGCCAACTCCTGAGCTGCGGGGAGAACAGAAACAACGGTTGTGGCTAGAGGGGATACAGCTCAGCCAGCAACCAGCAATTAAATTAATTGTTCTACCTATTAGATTGTGTTTTATTAACGTCTAAACTTAGCCCTTACTATAATACAAAAACAGTATTATTGTTGTACAGTGTGACAAAAATAATGTTAGATTGATGTGCGCATGCCCAGTAGCCAGAGCTGTCTCCCTTCTAGTCTTTACCAGAAACAGTGGACTACTTGCACAACTACTTCTGCGTTCTACATGATACTGCTCGGGAGTTTCCGGTTAGCATTTAATGCACATACATACAGCTAGTGGCTGTGTTCGAAATGCCATACTATCATGCTACTCTTACTATTTCTGCAGTATCTAGTATGTATACTGCGCATAGTATGCACATATTCTGTATTCATGGAATACCAGGATGACCTATTATATTTGCAGAATCTGCTAAATATAACTCAAGTACACTGAAATATATGTCAAGTATACTGTGAATAGTATGTAAATTTTCTGTGTGTACCTGCTACATTTGCTGAAATTTGATGTATGCATCTGAAGACACTGCATGGGATACGGTTTCCCAGAATGCATTTTGCACCATGTGATGTTTCATCCTCAAATGAGTGAACTGGATGTGGGGAATAGTGATTATAAATGCAACACACACACAGTTCTGTCCAATTTGTAAAGTTAATCAATTATGATATGAGTTTAGTTGGGCACTGTAGCATTGTTTACTAGTATGAATCCTTTGTAAAAAGAACTGCTAGCACATTAACAACCTCCACAGCACTTAAGCATACTTATCACTTAAACCTACTATTATTGTATACTGTTTCACACACTATTCTTTAAAAAATAGTGGTCAGTGTGCACCAGAGCATGTGAGCGAAGCGGAGCGGCGTGACGCTCCGCTCAGCACTCCGCTCTGGGGGCGTGCGCTCCGCTCAGTCGCTCATGGCCAAAGCAAAACGCTCTGCTAATGTTCCGCTCACGCTCACCGGTAAACTAAATCCCGCTCAGATCCCGCTCTGACATAAAATTTCTCTAGTAGGCCTAATTGTTTACTGATTGTACCGAAATTGTTGGATAATTGTCTAAAATTAAGCATGCATGTTTCAGAGCAAAATTCTTACATTCTTCTTAATTGTATTAATTAAAATGTAGGCTATTAAATACACGAATAACCTTAGCAAACCTACCTAAAATGCAAAAACTTGTACTTTATTTCCGTGAATAGCTGCCGTTGTTGTTCGATAGAACATTTAAAACACAAACGGACACACATGAGATGAACTGTGCGCAGATCTTTACAAAATTCACCTGTACCCTATTATAAAGCCTGTTAAAGGAAACACACGGACACGGGAAACTGGGGACAATTGAGAGGGAAAAAATTATTTATCTCCCTTTGGCCTTTTGCAGTTTTTTTTTTTGTAAAGAACAAATCTGCGTGCGTTATATTAGATTATAAATGACTGATGATTATAGCCTATCTAGCCTACATTCTGTAGGTCTATATTTATTAATTTTAAGCAATAATTATTTTAATAAGTAGGCCTAATTACGAAATATAGCCTAATAATTCGTTCCAAAATTTAAGCCAAATCTAGGGAAGGAACGAATTAATGAACGAATGAATTCATGGCAGGCTGGCAGCTAAGCCTAAACGAGAGAACGAATGCTTAATTCGTGGCCATAATTTAGACTAAACGAAAAAATGAATTTAATTCGCATAAAAAAAAGAGAACTGTTCTAAATTCGTGGCCGTGATTTTGTCTGCATGCCGTGATGATCGGGGCTCCGTACGACCGAATATAACCTTAGCCTACACCATGTTTGCGTAGTACTTTACATTTATGTATAAGGCTTGCAACTTCGTTGAAACAATATCTGAACTCCATAACTGCTCTATTCTCGACCTCTACAGCTTCTCGATCGCGAACAAGTAAATCACCAAAGGGTATTCTGGGTTGAGCGAGCGGCGCTGAGCGTATTGAGCGAGCGGAGCGGAATCTTCAGAAAGGCGCTCTGCGCTTTTAAGGAAATATTACCGCTCCGCTCCCCACTCCGCTCACGCTCCGCTCCGCTCACATGCTCTGGTATGCACTGTGTGCTGGGCAGTATGCAGTACAGAACACAGATTATTACTACATTTTAGGGCTGGCATTTCTTACAAAAAACAAACAAAAAAACAATTAATCAGACTCTCTGCATGTAACGCCACGCCAGCAGAGGGAGCCCTTGCTCATGAACTGACTGTTACAGCTTCCTCTGCTTCCTCTTTGGTAACGTCCTGTTTGGCAGCCATAAAAGGAGGGTATTGCGAAGTATTGTTTTGCCATAGCCTACTCTACCAAGTGTTCTCCCGTTTTTTCCATTGCCTTGTTTCATTGTTTTGTCATTGCCATAGTTTTGCCTTGTTACATTGCCTTGTTTACTTTGTTAATTTGGACTGCCCTCTTGGATTTTGACCCTTGCCTGTGTTTTTGGATTACTCTTCTGCTTTGCCTAGGATATTGTTGTTTGTTGGATTTCGACCTTGCCTGTCTCGACCACAATCTGTACCAATAAAGCTCGCAATTGGATCTAACAACGAGCCCTGCTTACAGAGCTTACACTGCATTAACATGAATGATCTTTGAACTGCCGAATTGTTACTATAAATATATTTCCTTTCCATATGTGCATTCTGAATAATAAAAAAAATATATCCCTACTACCCTGATGCATTCTCATGAACAGTATTTTTTTTACTGATCATATTTCATACCTGTTGAATGTACAGTTTTAAATGGGGTTGATTAATAAACAGCCTCGTGAAAATTACTATAGTAAAAGTGGCATATTTTTTTTCAGTTTTTACCATTGGTATAACAATACTTTACAAAAAGCCTACCATTGTTAAACTGTGCTCATTGTGGTAAAACCCGAGTTCATTTGTGGTTATATGGTTTAACTTAAATTGCAATTGTTGGTTTTAGCTATTTGTAGTGAAACCATGGCTAATTTGTTTGTGTGCATTTGTGTGTTTGGGTGCTCTTACTCCCTGCCCTGACTGCTTATTCCATTGTTTAAAATGGGTGAATGAATGTGCAGTAACTGCCTTATTTAATGATGTTAAACATTTAAATAATTTTAACAGTAACACATTGACTACTTTGAATATTCATATTTTGGCATTAGGCTACATACAGTGAAATGATGATGCAGATAGTGACTAAACATATTTAATACAGATAAATAAAGGTTCATTATGATCTTATTCATCAAATTTCACAAACACTGCAGTGAACCAGCTAATTAATCTCTAAGGTAGCACTTGATAATTACAGACAGCTGTGTTGGAGCAGGGCTGGAACTAAAGTCTGCAGGTAGGTAGCCAGTCTGTCATCATTTAATCACTTTCATATCTTGTAAAGGGAAGTTTGTGTGTGTGATGCAGAAACCGATGAGGTTTGTTGATTTGCACATGAGCTTCCATGTTTACCATTTGCGATGCACTCTATGTACCATTGAGGTCAAAAGTTTGCATACATCTTGCAGAATCTGCAAAATGTTAATTATTTTACCAAAATAAAAGGGGTCATACAAAATACATGTTATTTTTTATTTAATCCCAAACTGAATAAGATATTTCACAG
The DNA here is from genome assembly GCA_033026305.1 of Cirrhinus molitorella. Lineage (NCBI taxonomy): Eukaryota > Metazoa > Chordata > Actinopteri > Cypriniformes > Cyprinidae > Cirrhinus > Cirrhinus molitorella. The sequence continues at coordinate 18,788,081 of CM065134.1, forward strand.
AAAAGACACTAACAATTGTCCACATGAGAAAATAATAATTTCTAAAAATGACCCTGCTCAAAAGTTTACATACTCTTGATTCTTAATACTGTGTTATTACCCAAATAAATAATCCACAGCTGTGATTTTTTGTTTTTCTTTTTGTTTAGCGATGGTTCCGCATGAGTACCTTGTTTGTCCTGGACAATTAAACTGCCTACTGTTCTTCAGAAATGTCTTTCAGGTCCCACTAATTCTTTGGGTTTTCAGCTTTTTTGTGTACTTGAACCCTTTTCAAAAATGACTGTATGATTTTGAAATCCATCTTTTCACACTGAGGACAACTGAGGGACTCATATGCAACTATTACAGAAGGTTCAAACGCTCACTGATGCTGAAACTGATGGTGAAAACTATTTAAATGTCATGGTAAATTGAACTTATTTTGTCTTCTGGGAAACATGTAAGTTAAAGTATATTCTGTAGCTTCTGTAGGGCAGTACACTCTTAAAAATAAAGGTTCCAAAAGGGTGTTTTTGCAGTGATGCCATAGAAAAAACATTTTTGATTGCCCAAAGAACCTTTCAATGAACAGTTCTTAAAAGAACCATTTTGAAGAACATTGTAAAAATCGACTATAAAAATACTTTTCTTCATTTGAAAGGTTCCATGGATGTTCAGGGTTCTTCATGGAACCATTGATGCCAATAAAAAAGAACCTTTATTTTTAAGAGTGTACTAAATGAAAAAACAAAAAAAAACAAAACAAAAAAAAACTAAATAAATATATTAATTAAATTAATATATATATATATATATATATATATATTTGTCACAATAAGAAAAATGTACACATCCTCATTCCATTCAAAAGTTTACACCCCTGGCTCTTAATGCATTGTTTTTCCATAGCTTCTTAGCTAGCTTTCTTTAGCGTCAATCATTGTTTGAACCTTCTGTAAGAGTTGCATATGAGTCCCTCAGAGTTCTTCAGTGTGAAAACATTTTTTCCCTAGTTCACGCTTGTTTCACTGCCTGCCTTGACCCTTGCCCGTGTTTTGGATTACTCTTTTGCCTTGCCTTGGATATTTTTGTTTGCTGGTGTTCGACCCTTCCTGTCTTAACCACAATATGTAAGCTTGCATTTGGATCTATCTACGCCAATGGTCTCAAACTTAATTCCTGGAGGGCTGCAGCTCTGCACAGTTTAGCTCCAACCAGCTCCAATTCACACCTGCTTGGAAGTTTCTAGTTACCCTGAAGAGCTTGATTAGCTGAAACAGGTGTGTTTGATTAGGGTTGGAGCTAAACTGTGCAGAGCTGTGGCCCTCCAGGAATTGAGTTTGAGACCAATGATCTACGCTGTCACGTTGAGTCTCGTTACAGTTTATATGTGAATAAAAGCCTAAATAAAATCTGTTCATCACCTTTGGATGGACTGCCTAATACAAAGCTTGGATTTTTGAGTGGGAGAAGCTTCCTTTGTCTCCATTTTATGGCCCTTTTACATGTTTATGACTGGTCTGTGAAATATACAAATATACAAATAACACATGCACGTACCAAATACATTCGTGACCAATTAATTATAGGCTAAATAAGGAAAATGTCTTTATGTATGTGAAGTACCATTTTTATACACTATATAGTAATAAATGCCCATTCATACTAAAGGCCTGTTCACAACAAGAACAAATACTATAAAGATAATTATATAACTTTTGCTGCATCCTGTTACATATAGCTGTCTTAAATTGTATTCAAAATAAGAAATGTGTCCCAAATATGTTAATCCAAAAGATTTCCAGATGGTCTACCAAAGGGGTGTGAGTAATTTATAGTTTTCATTCTTGGTGTGAACAGGAACCAACACTCCAGGGATTAGTTCAGTAGCATTAAAAAGCAGCTTATTTTGCTAACAAATACTGATTTTGACAAAATGTTGAACGTGACTACACCTAAAGAATATGTAAACCTAAAAGAACAAGGGGTAGAATATTCTTTTGAATGCCTTTGCGAAATGGTTGATCTTTTAAAGCTCTTTAGCTTTTCCAGTGACCAGCATGGCAGGATCTTTTCCTCTTCCTGCTTCCAGCTTTTTCTTCTTCTCCTTCAGACACAAATTCTTCTCCTCCACCTCTGTTCCAAAACTAAGACCCGTTTCCTCCGCTTCCATAAACAAGTTGTAAAATGTAAACTGCAGCAACCAGGAGAACCAATCAGTGCAATTGTTTCATCATTAGAAAATGTGCCATACTGTTTGCATTTGGTAGTTGTAAATCTTATCACATTGCAGAAATGTTAATAGATCTAACCAGTGAAAGGTGGGTCCATGCGATGACCTCCTAGTTGGTTGCGGTTGTTCATTGGGGCCGATATAGCAGACACAGTCACTTCAGCATTCACTGGCCGCATTTGACGAGATGGTTGATCTGAATTGGAAAAGATAATGTGGTTTCCATTAGGGGTGTAATGGTTCACAAAATTCACGGTTCGGTTCGATACAGTGGTGTCACGGTTCGGTACATTTTTGATATAGCAAAAAAAAATACATTTGTACACATTTTTTTTTATTAAAATTAACATAATGAAGTATGCATCTCTGGCAGGAGTCAGATTTCATAAGAATTCATAAGTGTAACTAGAACAGGCATTTACAAGCTGTTTAAAAGCGAGGAAAAGAAGGAAAAACGAACTACCTCACCATCACAACCCTACTGGAGTAGGGCTGTGCCGATATTCGGACGCGAATTATCGTGCGTATCTCGTCAGTAATGCCGGTTCTGTGATTAGTCGTAAATCTCATTCATGTGTTCATTCATACAGCCGCGTTTACTACACAGAGCCGTAGTTCACTGATAACAAAGAGTCTCTTTGCTGATAAGCCACTCAAATATCGACTTCATTATCGCGGGCGATATATCGATAATGCACGCGAAACTGCGTAACTTGTCAGTGAACTACGGCTCTGTGTAGTAAACGCGGCTGTATGAATAAACACGATTTACACTAATTCCAGAACCGGCATTACTGACGAGATACGCATGATATCGCGTCCGAATATTGGCACAGCCCTATACTGGAGTATTGTGTTTTTCGTTGGGAGTGGGAGAGGCAGACATCAGTTTGTCTGTTACGTCGTTTGGGCTGCCTTGTAGAGTACAGTGGCACTGAGAACATTATATTTCACACACTGTAAGTTCTTTTATTTTCCAAATGTAATAGGATTAGTACAACGAATCGAATCGTTCGGTCTGTAATGCATAGGCCTATACTGAACCGAAAGCCTCGTACCGAACGGTTCGATACGAATACGTTTATCGTTACACTCCTAGTTTCCATATGAATAATGAAGAAGTGACACTTCTAAGAGATTGCTAGATGATGTCTTTAGAAAATGAACAGATAAGTAAATTAAAATCTTACCATCATTCCCAATGGCTTCAATGATGACTCCAGAGCTAAAGCCATTTCGACATCTGTTGCAAATAGTAAGAAAAAAAGTTTGGAAAGCAAATAATTATCAATTAGCACTTCAACTGTTGCTTCCAGCTGAAATACAAGTACTCAATGCATAATATTGTTCATTTCATCAAAATTCTGAAAAACATCATCAACATCTTGGTTGGTCTGAGGGTGAGTAAATTTTCAGCAAATTTTTATTTTTAGGTGAACTATTTCTTTAAACATGAGAACTGTTTGCAATGCATGATGGTACTATGGTGGTTAATAGAGTGTAGGTTTAGATTCACCTCTTTTTTTTTTTTTTTTATTAATTTTTAGTCTTACCTAGTGAGGTATTGATTGTAGCCAGTGATATCTGGGGTACATCCCAGGGTCATGCCATAGGCCTCATCTCCGAAAACCACCACACCATTAACTCCGAATGGATTATCCTGGCACTGGATGGAAACCTTTAATAAAACACAAACACACAAAAAACTTTTACATTTACAGCCTATTTCAGTACTTATGTAATAAGTAAAAAGTAACAAACAATAGCTAATGAACGTCCAGAAATATGGCATTAAATACATGTTACATGTGTTCTTTTGGACTTTAGAAGCCACAGTCACATTAACGAAATGTCAATCAAAATATATGATATATGATGCACAGCTTACACAGAAGAGACTTTAAAGGTGACATATTATGAAAATCTGAATTTTTCCATGTTTAAATGCTATTATCGGGTCCTGAGTGAATCTGTCAACCCAGAAAACGTGAATAAGGTCAACCCAGCTTTATTTTGGTAAGCCTTTTTCTTACCAAAGCATGTTTCTGTTAGACAGAATAGCAAATTCACATGACCAACTTGAATCTATTGTGAAACCTGCACAAAATTCATGTCAAATGCATGTATTTCTATTGAAATTACTGGATTTTGTCTGCGAACATTCACAGAACAATGGTAAATGTAATGCACCTTAACAAAATAATGGCAACAAATAATAATGTAAGCAATGGCACAATTAAAAAGATGAAACATTTTTGTGCATGCAATGTTAATGACATCATTCAAGACAGCATAGCAAAATGAATAAATAAAAATAAATGGCTAATAAAAATAAAATAGGAAAGAAATTAAATTTTCATTTAATGAAGGCCTCTTTTTGCCATCTGAAAATGCTATAATGCTTGTAATGGCTACTTTGTGTTCACTTAAAACTGGAAATCTATGTATCTGTGATGCAAAAAATAAATATGTGACCCTGGACCACAGTAGCACAGGTGTATTTGTAGCAATAGCCAACAATACATTGTATGGGTCAGAATGATAAATATTTCTTTTATACCAAAAATCATTCGGATAATAGGTAAAAATCATAATCCATGAAGATATTTTGTACATTTCCTGTTGCAGTTTTTGATTAGTAATATGCATTGCTAAGAACTTTATTTTGACAACTTTAAAGCCGATTTTCTCAATATTTAGATTTTTTGGCACCCTCAGATTCCAGATTTTCAAATAGTTGAATCTCAGCAAAATATTATCCTATCCTAAAACATGAATGGAAAGCTTATTCATTCAGCTTTCAGATGATGTACATTTAAATAAAAAATTACTGGTTTTGTGGTCCATGGACACATATTAGAAAGGCAGAAACACTTTCTACAATTTAGCTTTTATTACACAGTTTATGTTGTATAGATTTTTTTCAAGCCCCTCTTTTTAGCATCTCTCATTGATATTCCCACGACTCTCTACCACGATCACATGGCATAAGCAAAACAACGTTTAACACAAAACTCTTTCATACAATGCTAATGCTATGTTTTGAAGTATGTCTTCTACTACAGAAGTAATAAAAAAGGTAAAGAAATGAACCAAATAGAATGGTCTTACAGACTTGATTATTAACAATAATTTTGCACTAGCTTTCACTATTAACGGTTGATTAATAGTGTGGATTTCCAGTCATAACAGTGATGTTGTGAAGCCAGAATGACTTACTCTCTACGCTATTTGATATTTAACGCAGTATGACTAAGCAAACAACCAGGCCTCAGAATCAGCGATTGGAGAACAAGCAGATAAACAAGAGTTGTCATCACTTCAGTCATTACACAGGAACTAAAAATGATCAACTGAGCTGCCCGGTTAACAGACAATGCTGATAAATGTGTAGGCCTACTGTACACTCATGTGTACTTGAAACATTGCCATCATCTAATGGTAAAAAAACTGTTTATTTCCTTACATGCCTTTAAGAAAATATTTGCAACATTCCCGTTATTCTTTTAGGACTTTAAGGACATGGTTGTATTAAAATTGTACCTTTTCAGCCATTTGAGAAGCAGTTTGCTTCGGAAGTAGACGGAATCACAGCAGAAGTCGATGCTTACGTCACGTGCCACGTGATGTTATAACATGAAGTTTAGCCTTTCACATTTTCAACATTTACAGATGACATTATATAAATTGTTTTATAACACAAAGCAAATATATGCTATCTGATCATATTCTAATGAAACTAAATGAATAAATGATTTGTTGTTGAGGTTTCTGTTACCTCCCGTGTTATACGACTATGCGTCGTATAAATCTGGAAGTTCTCATTTCGGCGCTGGATCTAGACGGTCTTCCATTCCTGTTTAAGAGTTTGGTGTATAATTGTACATAAACAAAAAACAATTTCTCTTGTAAATTTTTTAAAAAGTTCACTTAATTCATGTCCATTAAAGATAGATGTTCCCTCCGTGCTGGTCTTCCCTGATCCTCCCTTTATGGTGTGGAATTTGTTGATACATCCTTTCCAACATACAGGCAAAAGCATTTCCTGTATTAGCCAGCTGTGATCTTTAACTCTTCTTATCCAGCCAATGAGAAATAAATAATGCTGCTTGAAATATTTCCAGTACTGTTTCAGTCACTGGTTTCTGTCACTTTAGGAAAGAGCGTATGGTTCCGTTCCCCTGAGAATGATTGAACAAAGGGCTGGGACATACAGTTCCTGTTTTCATTCCAATTGCAAAACCAGTTTGTGGTTTGTTTATGATTTGCGTTTCAACTGACTTGTTATGATCTGTAACACACTCTGCGTGGTCTTTGGGCATTTACTACAGATATTTCTTTTAAATTACAGACATTCTTACATCATTTCTGAAAATACAAATCTACAATCATCAAAAAATGACTTAAAAACTTTAATTAGTGTAGCTTGGAATGAGTTTTGCTCTCTTAGTTCTTTTAGTTAGTTTTACTTTGATTTCAAATGCCACCCAACTGTCAGTCTGACCTAGTAAACCGGCTTAAGACATCTTGTGCACAACATTTCCGCATATCAGCCAAAGTAGCACTTCTGTTTTGAGGGGAAAAAATATTTTCTGAAAACTAATCGAAATCGAATAGCATTTTGAATACACCAAATTTAAATACATTTTGAATTTACTTCATTTGAATTCTGATTTTTGTGGCACACCAGTCAGTGCATGTGATCTTAAGCAAAACATATGGTAGGACTGCAAATCCATGTACCAGACTTATTTCACTCTCGACCTCTAGAGGTTAATGTGTGAGTTAGTTGAGAGGTTAAAAAAGCCAACTCCAAAGTTTGTTTAGATCCTACTAACATATTTTTGTATATATACTAACATGTATATGTATATTCGCACATATACAAGTGTTGCATTTATAAATATAGTAGGTCATCCTGATAGTCCATGCATACAGACAATTTCCATACTATGCACAGTACATACTGGATACTACAGAAATAGTAATAGTAGTATGATAGTATGCCATTTCGAATAGACTGTGAATGAAATTTGGATGAAATTTATGTTTCAAAGATTAACCAAGGGTTTGGAATGACATTACAGTAAGTAAATGATGAAGAATTTTCATCTTTTGGTGAACTATCACTTTAACTATCATGATAGTATTTTGCATTTACAACAATGAATGACAGCTTGTATTGTCCTTTAGCAAGTGTTTTTTATTTTATTAATACAGCATAGAAAGTTAGAGTTAGAGTTGTAGTTAAATAGAGAGCGATAGATAGAAGTTCATAAAGTTTCTAAAGACTACTCAAGCTTATAAAAATAGAGTCTCCACCTTTTTCTTCAACATAGAAGTAAGCTTATGGGTGAGAATCCTGCTATAAGAAAATAAGCAGAATAATAATATATAGCACAATAATATTGAATAGAATAATAGGACAATAATATTGTGACGTGCCAAGCAGCAATCCAGCACCAAAACTAGCTTTTTTTTTGTGCAGCTTAAAAGAGCTGAATGCAAATGAGCCAGACCCATAAAATTCACGCCCACTCTTATGGGATGATAAAGGTGGATATGCTACAGTAGAAAATAAAAACAAAATAAGTGTTATTTATCAAATCACATTTTGCTACAATCAAATGCAGACTGGATCATTTTCCTCTTTAGTGGTGAAGCTGTTCTCCCCTCTCTCTTAAGCCTTTTCTTCTTTCCCTTTGGTTGGACATGCTTCTCTTTTTCATAATGCTCATCTCTGTTCATCAGCTCATGGCCGTTGTCTCCAATGCCATCAGGCGCTACGAATCCTGGAGACACCCCTACATCAAGAAAGTAGACTTTTTGTTATCAAGTCTTGATACAAACAACATCAAGAAGTATTTCATGTTGCATTTTGATCATTTGGACTTTTCTAACCATCTGTGAATGTTAGGCTGTTAGCATCCAAAGCATCTACAGTTGTGGAGAAGCCTGCAGTTGCACTCATTTGTCCATTTACAGCAAATGACTCCTGCACTTGACCAGCAGCTGAGGAAACTTGGAATGGATTGAAACAATGTCCCATAAACACAATATACTGTACAGTAAAAGATGTAGAAGCATTGAAGTGTCATTATGTTTGTGACACTTTACAATTTGTAAACAACAGTTAATGAACGTAATGAATAGTTTTATAGCATTTATTAAGTACAGTTGAAGTCAAAAGTTTACATACACCTTGCAGAATCTGCTAAATGTTCATTCTTTTAGCAAAATAAGAGGGATCATACAAAATGCATGTTATTTTTTATTTAGTACTGATCTGAATAAGATATTTCACATAAAAGACATTTACATATAGTCCACAAGAGAAAATAATAGTTGAATTTATAAAAATGACACTGTTCAAAAGTTTACACCCCCTTGATTCTTAATACTGTGTTGTTCCCTGAATGATCCACAGCTGTTTTTTTTTTGTTTGTTTAGTGATAGTTGTTCATGAGTCCCTTGTTTGTCCTGAACAGGTGGAGTGTACATTTTGCTCATTTTGCCTAAATATCATATTTTTTTCATTTAGTACTGCCCAAGTACTAAGAAGTATAGAAGATACTTGCATGTTTCCAAGAAGACAAAATTTGTTACATTTACCATGATCTTCAAATTTCAAAAGTTTTCACACCTCTGCTCTTAATGCATGGTTTTTCCTTCTGGAGCATCAGTGAGTGTTTGCATATAAGTCCCTCAGTTGTCCTCAGTGTGAAAAGATGGATCTCAAAATCATACAGTCATTGTTGGAAAGGGTTCAAATACACAAAAATGTTGAAAAACCAAATAATTTGTAGGACCTGAAGGATTTTTCTGAAGAACAGCAGGCAGTTTAACTGTTCAGGACAAACAAGGGACTCATGAACAGGTCAAGCACAGCTGTGGATCATTCAGGTGACAACACTAACACAGTATTAAAAATCAAGTGTATGTAAACTTTTGAACGTGGTCATTTTTATAAATTCAACTCTTGTATTTTCTTGTGGACGATATGTGAACATCTCTTATTTGAAATATCTTCAGGTCAGATAAAAATAAAAAAATAACATGCATTTTGCATGATCCCTCTTATTTTGCTAAAATAATTTACATTTTGCACTTTCTGAAAGGTGTATGTAAACTTTTGACTTCAACTGTATGCATGAGTTTCTAGAACAACTAATAGCCTACATTGCAGCATTTCAAGTGGAATAAACATTATATTTTCAGAGAAATTCTGGAAAATATCCTGCCCGCATCCATTATACAGTAGATATAATGCAAGTGTATAGCAACCAACATCAAACTTAAAAAAAGGATACAAAAGTATCACAGAATGATACAATGAGACGTGTGTTTTGTATGTTTCTAAAAGCATACTGTAGGACTTGGTGAGGAAAACCGGAAATATACAGTGCCTTGCAAAAGTCATTTTTTTCATATTTTGTTATGTTGCAGCCTTATGCTCAACTGCTTTAAATAGTTATTTTCCTCATCAATCTACACTCTATATACTCTATATACTCATACTTCTGTGAGCCTACAATGCAGCTGCATGTTCTCTGAACTCTTTTCCAGATGTGTGGCTTGGCGTAGTCCTGTCTCTGAGCTCTACAGGCGGTTCTTTTGGCCTCAGGGGCCGGTTGCATAAACTAGTGTCTTAGATACTAGTTTGACCATGCAACTATCAGTTAACCAAAGGGTAATCAGTCTTATTTTTTGGATTCAGCTTAGACAAATCTACATTTTTCTGTAACTGAATTTAAAAAAAATATGACCAATCTTAAAGAAAAAATTAGCTGACTAACTTTTTAAGATTAGTCTTAACCTTTTATGCAACCGGCCTCAGGACTTGGTATTTGCTCTGATATGCATTTTCAGCTGTTAGACCTTTTATGTGTGAGCGTTTCCAAATCATACTCATTCAAATGAATTTGCCACAGGTTAACTTTACTCGAAGTGTAGTAACATTTACAAGCAATATGAATGCTCCTGAGCTAAATTTCAAGCACCCCAGAACCCAGGTAGGAATACTTAAATAATATTAGAGTTAGAGTTTTTATTTCTAAGAAATTTGCTAAGTTGTTACAAACTGTTTTTTTTTTTTTTTTCATTTCAGTGTGGAGTGTAGATTGATGTGAAAAAAGGTCATTTAAAGCAGTTTAACATAATGAAACTTGCAAGACAGTGTATATTGTCTTACAATATAAATCAATGAGTTTCAAGATGCAACAACATTGTGCAGCATCTGGTTGTAAACACTGCAAACACTAAGAATTGGCAATGTTGCAAAAAAAAAGTCTTTTCACAGACTACCAAGAAATGATCTAAGAAACTCTCTTCCCTGAGGTAAATATTCTTCTGAAGCGAAGACTATGTTTACAAAGCAAATTCTTATATGTGAACTGCTGTTTGTGTGCTAAAATGCAATCTCAGGAATGAGCACAGACTAACCTAACAGCCGAGGTCATTAGTGTGCCTAAATAGTACATAATAATTACATTATGGCCTTTCTGGTTTTCTCCCAAAAACCCTACAGTACACCTCGAAAAGACATGGCATTAGAACAACAGTGAGTGAATAATGACTGAATTTTCATTTTTGGGTGAACAAACCCTTCATTAAATGAGTGTAATATTAAATGTACATACCAGCATCCTGATTCTGCCCAGGAACCCTTCCCCTACAAATAATTTTGTGGAAAATATCTAATTTAGCTTGAACATACAAAAATCTAAAGGCTAAAAACTGAATGTCTGTATAACACAACATGTATTAGATAAATTTCAAAAGGTTTGCCTGTGATGTGACCCAGTCACAAATGGAGTACACCTCCGTAAAGGAAAGGATTTGTCATCATAAACCACTTCAGCATCGAATCCAAACTGGTCATCCTGACACTGAACTGAAATCTGAAAAGAGTTTCAACACTTTATAGTTTGCAAGTGTTTAAGCAGATATTTTATTCTAAAAAAAAACAACAACAAAAAAAAAACATACAGTGTCTTCACATTGGACTGGGACCTGAAAAGAAAAAATAAAGATTAAAAAAGCATACCAGTGGAGAACTTCTCTGTTAAAAAAATAAATAAATAAAAAAACAGCATATGTTGGTTAGGTATGTTTTAAAGCATGGCAGCTGCACATGACCAGCTTAAACCAGCTCAAACCAGCAGCCATGCTTCAATACCTAACCAGCATCTGCAGTTTTTTTCAACAGGGTTATAAAGCAAAATATTATTAGATGCCCTCATTATCTCAATTACTAAACATTTGACCTTAGCAATCCAAAATTCATGCTAAACAATCCAGAAGGTCCTACTGATTCAACTGCGTATATCTGACTGTGGTGTGCTTTTATCTGTCGGATGTGCCTTCGGCCCTCCATCCCATCTAAAACTTATTTGATTAGGCAAATGACTTAACCACAAACTTTCATTGAAACTACCCAAAGAGTAACACTGGTCCTCTATTTCACCCCTGTCCTTCACAGTATGATGAAAACATTAGGTTTTTAAAACCAAAACAAACTTTCGCCTTGCCCACAAGACCTAGCCACACTGGCTAATGCTAACGCGATTTCACACAATATTAAAATACACCAATGCAAGCTTTGGCAATAAAAGAAGTTCCTTCAGTTCTTCATTTTAATATTGTAGGTTTCGGTTTTAACTTTGCATAGAAAACGTCTTCTCATTCATCTTCTCATCATATTTTGTGCATATAAAATCGCATATTAAATACCCTTTGTCTTCCACGTGTCATGGTTCAATGATGCATCCGGAACTGTTGTTGTCATGTAACATCCGGGTTGTTCTTTGCATATTACGGTGCTTGCACACTCATACTGAGACTTAACAGACATACTGAGTCATATTTTCACTCTTTTATCGAAGGTTTCATTTCCTCTGGCAATACCTTTATAAAGACAATATGTGTGACAGTCGAATTATGACATAATTTAGCTGAAAAAACTTGTATAACACTGATACATTTTACTGTAGCATAAAAATTGTGAAACAGTATTTTTGTTCCTGTTTTTTTATGTACTGCAATATTTACTGTAAAATACGCAATTATGTTCTGCAAATTTTAAAGTGCATTTCTTAATAGATTCTGCAGAAATCACAGGAGATCCCTTATGAACAAAACACTTTAGCATACTTATTTGAAAAATAACGTACTTTAAAAGAATATGGTTAAAAATTAACTGAATAACTTTTTTCTGGGACATTCAACTGTATGCACCAACCCCAATTAGACACAACTGAACCAGCTAATCAAGCTCTTACTAGGCATGCTACAAACTTCCAGGCAGGTGTGAGGCAAGTTGGAGCTAAACTCTGCAGGACTTTGGTCCTCTAAGTTTGGGCACCCCTAAACTAACGTCAGTTGACTGACTTTCCAGCTCAGAGGTGTTCACTCCTGCTCCTGGAGGGCCAGAGTTTAGCTCCAGCTTGCATTAACATACTGCCTGGAAGTTTCTAGTATGTGTAGTGTGATCTTGATTAGCTGGTTCAAGTATGTTTAATTGGAAGTGGAGCTAAACTCTGCAGAACATTGGCCCTACAGGACCTGCACTAGACACCCCTGTCTTAGCTCTTCTGGTCTCATTTAACCTCACAAGAAAGCACACCCATGTGACAAAAAACAAACAAAAAAAACAGGCATTCTGTGCTCCACTTTAACATTCTGCCTTGAGAACATCTTTCTTCCCACATCCAGGCCAGCTTGTAAGACACCTCCAGTCCATGGCTACCAGATGTTCTTTGTGACCACAGAACCAAGCCCAGAGCTGCTGAGAATCAGCTGGCCTGAGCAAGTATCAATCTCTCATGTCTTCTTTTCCCTATAGTGTTTCTATTGCCATGGTCATTTACTACAAAAACAAAATAAGCACTGCTGATTTTCGCACTGCATATTTCTAGGATCTCAATTCTAGGAACTAGCCCTCATGGTGGTTCCTAGTGAACCAATTTCCCTCTCAAACCGCTTTCCTGGTTGCATTCGCACTGGCAACAGGAACTGTTGAAACTGTGAACTGTGAAAATCTGACTTAATCTCCTATTACAACTTCTAGTGTTACATATCATCGAGGCTAAGAAAAGAACACAATGCTGCAGACAACAGGTAGCTAAATACCAGCTTTTTAAAAATGCCAGGTAGCCAATATTTCGTATGCATTCAGCATACACTTTCTTCACTGGTAGTCCCTATAGAACTGTTTTAGACCCTATTTTAGTTCCTCCAAATGTAGTTCCTATATCTAAATATGTTACTAGTTCCTGGAGTGTGCCAGTAGTTCTTGGAAAGTCTGAAAAGGTTCCTCTGGTGCAAAAGCCCCTTTAGACACCCAGAATAATTTCACAACATTCTCCTCTCTATTCTGTCCCCATCCACCTCTTCTCTAAATGCTGAGGGCTTTGCCAGGTATTTCACCAATAAGATGGCAACCATCAGCAACATATTCCTCTCTTCCTACAACTTCCAACAACGTCTCTTAGGCCCAATCCTCTCCCTCCTTTTACAAGAGATTTCACCAATATTACTGTCCCTTTTGACTCACAACATAAACACCCGTTACAACTGGTACCACATTTGAGTAGGCTAGGGTAACCCCATTGCTCAAAAAGCCAATGCTCAATCACCGTTTTGAAAGTGTTATGTACTTAACAACAACCAGTTTTGCTTCAAAAGTGATCATTCCTCTGAGATCCCGACCCACCGATCATTGCTGAAACTCTTTAGCTGACAAGAAGCTGTTTTATTCAGCACCTTTCCACAGTTCAAGTTCGCTTTAAAAAAGAACATTTCAGATGTACAAAACACAGAATTAATACAATAAGCACACATTAATACAGTTGGGGGGTTGGGGACTATTTAAATCCTTAAACTCTAATCTGTCCTTATTCTACTAGATGTTTCTCCTGCCCTTGACACTATTGACCACCAGATCCTCATGTTCAACACTTTTGACTTTTGACGGTACTTTAGTAGTTTTTGTGGCTTTATCTCATAGGCAGATCTTTAAAGGTTTCATGGAGAGGATGGGTGACTAAGTCACATCCGCTAATCTCTGGAGTGCAACAAGGGTCAGTGCTTGCACCTCTTTTTTTCCATTTACACATCTTTGCTGAGAATGATAATAAAGGCACATTCAAATGATACACAGCTCTATCATTTCAACCTGATGACCCGACTGTCTTGGCTTGTATTTCTGTCAGACATTTCTGCTTGGATGAAAGAGCGCCATCTGCTGCTCAGTGTTGTGAAGACAGCACTTGGCAGTTGACCACAACATTACTGGGCACCTGGGGTCCACAACACTAACACCAGACAGGAGAACGATCTTGTTGTCCAGTAAACCTGGTTTTGTACATGACCAATATTGTTGGATCTTTGACAAATTACTTTTGTTCTTATGTACTGTAAGTCTCTTTGAAAAGTGGGTGCTAAATACAAAAATATAGTTGAGGTCAAAAGTTTACATACACTTTGCAGAATCTGCAAAATGTTAATTATTTTATCAAAATAAGATGATCATACAAAATGCATGTTATTTTTTTATTTAGTATTGCCCTGAGTAAGACATTTCACATAAAATATGTTTACATATAGTCCACAAGGGAAAATAACAGTAGAATTTATAATATATATATATATATATATATATATATAAAACATGAACAACTATTATATATATGAACAACTCATGAACAACTATTATATGTATATATATATATAAAATAGTTGTTCATGAGTCCCTTGTTTGTCCTGAACAGTTAAACTGCCAAATGTTCTTCATAAAAATCCTTCAGGTCCCACAGATGCTTTGGTTTTTCAGCATTTTTGTGTATTTGAACCCTTTCCAACAATGACTGAATGATTTTGAGATCCAACTTCTCACACTGAGGACAACTGAGGGACTCATATGCAACTATTACAGAAGGTTCAAATGCTCACTGATGCTCCAGAAGGAAAAACGATGCATTAGGAGTTATGGGTGTAAACCTTTGAGCAGAATGTAAATGAGTACAATTTTCATTTAGTACTGCCCTTCAGAAGCTACGGAAGATACTTACATGTTTCCCAGAAGACAAAATAAGTTAAATTGACCCTGATCTTCAAAAAATCCAGAAGTTTTCAACCCCCTGGCTATTATTGTATTGTGTTTCCTTCTGAATCAGGAGTGAGTGTTTGAACCTTCTGTAATAGTTGCATATGAGTCCCTCAGTTGTCCTCAGTGTGAAAAGATGGATCTCAAAATCATACAGTCATTATTGGAAAAGGTTCAAATATTATATTATCAGTGAGTACATTTTACATTAGTGTACACTTTCAATACAATTAAGCAACTACTTTATATTTTATCTTCCTTTCCCCCAAGGGATAGAAACAGATGTATGACTTTTATGCTTAAAATTTCCAAAACTTTCCATCTCACACCACCAGATGGCAATATTGCACTAAACAATGAGACAAAGTGCTAGGAACACAACAAACATGCAGCTTTATTTTCCACTTTAGACCTACTCATAATCATGTAGAAAGGGATGAGGCTGTGGTTACCTTCAAGGAAAAAAGACAGAATCTTATTTTGATAAATAATAAAGGCACACAAAGAACTGGAACTCTGTTCTACAGGGTTTGCCTCCTGCCACAAGAGGGTGATGATATAGAGAGCGGTTTGCACCAGACAGCCCCAGTGGGATGCTGGGAAATCCTCAGGGAGAGGTTTAATCACACTTGTGCCAGCTGCTACCTAATATGATCTTAGAGCCATACTATTGATTTCAAAGCAAAGAAACGTTCCCAATAGATGAAGTTTAATAACTTATATGCAAATTGCTGTTTGCAACATGTGCTGTTGACGTTTTAGTCCTAGTTTGCTAATATGCTAGTTAAAACCTTCAACTAGTCTCTGTTGTGTTAACATTCCCTCTGATGACATCATTGCAAGTATACCCAGCATTGGTTTAAAAACCCTGTCAGATGCATAGATTTGTTTACTACAGGTCTATATAAACCACATCCAGATTTGCTCTTAAGATTTGCTATAAGTGTATCAGCTGATTTTAAACAGGATTGTTTTGTGCGCTAGAATCACCAAAATCTATATGCTGAATAATGGCTTAACAAATTATACATGGGGGAGCCAGCAACAAAAGCAATGACGCAAACCACATGCAGAGAGACACGTGGAGGCCCATACGGCAGAGCGGTGGGGCTCTGTGCCTTTGGGCCCTGGACCAGCCAGCTTGTGACCCACCCTCTGCCTACAAATGGTCTGATAGACACAGACCAGTGGGGATCGGGGCCCTTTTGTACTGATCTAAGACTGGGATCGCTTCATACAAGAAGTGTGCCACATTATCATCAAAATATGTCCTACCCCCATCACCCCTATTTCACAATAGATACACCCCTCCTCCTGCTTGCTTTTTCTCACTCTCCCCCTCCATCCTGACACCCCCAGGTGCCAAGGACTGAATACGGGGCCCCAAAGATGAAAAGAGAGCATCTGCTATATGTCTCTGTGGGTGCTCTTTTAAAAACAGAGGCTGTTTTAGAAGGAATACTCGATTGCTGCTTATTTCTGTGCAGTATATATAGTATTCTACATGCAATAGTTTGAAAAAACTACAAAAATGTAACAGTATGCATAATTTCTTCATATGGAAGAAAATGACTTTGCCAAGCAAAGCAAATCACCGTTTTCATTCCTATATTGCCTAAAGATGCTATGAATAATAATAATCCCTTTATACTTTTTTGCATTAGAGCCAATTTAGCAGTCCTGCATCATTAGGCACATCAGGTGGAGCCATACGTGGAGGAATGATTCCACAGCTGCTTGATATGCATCACGCACCACATTCAGTGTCAAAGAGCGCGGTATGAAATAAGGAGAGAGAGCTGATCATATATTATCCCTGATCATGATCTCATTCCTCTCTCCTCTGTGCCCCATTGGTTCCCCGCAGCAATGATGCGTAATACCACTATGACATCACTAATGCATTCGGCTGCCTGCCTGCGCTGATCAGTCTTTAGGTTGTGCTGATGAATGAGGTCAGATGGAGGCATCAGGGCCTGCTGCCAAACTCCCCTCCGCATGCTCGCATATGCACTCTTTCTGCCCGGAAGCCTTCCAGATGTATTAATATAAAGGTTTATCTATTTTGGCAAATGAATATGAAAGCGTTTCCAATTTATGTGCAAAATAATGAAATGAGAGGAGTCTGTCAGTCAAACTATAACCTAGACATTGCTGATGTAATGACATTGAAGTGAATGTGGATAAAAAAAATAGTTCTATCCTGACAAATCTCAGTAGATTGTAGCTTGGTAATAGATATGAGAAGTAGCATATATAATAACCCATAGCAGATCTATACAGGTGGAGCTGGGGAGGTGGAGGGTATCAGAGGAAGTCTATGTTTACACTACTGCATTTTCACTTTAAACCGCATAACTTTTTCTACGGTTATGTCTTGCGTTTATACTACTCCTGCATTTTCAACCCTTGAAAATGAGACTTTCAAAAATACTGCGGACCCTGTTTGAAAACTCTGGGGTTGCGTTTCAGGCTATGTTTACACTAGTGCATTTACGATATAAAATGCGTAATTTGTAGGGGTAGGAATCTTCAAGCACTTCACGATCCGATCCGATTCCAATTCTGAGAGTCAAGATCCGATTCCAAAATGATTCTTGATCTGCATTTTTCCCGCAATTAATTCTTCTGCTTTGCAAATACATCTTTACAACTTTATAACTTTAGTTTCTATGATTTTTGTTTATAGTTGGAAACTCTGTATGTCCAGCCCGATTTTACGAGGTAGCTAATTCGCACAAATTCATACGACCTCACTTGTACGAATTCATATGTTTTTGGCTAAATTGTACGTATTTTACGACTTCCCAATTCGTATGAATTCGTATGAATGCCCTTAACCTAACCCCGCCCCTAAACCTACCCATCAATGGGGTCTAGGCAAATCGTACAAAATCGTACGAGTGAGGTCATAAAATACGTACAAATTCCCGTGAGATAGCGTTGGTATGTCAGTACTGCTATCTTAAAAGTAGGGGTGTGAATCTTCACTAGTTACATGATTCAATTCAATTACAATTTTTATTATCAACTCAATATCATGATGCGTCTCATTCTCAGTTTTCAATATTACATGCCTAGATTTTCATATACATTTCATATCAAATTTATCTTGTGCAACATTTCAGTTTTTTTTTAATCATAAAAGCAGGCTACTTTTTACAACAATTACTTATTTAAAGTAAGTGTTCTTTAAGTATACAAACGTTTACAGACAATAGTTATTAGGCCTGTGGGTTTTTCTTTTGTCCTCAGCATTATTGCAGTTGATTATTACTGATGAGAACATAGACAGTGGCAGCTTTAACAGGCTGTATTTACATTAATGCACAGATCTGTTTGGATATATCAGATGTTTTGTCCTGCTCTGAAAACATAAGTCACTGTGTATATAACAATTTTGTATAAAAATATTAGAAAATGCCAGTGCATTTAACCGCAGCCACAATCAAGCTTCAGGACAAACAAACACAAAACGCATGTGAAAGTCTATCTAATAGTACTGCATTCCAAACGGCATAAATAAAAGCATATCTAAAGTAAAACACGGCGGGTGGAAGCCGGGTGTGCCTCACACGTCTTGAAAAGTGAAGCTGCGGGCTCTTTGATCGCCCCCTGGTGGCTGGCTGCAGTATAATACATAAACTCCACCTTCTCCATGTAATCTAATGGGGCGTGAGGTAAACTAAATAATCAAATTAGATTTTTTTTTTTTCCCAAAGACAGTTTCCATCATTTGAGGTAGTTCTTATAATGCTGATTTATGTCCAAGTGTTCGTTTTTCTAATAAGTTTGCTTTTAGGTAGATATTTGATGCTATAAAAAGATTATGCCTGTCATTTACATTACCCCTGCATTTTCGACCATGGAAAACAAAAACTTTTGAAAACGCTGCAGACCCGGTTTTAGTCTGAAAACTCTGGGGTTGCAGTGCATTTTATTTTTATAACACACTACTTTTGCTACGGTTACGCCTGTAGTTTACATTACTCCTGTGTTTTCGACCATCGAAAACAAAAACTACCGAAAACACTGCAAACCCCATTTTAGTTTGAAAACTCAGTGTAAACAAACCAAAATGGAGACTTTTGAAAATGATGGTGTGGCTGCTCATATTGGTTTTGCGTATCCTTGATGACCATGTAGACAATAACATCATGCTCTTTATGAATGGTCATGTGACATGCGTTTTCGGTTGTGTAGTGTGGACGGAGAGCCAGCGAAGACAAGGATCGTTTTCATTTTAAAATGCTGTTTTAAAACAAAAATGTACTAGAGTAATCAGGGCTTTAAAGCGCCCTGTGAAATGCTCCAGTGAATGCTAACCAGCCATTTAAATGTAAAGCAGTAAGCTCATTGGTTGCAACATGAACCAATCAGCTTGTGCCAAGTAATTTAATGTTAGAGTTTCATCTTTTTTCAGCATTGCCTTATACAACAGGCAATCTCTCTATATATACTATTTAATAAACAGTAATTTCTTTTAAATGAATAGTTCCCAAAACATTAATTTATTCACTTTCATGTCATTTCAAATCTGTATGACTTTCCATCTAATGTTCAAGAGATGTTTTGACCCTTGTGACAACTTAATTGAATTGAATGTGCACTTGTAGTACTTCAAATCTTAAATGTATACATTTTAAAACTACTTGCATTATCACTACTTGATAATGTATATTAACTGATGTCTAAAAAAACATTACATTCAGTTCACACTTAAGTATATTCACGGTATAACAAATATATGGCTCAATATCTGAAAAGAGGTAATTAAATGTAACAAGCAGCCATTTTCTCCATTTCGGAAAGCTATGACAAGCAATAAAGCTAAAGTCAAAACATCCAGTTTTGTGGGTTTTCTAGGAAATGCTTGGATCTCTGCTTCTCGTAAATACTACGTATTGTGCATGCTATTTGTTTTGACAGGAAAAAGATGTTGTGATATTCAAGTGATTTGGATTTGAAAACAGGTAGTAATGAAACAGTTTGTTTTACTTTTTTTCTTATTTAATTTATTTGCCATTATTTTAAAAAGTATAGGCTAAAGTGTACATATATTTGTTTCAGTGTGAGGAAACATGTTAAAAGGATAGTTCACCCAAAAGTGAACAGTTTTTGAACAAAAACGACAGTTAGCGGTAGCTAGATATTAGCTAGTTTTAAATATGGATATTTTTGCTTCAGAAGACCTTTATTGGATGGATGCACTTTATTTTTGATTCAAAATCGCAGCCTCATTCACTGCCATTATAAAACGTGGAAGAGCCAGGACATTTATAAATGAAGAGTTCAGATGCAAAAGCCTCTAAATCCATCTGACATCTTTCTTTAAAAAATGCATTTTTATCAGGCTCGAATGTATAGGTTTTAATGTAAGCACTGGTACTTCTGATTGGCCTGAGGGTGGGATTTTAGTGAGTTTGAAGAAAAAGTATTTGATGGATGTATAATATGTATGGAGAGCATTCACTCAGTATCATTATCTCATTTTTGACCAAGATGGCTTTTAGCTGGCTTAAAATATAACTACCTATATATATCACTATAATCCTGATTTTTCTGTCTTTTTCCACATTATGAAAGTAGAGACCAGGGGCTTTCAATATATATTTTATTTTTGGGTGTACTGTTCCTTTAAATGTTTACAGTCATTGCATCAGCCTCTGTCATTATTACATCTGCGATTAAATGCTAATGTCAGTTATAATTGGATTACATGCATAGCAAAGGCACATTTCAGCTTCTATTAATGAATCTACCTGCATCCATCTGGCCAGTGGGTCTAATTAAAGTCCAGCTGCTGGTTAACGCACAGCGTGAATCGGCAAGGAATAGAGAGAGTGCTGAAGTTCTGTGCGTGTGGGAAGCCGAATTCTTCTCTCTGCCCATCACACAACTGAACACATCTGAATTAGTGCCTCTGCCAAAAATGACCTCATTCTAATGCACAACTGCGCTGTCTGAGGCCATCACTATTTAATTCACTTTTGATTCATTTGATTCACTGTTTAATTTATCATTGTTCGTTACATAACGGCACCCCTCTGTGCCACAAAGCTTTTGTCCTTACTGGAGCTTTTGAAAGGCGCTATAAAAACACTTCTGAAATTATCTGTTGACACCTTTTGCTGTGGATTATAAGTGGCACACTAATGTACTGTCACAGAAGGGAAAATATGAAAGCGTCTTGGCCAATTGTTCATTTCCAGTATTGCTGAGGGTGAGATTCATCTCGGTGTATCATCACCTACAGTCATTCAGAGTCCATCTGCCTGCATTCAGTGGCCAAAATGATGACGAGACTGAGCGCTTTAATGCAATGCTTATCGTGGCTGCATTAACAGTTTTCACAAGAAATTAAACTTTTTAGATTGGTCCTAGTCAGTTAAATATGGAAGCCTATTTCTGCCAGAGAATAAAAAAAATCTAAAAAGGTAATTGTGACTTTTTATCTCATGATTCTGATGTTGTTTTATGCAATTCTGAGTTGACATTTCACAGTTCTAAGTTTATATCTAACAATTATGACTTTTTTTTGTTTGCCTCTTACATTTTTGACTTTATTTATTCTCAATTTACATGTCACAATTCTATTCTTTTGCCTTAACTGCAAATTTTTATGGAAGCCTGTTTCCACCACTGAATAAAAAAAAAAGGTTATTGCAACTTTTAGAGATATAATATAGATATAATCTCACAATTCCAACTTTTTTCCCTTACACAACTAAGATATAAACTCACAACTGTGAGTTATAAAGTCACAATTGCATAATATATTCTCGCAATTCTGACTTTTTTCTTGCAAATGCGAGTTTGTATCTCACAATTCTATTTTTCTCTCAATTGTGAGTTTACATCTCACAATTTTGACTTTTTTCACTCAATTCTTATTTTTTTCGAAGAATTGTGAGATATAAATTCGCAATTGCATGTTATAAAGTCAATGTTTGAGGGGAAAGAAGCCTGTTCTCAGAACTGTTTATATCTTACAATTCTGACTTAACAACTCACAATTGCATATCTCTTAATAAATCACAATTTATATCTCAATTCTGAGAAAAAAATAACTGAGTTTATCTCGCAATTCTGACTTTATAACTCGCAATTGCAAGTTTATATCATGCAATTTTGACTTCATTTATCAGAAATGCAACTTTATTTCTCAGAACTGCAAGATTATTTCTTAGAATTGCAGGTTTGTCTTACAAATTTGACTTGAAATTGTGAGTTTATATCTCACAACTCTGAGAAAAAAAAGCAGAATTTCGAGATGTAAACACAATTGCAAGAAAAAAAGTCAGAATTGTAAGGTAAAAAGTTGCAATTACCTTTTTTTATTTAGTGGTGGAAACAGGTTTCCATTTTTTCTCATTTTGTCTTTTACTTGCAATTACAATTTGTGACTTTTTTTTTATTCTGAGAAGAGATATAAACTCAGAATTGAGTTTATAGTGAGAAATTATTAAATAATAATTACATCTCATGATACTGAGTTTACATCTCGCAGTTTTGACTTCTGACTTTTTTTTCTCCGAAAAAAAAAAAAAAATAGTGCAATTGCAGGAAAAGTCTGAATAATGACATAATTTCATTTAAAAAGTATTTAAAGTAATTACATTTTTATACTGTTGTGGAATAAAACTATTATGCTGGTAAGCATGCACAAATATTTCCCTTCTGTTGCTGACTTTTAGTGATTTGACCAATATTTTTGCATTTAACTACCTCCATACTATTTGTGCTACAGATAGGAATGATACCTACAATCATGCAGGGAGATGTGCTTGGTGATTTGATCAAAGGTTTCACTCGCTTGACAAAAAAATGTGCACCAAAATCCCATAGATGTGCATCAATATAGTTAAGAATATCTGACAGAATTGGAAATAGGCTCTTGACTGAAAGCTGCAACTTAGCAATGACTTGGCAACTGTCCAGACCATCCTAGCAACTGTATACCAGCCACAGCATCACACCAGCCAGTTTTGTACAGCATGAGCAAGTAACTGATTCATTTTCAGACGCACAAGAGTCAATCACTGAAATGTCCCACGTGTTGCATAATCTACACTTGACTTAATAACACGTGTTGTTTTATGATACTAATTATCACTTGAAAAAACCTATATGGACTCCAAGTTCATGTATATGCATTACCTCTCACCAAATGTATCAATTATGCACAAAACTATTAAATATGAGCATATATCTGCAGTTATTAGAAGAACAGATTAGAATTTTATGAAGTAGGAAAAAATAGTTGATATTATTGAGCATGTAATCTTATGGAAGGTAATTGCGAGTTTTTATCTCACAATTCTGACTTTATTTCTCACAGTTGTGTGTAAATATTACTCAATTCTGAGGAAAAAAGTCTGAATGATTTTTTATCTTGCAATTCTGACTATATTTTTCGCAATTGTGAGTTTATATCACGCATTTCTGGCTATTTCTCGCAATTATGAGTTTATATCATGAATTCTGAGGAAAAAAGTAAGAATTGCAATATATAAACTCGCAGTTGCTTGAAAAATTCTGAATTACTAGTTATCTTACAATTCTGACTTTATTTCCTGCAATTTTGACCTTATATCATGCAATTAGGAAAAAAAAAAAAATGTTAGAATTGCTAGAAAAAAAATAAGAATTGCAAGAAAAAAAGTCAGAATACGAGTTATCTTTCAATATTGACTTTATTTCTCGCAATTTTGACTTTATATCATGCAATTAGGAAAAAAAAGTTAGAATTGCTAGAAAAAAAATAAGAATTGCGAGAAAAAAAGTCAGAATTACGAGTTCTCTTTCAATATTGACTTTATTTCTCGCAATTTTGACTTTATATCATGCAATTAGGAGAAAAAAGTTAGAATTGCTAGAAAAAAGTAAGAATTGCGAGATAAAAACTCACAATTGTGAGAAAAAAAGTCAGAATTGTGAACAAACAGTATGAATTGCAACATAAATTCGCAATTGTGAGAAAACGTCAGAATTATGAGTTTTTATTTCGCAATTCTGACTTTATTTCTCACAAATGTGTTTATATCAGGCAATTCTGAGGAAAAAAGTCAGAATTACACACTTATCTTGCAATTCTGACTTTATTTCTTGCAATTGTGAGTTTATTTAATGCAAATGTGAGAAAAGAAGTAAGAATCATAAGATATAAACTTGCAATTGCTAGAAAAAGTCAGTATTGCAAGCTTTTATCTCACAATTTTGACTTTATTTCTAGCAATTATGAGTTTATATCACACAGTTCTAAGGAAAAAAGTCAGAATTGTGAAAAAAGCAAGAATTGTGAGATATAAACTTGCATTTCAAGAAAAAAAGTCAGAATTATGATTTTTTATTTCTAATAATTTCTAGTTTATATCATGCAATTCTGAGGAAAAAAGTCAGAATTGCAAGAAAAAAATAAGAATTGCAAGTCAAAAAGTTTTTAGACAGTATGATTTTTAATGTTTTTTTTTTTAAAGTCTCTTCTGCTCACCAAGCCTGCATTTATTTGATCCAAAGTGAACTGTTTCTATTTGAATATATTTTCAAATGTAGTTTATTCCAGTGATTTCAAAGCTGAATTTTTTAGCATCAGTCACATGATCCTCCAGAAATCATTCTAATATTCTGCTCAAGAATAATTTATTATTATTATTATTATTATTATTATTATTGTGTTGAAAACAGCTAAGTAGATTTTTTTTTCAGGTTTCTTTGATGAATAGAAAGTTTAAAAGAAAATTCTTTTATTTTATTTTTAAAGACCGCATCCAGAAACCCATTGTCTCCAGCCCCCCGGTGATGTCTAGTGTGGTCTCAATCTTCTCAAGCGTTGTGTATCATATTCCACTCTAAACACATGGCCGGTCTCACATGTGTCCAAAACTTTTGCATCTGTGTTCCCAGCACATAAGTGTGTGTGTGTTTGTGTGTGTTTGACCTTGTCAGCTGAGCAGGTTAGACTTCCTCTTCCTTTGGCTGAAGTCAGTGCTGAGACATGTGTGCGTGTGTGAGTTCATGCAGGTCAACAACAGGGTGTGGAATGTATGTTTCCCACACTGAGCTGAGCACTTTCTCATGCAGTATGTAAAAACATGTGTCATACCTCACCAAAGAGGGCGGAAATACCGTCAGGCCACTGGGCCTCTGGCTATTGGGCCGCTCGTGCTGGTAAAGCTGAAACTGGTGGGCAGGAGTTCTGTGAATCAACTGGAGGCCTGAGACGGATGAGAAAAACAGAGACAGAACTGAAAGAAGCTGGGCCGATAGCATGAGCTTGATCTGCTGATGAGAGCACAACTAGACAGGCCTGAACAGCCTGTAGCACTAGCTAACACAAAAAGTGAGGAACGGCCCTGCGGAGAGCACAAAGACCCCCGCATTTGAAGCTCAATGTGTTTGCTCATGGCAGAACTGTTCTGCCAAAACACTGTCAAGGCGTATCAGCGACCACGTCTGTGATCGCTCGCACATACCCGCATTCCCACACACACTCTGGAAAACTGGGAGAGACAGTCTGAGCTGTTGTATTTGCCCAGACATCACAGTCCTGTTGAGCATCAGCGTGTCTCATTTCTCAAAACAGGGCGCAGTGATTAGATACCATCCATACCCTCATCAGGGGAACAGCATTGTCTTGGTAAGATGTTTTGCACCCACTCTTACAATATAAAATAATCCTGTTCTTAAAGAAATAGTTGACCTAAAATGAAAATTAGCTGAAATTACCTCATTACCCTCAGGCCATGTAAGATACAAATGAGTTTGGTTCATTACCAGAACAGATTTGGAGAAATTTAGCATTATATTACTTGATCACCAATAGATCCTCTGCAGTGAATGGGTGCCGTCAGAATAAGAGTCCAAACAGCTGATAAAAACATCACAATAATCCATAGAGGAGAAAAAAGTTAGAATTGTTAGAAAAAAAGTAAGAATTGCAAGATAAACACTCACAGTTGTGAGAAAAAAAGTCAGAATTGTAAAAAAACAGTAAGAATTGCAACATAAATTCGCAATTGTGAGAAACGTCAGAATTATGAGTTTTTATTTTGCAGTTCTGACTTTATTTCTCACAAATGTGTTTATATCAGGCAATTCTGAGGAAAAAAGTTAGAATTATGAGAAAAAAAGTTTGAATTATGAGAAAAAATTCAGTATTACACGTTTATCTTGCAATTCTGACTATATTTATTTCTTGCAATTGTGAGTTCATATCATGCAATTGCGAGAAAAAGTCAGTATTGCAAGCTTTTATCTTAGATGCAAAAGCCTCTAAATCCATCTGGCATCTTTCTTTAAAAAATGCATTTTTATCAGGCTCCGATGTATAGGTTTCTATGTAAGTACTGGTACTTCTGATTGGGCTGAGGGTGGGATTTTACCGAGTTTGAAGTAAAAGTATTTGATGGACGTATAATATGTGTCATATTATGTGTGCAGTTATTTGAAATTGTAATAATACTTTACAATATTACTGTTTTTTTTTACTGTATTTTTTTGATTGAATAAATGCAGCCTTGGTGTTCACAAGAGACTCAAAAAACATACAAAAATTATTACCAACTCTGAAGTGAACGCTAAATGTCAGTGTACATATTCAGATTTATTGATTTTTATGTTTTGTCAAATTTCTGGCAAATGTATATGAATTATTGTCAGTTTAGGGGTGCACTGTAAAAAAATAAAAATAAAAATCAGTAAAATTTACAGTAGAAAACTGACAGCTGTGGTTGCCAGAACTGTACCGTAAAAAATACAGTAGCAACGTTTTACTGTTTACTGTTTTCAGTTAAATTTACAAGTAAATACCGTAATTTCATTAACTGATATAATTGTAATATACCAACGTATTGAAGTACTGAAATCTGGTTTATACCTTTGTAATATACTGATAACCACCAAAACCAGGTGGTGATGAAAAAGTCACATGATAAACTAAAGCCCATCACAAGCAGCTTTTAAATATTAACATATATTAGAAGGTGCACAGTGTCATTCACACAAACACTAAACACCATCATGATAACACACATGAAACTGAAATGCAGTAAACATTCATTTAACAACATTAGATGTAGCATACAACCCTAATGTACAAACCTGCTAAGAAAAAAACTAAGAAGAAATAGTTACTTCAACAAAAAACATCAAATTTAAAAAAATGTAACACAGGGAATTCTGGGAATGTCAATTTATGGTTATTTATGGTCAATTTTACAGTCTTTTACCGTTAACCATTTAACAGGTTTTTACTGTAGCATTTTTACAGTTTTTTTACTGTTAAATTCACTGTCATTTTTTACAGTGTGGACCTTATAGAATTATATAGTTTTTCATGCAAATTTACCAGCAAATCGCCAAAAAGTGAACATATCCAGATTTGTGTGTATTATGTGTTTCAATAAACTTTTAATTCATGACTTTTGACACATTTACAAGACATAAGAAATTAAATTTCTAACATAAAATCTGCTGCATGTTGTAGGAGACAGTACCTATGAAAGCCCGTTTCCGCCACTGAAAAAAAACTTTTTTTTTTCTCTCAGAATTGATATAAACTAACACTTGTGAGTTATATAGTCAAACCTACGAGATATAAACTCACAATTCAAAATTGCATGATAATAAATTTGCAAATGCGAGTTACATATTCAGAATAGCAAGATAATTTTTTTTTAGAGGTGTGTGATATAAACTCATAATTCCAAGTTATAAAGTCAGAATTGTAAGATATATACTTGCAATTCTGAGAAATGAAGTGTAATATACTCACAATTGTGAGTTATATAGTCAGAATTGCAAGATATAAATCGCCAAAATGTAACAAGAGTTACAAGAATTGCAAGATATAAATCGCCAAAATGTAACAAGAGTTATGTTTTCTCTTGAGATCAGGTGATCTCCTTTGTGTTCTTTATTTTATGCCTAATAATAGCAAAACAACAGCATTATGTGAGAAGACTGTAGCCTTGAGTGTCCAATGACAAATGTAAATGCCACAGTCGGACTCAGAAAAGAAGGACGGTATTTCTGGCAGCCACCTGGTCCTTAAAAATGAATGTGTCAGAGAAAGTGCAAAAGATAAAAGATGAAACATGCTGAGAATCCAACTGTGCAGAGCGAAGCTCATCATTCACTTGCTGGTCAGCAACAAGGTCTTGACCCTTTGACCTTCTCACTTTCCCCCACACAGCAGATTGTCTCACACACCGCTCTAACAAGCCGCTCCCTCGGCTGCAGGCATGTGTCCTGGGAAAAGGAGACCCGACATCAGTGATGTGTGCTGCAACAGTGTAGAAGACGGATGAGACAGCTGACTGGGTCCGTCTGTCCCTGGCTGTTGTGATATGTCCTGTTAACAAACTTGCTGGCAGTCAATGGTCCAAGTATACACAAAGATCAATGTCCCGCTGGTCCAGAAGATCAGACTGGGTGTCGCCATCACTTCAAACATCTCTTTGCAATGATGATTTCCCAATGAGCCCATTTCTAAATTGAGCAGAGCAGCTAATGGAGACTCAAGTGGAAACATTATACTTCAAGACCACAGAATGTAAACAGCATTGGTTTTAAAGAAAAAAACAAACACTTTAAATCAAATGGAACTCAGTGTTTATTTTCGTAAGCGGCTAATAAGAAACATCAACTGTTTTGGGATTTCATTCCACAAGCCAGTTTAATATTTTTGATTTCTGTGTATGCTCATTTACTTCATATGCAAGACAATTTGATTTAAATAGCAGATTTATTAGCGGGTCTTTAGAAAGAAATGCAACTAAACTGTGCACTTTATGTTTTACATGCTGTGCCACTTGTGTAAGCTATAGATGTCAACAGATGTCAATTTCATATTTATGGTTTGTTGTATTAGTTTTTAAGTTTGGGAGATTTTTCCTAAAATAAATTAGTGTATATGTTAAGCAAGGATGTATTAATTCAATCAAAAGTGGCAGTAAAAATATCTAAAAAATGTATTTTCTAACATTTATACTAAGAAAATGTATCACCGTTTCCAAGGAAATAAAGCAGCACAATTGTTTTCAACAATAATATAATAATAAATGTTTTTTGAACAGCAAATCAGAATGATTTCTCAAGGATCATGTAACACTGTAGACTGAAGTAAAAAAAAACTCTGAAGTATTGAACGTTAGTAAACATATCCAGATTTGTGTGTATTATTTGTTTCAATAAACTTTTAATTCATGACTTTTGACACATTTACAAGACATAAGAAATTAAATTTCTAACATAAAATCTGCTGCATGTTGTAGGAGACAATATCTATGAAAGCCCATTTCTGCCACTGAAAAAAAGTGTTTTTTTTTGCTCAGAATTGATATAAACTAACACTTGTGAGTTATATAGTCAAACCCGCGAGATATAAACTCACAATTCAAAATTGCATTATAATAAATTTGCAAATGCGAGTTATATATTCAGAATAGCAAGATACATTGAATTGTGTGATATAAACTTATAATTCCAAGTTATAAAATCAGGACTGTAAGATATATACTTGCAATTCTGAGAAATGAAGTGTAATATACTCACAATTGTGAGTTATATAGTCAGAATTGCAAGATATAAACACACAATTCTTTTTTTCTCAGAATTGTGTGATATAAACTTGTAATTGTGAGTTATAGTCAGAATTGCGAGAAATTCTTTTCTCAAAATTGTGTGATATAAATTCACAATTCATGATTCAGAATTGTGAGATATAAACTCACAATTCAGACTTTTTCTCAGAATTGCTTAATCTGACTTTTTTTTTTTAAATTGCGTGATATAAACTCGCAGTTCATTTTGTTCTCAGAATTACATGATATAAACTCACAATTGAGAGTTATAAAGTCAGAATTGTGAGACATAAATTCACGATTCAGAATTGTGAGATATAAACTCAGTTCTGACTTTTCTTAAAATTGCGTGATATAAACTCACAATTCTTTTTTTCTCCAAATTGCGTGATTAAAACTCACAATTTGGACTTTTTCCTCTCAGAATTGTGAGTTACAAAGTCAGAATTGTGAGATAAATTCTCAAATATTTTTTCTTGTGAGATAAATTCACGAGTCTTTTTTCTCAGAATTGCATGATATAAACTCGCAATTCTTTTTTTCTCCAAATTGCATGATATAAACTCACAATTTGGACTTACTGTGAATTATAAAATCAGAATTGCGAGATATAAATTCACAGTTTAATCTTTTTTTCTTAGAATTGCATGATATAAAGTCAGAACTGCACAATATAAACTCACAATTCTGAATTTTTTTTCTTAAAATTGCGTGATGTAAACTCACGATTGCGAGTTTTAAAGTCAGAATTGTGAGATATAAACTTACAATTCTTTTCTTCTCAGAATTGCATAATATAAATCACAAGTCTGACTTTTTTTCTCTGAATTGCAAGTAAGAAAGTCAGAATTGCGAGATATATGAGCAATATCACACAAGTAGACTGTTGTGTAAACACAAAATATCATTTATTTTGCAAGTTTTGAGGGAGTGTGCTATTGGCATGCTGACTGCAGGAATGTCCACCAGAGCTGTTGCCCGTGAATTGAATGTTTATTTCTCTACAATAAGCCGTCTCCAAAGGCGTTTCAGGGAATTTGGCAGTACATCAAACCGGCCTAACAACCACAGACCACGTTTAACCACACCAGTCCAGGACCTCCACATCCAGCATCTTCACCTCCAAGATCATCTGAGACCAGCCACCTGGACAGCTGCTGCAACATTCGGTTTGCATAACCAAAGAATTTCTGCACAAACTGTCAGAAACTGTCTCAGGGAAGCTCATCTGCATGCTCGTCATCCTCATCGGAGTTTCGACCTGACTGCAGTTTGTCGTCGTAACAGACGACGCAATACAGTAAAATTGCCATTTTAGAGTGGCCTTTTATTGTGGCCAGCCTAAGGCACACCTGTGCAATAATCATGCTGTCCAATCAGCATCTTGATATGCCACACCTGTGAAGTGGATGGATTATCTCAGCAAAGGAGAAGTGCTCACTAACACAGATTTAGGCAGATTTGTGAACAATATTTGATAGAAATAGGCCTTTTGTGTATTTTCTCATGAAAAATGGGGGCAGTGTAGTAATTTTTTTCAGTGTAGTAACAAAGGAATGTTGAGTTGGTTCATTAAAATCTTACTGTATTTCTTTATTAAAAGCAAAGTATTATGTGTTGTAGAGTATTATGAGAGAGAGATGGACTGAGTGATCATGATTACCTGCATCTGATACAGCATTTGTTGTTCAGCAAAAAAAAAGCATTGTCATAATGTTAATATCCTTTCATTTGTCTGCTCAGTGAATTTGTTAGCTGTGATAAGCTGATGTTGAAACTGCAAATAACTAACTTACGTTTTTCAAATGTGAGTTTGTATCTCGCATTTCTAACTGTTTTTCTTAGAATTTGGATTAAAATTCTTTACTTTGTTTTTTTCTCTGAGTTTTTCTCAACCCAAACCTATAAGCAAGTAATTATACAGTCCTGCTTGTTGAATTTGCCAACTTTAAGAGTAAAGTCTGATAATACTGCCAAGAATGTAAAAAAAAGAAAAGATCTCCTCTACAGAGCTTAACATGATTGTATTGATCCTAGAACATTCTTTTAGAAGAAGAGCAGAACATAGTTAATGATGTTGGTGTGTAAGTGTTGAATATAAACATAACAGACTGTAGTGTGTCACTTCAACAGATTCTGGCATCCAACGCTCCATCTCATCTGTCAATGCAGCCTATCAATATTGGCAGCTCTAATGGATTCACAGTCTGTGTTGTTACGCTGTAGGCTGTGGAGTCAGCTGAGAGGTAATTTCGGGTGAGACACCTAGGATGACATGTTCTACGAGAGTAACAAGGGAACATGTGGATGGCATGTCCCAGAATGCACTAGCTCCAACTCCTACATTCTCTTTCTTCTTCCCTTCTCACTTTGGACTGTAGCTGTCAGGATGGCATAAACAATCTCACAATTCTTGTGTAACAAGAATTCATTTTGCTAGTATCAGCAGTCTGCCAGCATTGAAATTCAGTAAATGTAAATACCAAGCATAAAATAAAGGTACAAGTACTATGAACAGAACATTCGTATCATTCAGATTTACTCTGGAGAAAGTATTGTGATGATTCTGCACTGTATTGTATCAAAATTGTATGTAAAACTAACATTATTGGAATAGGTTTTACAAGAGATAAAAAAAGTTTAATGTTTGATTGAGTGTTTCTTTGTACTTATTTGTGAAATAAAAAACTGTTTAAAAAACTGTGAATTTTTTAAAGTGTTCCTTCAAGTACGTCAAAGAAGTTTGACTAAAATTAGTTATTATTAAAATGATTCTAATAATAATGTTTCTTAAGTTTGACTAAAAATAAGTTAGTGAATTAATAATTCTAATAATATTTCATTAGTTTAACTAGAAATAAAATGTGTAACTGTTTAAAAAAAATCACAGAAAAAAAGTTCGTAAATTAATAATTCTAATAAAAATTCTTAAGTTTAACTAAAATAAGTTTGTAAATTAAGAACTGTAATAATAATTCTTAGGTTTAACTAAAATTAAGTTTGTAATAATATGAATAATTCTAATACAAATTCTTACATTTAACCAAAAATAATTTAGTTAATTAATAATTCTAATAATAATTCCTAAATTTAGCAAAAAATAAGTTTGTAAATTAATAATTCTCATAACAATTCTTAGGTTTAAATAAAAATATGTTTGTAAATTAATAATTCTTAGGTTAACATCAATATTATTTTTTACTGTTAAAGTATTTAACTACTGTAGTAGTTTACACATAATTTTGTTATGTTTTTATAAGGTTATATATTTTGTTCAGTATTTTAGCTTTCGGATTTTTTATGTGCATCCATCTATTATTTGATTGTATTTCAGCTTTATTTTAATAGTTTTATATTTAATTAACAATAACAATATGTAAACCTTCATCTTTAAAAGTCACACAATTTTATTCCAAATACCTAAAACTAAATTGTACACATTGTCTATATTGTTTAACTGACACAACCCTAAAAAAAAAAAAAAAAAAAGTTTTCATAAAGTGACATACATTGTGTTCATGTGTGCTCATCTTATAAATTTGGACATGAAAGCAGCATTACAGTCTAATAAATATGGAAACATTTCTAGGCTAATAGTCAGGCATTGTGATACAGGCAGTTGGGTTTGTTGTTGACCATATGCTGATCAGAACCATATGTTGCAGTATGTGTATGTTTGTATGTGTTTATATGTACTGTAAGAGAACATTAAACCTCATCAAGAGAATTCCGTAGACTCCAAATAGTCATTTTAAAGTTTGTTTTAAGTAAACTGCTATACATTATATGGCTGATGCAACGCAGTGAACACATGGCCCTCACTCTTGAACCCACAGCCAAGCTTTTGTAATATACAGCCTTTGGCCCAAATGGAGAAAAACACAATAAGATTTTTGACAGATTTACGTTTATCACTTCGCCAAGAGGGAAACTACGGCCATATCTGAAAACAGGCCAAATGTAAGCACACCACGGCTCTGGCTATACCCATAAACATTTTTTCCCCTCATACAGTACTGAAAAGAAGCTTAGCATCCAGTACAATCACTCAAATTACTTCTCTCATGCTGGTTTAATACTTCTAACAACCCACGACAACATTTACATGATGAGAAATGATTTACGCCCATTGTTATCGAAAAGTACTTTAGATAATGCCTCTGAGTATTCAGATTTGATTTGGTATCTGACGCAGAGCTTCTGCAGTGGTGACTGAACTGCAGAAACAAAAGAATTAGATCACTCTTGTGGGTGTGTGTAAATGTTGATGGAGGAGCTTGGGGATGTTCACTATTGAGGTTTGTGTAACGCGGAGTGCAGTGGGTTTATCAGACTGCATTTTTCTGCTATTTATTTATAATTTACAAATGTATAAACCTGTAGATAATTTTAGCCTCAGCTGTGCTGTCTTTACACTGGAAAGAGGGTTTATTTTTTAAGCAAATTTGTTGATTCTCAAGGACAGATGACAAATGTGCAGAGCATCAGGTCAACAGCAACATTTAAGCTGTCGCTGATGCAATATTTAATTAGTTCACTCCAGAATTAATGGATCACCCCTCATGTCAAGATGTGCATGTCTTTCTTTCTTCAGTCGAAAAGAAATTACGTTTTTGGAGGAAAATATTTTCGTCTATATACAATCTTAAAAATAAAGGTCCTTTAAAAAGTTCTTTACAGTGATGCCATAGAAGAACCATTTTTTGTTCCACGAAGAACCATTCAGTCAAAGGTTCTTTAAAGAACTCTCTTTCTTACCTTTTTATAATCTTTCTTTCGCCACAAACAGAAAGGTTCTTTAAATGTTAAAGGGTACATAACATACACAGTTTCACCTAATCTCATGTTAATCTTGAGTACCTATAGAGTCGTACTGCATCCTTAATATCTCCAAAAAGTCTTTAGTTTTAGCATATTTATAAAAGAAAAATACAGCTTTCCGATTCTCTCCGGAAAAAGCAGAGCTCCTGGAGGTGTGCGGTGGGCGGAGCTATAGAGTCAAGCTGATTTCCAACAAAAGACAGAAATGTGATGCAGTTGTACTTATGACTGAGATCTTTTATCACTGGGACCACTCCATGTTTTAATAGCAAACGATGTGCAAATCCAGCGGTGACCTGGGCCTTGTTTATAACACATTCATCACCGAAATAACGGGAAACACACAAACACACTTGCTACACTCCGTTGCACCCCCGGAAAAACAAACTGCATCCACTGTTCGTGTAATGCTAGGTTCTTTGGGAAGCTGAACAAGGTAAACTTTCCCTTTTATTTTTAAGAGTGTTGGACTTCAATGGTTGCCAAAGGGTTGAAGGTCCAAACTGCAGTTTCAAGGCAGCTTTAAAGGACTCTTCATAATCCCAGCCGAGAAATAAGAATCTTATCTAGCGAAACGATCTGCCATTTTGTAAAAAAAAAAGTAAAAAAACAATATAATTTTTAAACATAACTACATAATGGATGGAAGTATTTTATGGTTAAAAAGGATATACATTTATTTATAATTTTTTTTAGAAAATGACCTATCGTGTTGCTAGATATAGACCCTTATTCCTAGGCTGGGATTGTGGAGAGCCCTTTGAAGCTGCATTGAAACTTCAGTTTGGACCTTTAACCTGTTGATTCCCATTGAAGTCCACTATATGGAGAAAAATCCTGTAATGTTTCTCTCAGAAACCTTTCTTCAGTTGAAAAGACTCATCTGATGAAAGAAAGACATGAATATATTGGTTGACATGGGAGTTAGTAAATTATCAGGAAATTTGAATTCAGGAGTTAACTAATCTTTTAAAATGGTTTCTCCTATATAATACAGCAATAAGAATACATGGACAGTAAAGTCTTTTTGTCAAAAAGAAACATTATTTTTTACACTTTTTAAAAGTACTTATTACAGAAATAATATACTTGAAGAGAATATACTTCAGTGTGAACTGAATGTAGTGTTAATTGCAATTACATGAAAATGTAATTGATGAGTTATTTAATTTTTTTCAACATGACCCTGGACCACAAATCCAGTCATATGTGTCAATTTTTTGAAATGGAGCTGAATAAATAAGCCTTCCATTGATATATGGTTTGTTAGGATAGGGCAATATTTGTGTGAGATACAACAATTTGAAAACCTGGAATCTGAGGATGCAAAAAAAATTGAAATATTGAGAAAATCGAAAAAGGTCTTAGCAGTGCATATTACTAATCAAAAAAATAAGTTTTGACATATTTATGGTAGGAAATATACAAAATATCTTCATGGTACATGATCTTTACTTAATATCCTAATGATGTTTGGCATAAAAAAAAATATTGATCATTTTGACCCATACAAGTGTATTTTTGGCTATTGCTACAAATATACCTGTGCCACTTAAGACTGATTTTGTGGTCCATGGTCACAAATAAGTAATGCAAGTTACTTTGTTTTCCCATTTATTCTCTGAAATCTCTCCTGTCCTGTGAAGTACGGAGACACTTCCTTCACTGTTGGTGTGAAAGGGTCTTTAAGGTCGCAAAAAATATAACTTTTAGGTTTTCGTTATTAAAAATAAATAAGCAAACCCAGCTCACAAAAGTAATGTAATGGATTACTTTCCATAAAAATGATTTAAGTTACACAGTTAGTTACTTTTTTTATGGAGTAACGCTAATATTGTAATGCATTACTTTTACAAGTATCTTTCCCCAACACTGGATTTAAATGACATCTTTAAATGTAATTACATACTTACTACTAATATTTGTGACCCTGAACCACAAAACCAGTCATAAGGGTCAGTTTTTTAGAAACTGAAATGATTTAAACATACAAGCTGAATAAATAAGTTTTCCATTGATGTGTGGTTTGTAAGGATATTTGGCTGAGATACAACTATTTAAAAATCTGGAATCTGAAGGTGCAAAAAAATCTAAATATTGAGGAAATTGCCTTTTTAGCATAAAGAAAATCAATAATTTTGACCCATACAATGTATTTTTGGCTATTGCTACAAATATACCAGTACTGCTTAAGACTGGTTTTGTGGTCCAGGGTCACATTTTCTTTGATAAATGATTAAAGTGAACAGCCAAATGTACCGACAAGCATTCATGGCCAACTAAAATATACATTAATGTAATTTCTCCTATAGAGTTTCAGAAGAGATCTCAAAATTAGCAATCAAAAGTCAATTTCTCAATATAAACTCACATTTCTCATCAAATACCATACTAGCATAACCTGATGCTGTTTGCATTAATTAATTATGCTATAATTCTATTTGACATGTCAAAAAATAAATAAATAAATAAATAATTTAATTTCTTAAAGAATATTACTTATCTTCTAGTATCACTTTCTTAAGGAGAACCACCTGAGATAACGTTTTTATAATATGTGAGAACTTCATTAAGTCTCCTGAGTTATGAAAGAGCAATTTCTGGTAGAGGTAAACTGAGGTGACTGTTAGCTTGTTGTCATCCGGTGTTTCTCTGTGGAAGTCATCTAATACTGATTGATCAGGGCCGTGTTAGATAGTTTCTGTGTGTGTGTTGAAAAGGGTTGTGACATCCTTTGTGTGGAATATAAAAGAGCGCATGTTGGATTAGGAAGCTATAGACCGGAAATTGATTTGAACTTTATGTCATAACACATTGGGAAGAAAGTGAGGACAGACGCACATTATGTGCCTCAAGCTTTCATACATCAAAATAACTGCAAATAAAGGTGTTGAATGGGATAAAAATGTCCAGGATAAGAGATGTGACGTGACAGTGCTAGAAAATGGAGCACAATGAAGTCGTTGAGTAACAGGGTGAGGTGGTCACAGTCTGGTTTCGTGCTCCATTCACTTTCATTCAGACAAGGGAGAATAGAAATTCAAGAACATGTGAAGAAGGTTTGTGGTCTGGTTTGGTGAATTTTGACCTGCAAATTTAAGTTGTTTGACCAATAGAGGATGTAAATGTCAAAGAGCAAACTCTCAGCTCAGTATAAAAGTATAAACATCAAAGCTGGTCACATAAGCCACATAAAAAATACTTATGACAAATGTTGAACAACTATGTTAAAACTGATAGATAAAAAGACAAAATTTTGACATACCAAATCTTAATTATTACATAAAAAGTTGAAATTGAGATTAAAAAAAAGAAATGATGAAATCAAAAGTCATAATTATCACATAAATTATGAGATTTATTGACTTTTCATCTCATAACTGACTTAGTATTGGATAATTGTGGCTTATGCGGTAATTATGACTTATTACATACAGTTAAGGTCAAATTTTGGTTACACTTTATTTTGATAGTCCACTTTAGACATTCTACTAAGTGCAAGTAACTTTGTAGCTACATGTCAACTACTTGTCAACTACATATCAACTAAATCTCATTATTTGCAACTACATGTCCACTAACTCTCAGAGTAGACTTTAGGGTTAGTTTAGGGTAGGTTTAGGGTTAGTTGAATAAGTTGACAAAGAAAGTGTTAGAAGATATTAAGCAGACAGTCTACTAATACTCTACTAACTGCTAGTTGACATTTTGTTGCAAAGTTAATTACTGTTAGTAGAATATCTAAAGTGGACTATCAAAATAAAGTGTTACCCAAATTTTACATACACCTTGCAGAATCTGCAAAATATTATCTATTTTACCAAAGTAAGAAGGATTGTACAAAATGCATGTTATGTTTTTTTTTTTTTATTTAGTACTGACTTCAATACGATATTTCACATAAAAGACATTTACTTATACCCTTTCCAACAATGTCTGTATGATTTTGAGATCCATTTTTTTACACTGAGAGACTCATATGCAACTATTACAGAAGGTTCAAACACTCACCGATGCTTCAAAAGAAAAAACAATGCATTAAAAGCCGGGGTGTAAACAGAACAGAACGAAGATGTGTTAATTCATGCTATTTGTTATTATTATTATTACAATAATATTTACATGTTTCCCAGAAGACAAAATACATTTACTCTGACTTTAAAAAAAAAAATGCTCTTAATGCATTGTTTTTCTTTCTGAAGAATCATAGTCCAAAATATGTATTAAACAATGTGTTTTTTTTTTAAATAACGTAATGTTTCATGAGTTTTCTACTATGTAAGAGACAGTAAGAGACATCATTTATGCTATATTAAGCCATGCAAGTCTTAATAGCCAAGCGTTATTGATTCATTTACTCAACATTAAAATGTAGATTCTTACAGGAAAAAAAAGTGTTATCTATCAAAAATCAGTGTTAATCTATCATTGGCTTCATTTAGAACATTTTCATTGTTGGAGCAAAAACAGAAAATGTCAATGTTGTGTATAAAATCAAAGTTGCTTCATATCATATCATCTTTTTTGAACAACTGTATAAAAGCACTGTCACACTCACACACTTGCTGATATTCAGAACAAGCTCTCTTGTTCATTTGATATTGTTTAATTAAAAATAGAAGCCCTATAGTGTGACATCATATCATATTCGTTTCATAATGTCAGTTTAATGAGTTCAGGTGGGAATCAAGTATGACGTGGACCAGCTGTGTTTCCTTATAGGCTACTGAACCTCCAGGACACCTCATGTGAGCAATCATGGAAACGGGAAAACACAATAGTTAATTTATTGCAATGGTGACAAGGTCCAACAGGCAGCAGGTGTGCTGTGTAAAATGCCAGCAAAGTTCCATTTCTGTGTCTCTCCATCTATATTTCATAACCAAGTGCTGAAGTTAAAGGGCCTAGACTGATGCAGACAGAAGTTAGGAGGTTCCTCCTACAC
This sequence comes from Cirrhinus molitorella, assembly GCA_033026305.1. Classification (NCBI taxonomy): domain Eukaryota; kingdom Metazoa; phylum Chordata; class Actinopteri; order Cypriniformes; family Cyprinidae; genus Cirrhinus; species Cirrhinus molitorella. The sequence goes on from CM065134.1 coordinate 18,827,752, forward strand.
ACGCATGTTGAATCTATAGGGTTATTTTAGAATAACATATTGCAGTGATTTTCTAAAATCACTGAAATTAGATCTGTTTGATGCCAAATGTACAAATGACCATCCCAAGGCATCTTTGTGCACGTCCATGAATTACAAGCTGTCGCGTGAAAGGACTAAGCATGCAACCTGTTGAATTTCAAGTAAATGATTCATATTAGCCAAAACTCTCACTGGGATTCAAACATGTCTGCAATATAGTTATGAAAACATAAGCTGTGTGTGGTTGAAGAGTTGTGTTTCATGCGTTGTGACAATGAAATATAATCTAGACGGTTTAATTAGCCTTAACATTTTCGCCATGGCACTGAATCACATGCAGAGAAGAGGCCAGCTATATCAGCACTGCTGCAGCTGTGTGTCCACATGTGAATGTGTCCCACCGAGCAGCTAGACAGCAAATCCAGCACTTGCCTGGGTTACAAGTACTCTTTAATCCAGTGCTACAACTGGGAACATGATACAATAGACAGAAAAGATGAATATAAACGTCCTACTTGCTGGAGAGAAAAAGCTCAAATGAGGTCTCTTTAATATCTCAGTGGTTTCTCCTCGGCAGAAATTGATTAAATGAGGAGAAAAGTCTCCTGCTTAGATGTGTCTCCTGAGAAAATGGAAGAAGTAATCTGTGCTGTGCTGAGTCCCACCCAACCCAAAAGACAATTTCCTTCTTAGATGTTTCTCCAGAGAAAAAAGGCTCTCAAATAAGCCTTCTCTAGAGTCTGCATTGTACAATAAACATGCTGAGAGCATCTAAAACATACAATTATTTATATAAACTGCTTTTTCAAACATGGAGTTGGTTTTTAAATGTTTTTTGAAAGAAGTCTCATATGCTCAGCAAGGCTGCATTTACTCTATCACAAATACAGTAAATATGACATATTATTACAATTTAAAATAACATTTCTATTTTAATATATTTTAAAATACTGAAATAATAAATCACATTGATTTAAAAAAAATAAATCCCCAGTGTTAAACCAACACTGCTTTAGAGTGTATTTGGTTCCACTCCAAATAGTGTTAATGTAACACGGAAGCAGAGTTAAAGTTAATGAGATAATTAAGTGATTAATTAAGTGCTGATTGAGCATTAGTGATGAACACCTGCTGTTAACAAGCAGAATCACTGAAGAAAAAGAGAAACACATAACTACAACTGACTTCAGCCACAGCCTTAGATAAAATCAACTGAAATAAAAATTCTCTATTTCGGTATTACTTTAACACTATTTGGGACCAAATACACTCAGAGCAGTGTTGATTTAGCACTGAGGATTTTACTGTGTACACTTTAAACCCTTTGAATTAATAATTAATAATTTCTGCAATCATTTACAGGTCCTTCTCAAAAAATTAGCATATTGTGATAAAGTTCATTATTTTCTGTAATGTACTGATAAACATTAGACTTTCATATATTTTAGATACATTACACACAACTGAAGTAGTTCAAGCCTTTTTTTTGTTTTAATATTGATGATTTTGGCATACAGCTCATGAAAACCCAAAATTCCTATCTCAAAAAATTAGCATATCATGAAAAGGTTCTCTAAACGAGCTATTAACCTAATCATCTGAATCAATTAATTAACTCTAAATACCTGCAAAAGATTCCTGAGGCTTTTAAAAACTCCCAGCCTGGTTCATTACTCAAAACCGCAATCATGGGTAAGACTGCCGACCTGACTGCTGTCCAGAAGGCCATCATTGACACCCTCAAGCAAGAGGGTAAGACACAGAAAGAAATTTCTGAACCAATAGGATGTTCCCAGAGTGCTGTATCAAGGCACCTCAGTGGGAAGTCTGTGGGAAGGAAAAAGTGTGGCAGAAAATGCTGCACAACGAGAGGGGGACCTGCGGAAGCAGTGGACTGAGTCTGGAGTAGAAACATCCAGAGCCACCGTGTACAGGCGTGTGCAGGAAATGGGCTACAGGTGCCGCATTCCCCAGGTCAAGCCACTTTTTAACCAGAAACAGCGGCAGAAGCGCCTGCACTGGGCTACAGAGAAGCAGCACTGGACTGTTGCTCAGTGGTCCAAAGTACTTTTTTCGGATGAAAGCAAATTTTGCATGTCGTTCGGAAATCAAGGTGCCAGAGTCTGGAGGAAGACTGGGGAGAGGGAAATGCCAAAATGCCTGAAGTCCAGTGTCAAGTACCCACAGTCAGTGATGGTCTGGGGTGCCATGTCAGCTGCTGGTGTTGGTCCACTGTGTTTTATCAAGGGCAGGGTCAATGCAGCTAGCTATCAGGAGATTTTGGAGCACTTCATGCTTCCATCTGCTGAAAAGCTTTATGGAGATGAAGATTTCATTTTTCAGCACGACCTGGCACCTGCTCACAGTGCCAAAACCACTGGTAAATGGTTTACTGACCATGGTATTACTGTGCTCAATTGGCCTGCCAACTCTCCTGACCTGAACCCCATAGAGAATCTGTGGGATATTGTGAAGAGAAAGTTGAGAGACGCAAGACCCAACACTCTGGATGAGCTTAAGGCCGCTATCGAAGCATCCTGGGCCTCCATAACACCTCAGCAGTGCCACAGGCTGATTGCCTCTATGCCACGCCGCATTGAAGCAGTCATTTCTGCAAAAGGATTCCCGACCAAGTATTGAGTGCATAACTGAACATAATTATTTGAAGGTTGACTTTTTTTGTATTAAAAACACTTTTCTTTTATTGGTCGGATGAAATATGCTAATTTTTTGAGATAGGAATTTTGGGTTTTCATGAGCTGTATGCCAAAATCATCAATATTAAAACAATAAAAGGCTTGAACTACTTCAGTTGTGTGTAATGAATCTAAAATATATGAAAGTCTAATGTTTATCAGTACATTACAGAAAATAATGAACTTTATCACAATATGCTAATTTTTTGAGAAGGACCTGTAGACATTACTTTTAAGATAATATTTTGTTTGCTGTGGGACACAAAGGCATTTTCTCCGACATGCTGTGACTGAAAACAGAACTATAAAATACCCCAAAAACATAATTACAAAAGGATTCAATTTTATGTGTGCCCTGTAATCTAAATCATTAGAATCCATACAATTGAGATGATCAGTCCCAAACTCAAGCTTTATTCAGCGATCTTCGTTTCCATCCTGAGCAGTGACCGTATGCATCAAAACCCACCTTAATGCGCTTGTTACAAATTCAAAAGTTGTCACTTCAAGAAACTTTCAAGAGGCTTCTTCACAAATTGCGACATGCCGTGTTTCTGATGAGGCATGTTTAAATGAGAAACGCATGCCTTCAAGGAGTGGATCGGGATAATAATATGGACTGGATAATATTTTTGACGATTAACAACTTAAATTCTGCTCTGCACTTCATACAAACACTTCATACAAATTGTACTCCCCCAGAGGGGACTGAGGCTGCAACGTATCGCCATTTTTAGAGATTACTTTTGGTACTGCTTTTGACATATTCGCAATAAATAAAATGACTGTGATTGTACTTATCTCTGTCATGTTTTTCTTTATACTGTACAGAAATAGGTTTAGGTCTACGTTAGGTTTAAAGGTAGGAGTGGAATTACTGACTATAAAAAATATATTTTTAATGGTATATATTTTTACTGGTCATTTCCTGCATAGTTTGGTCAATTACGTTTTATATATTTTTTTATATTCAATATAAATGGGTAGGTTTGGGGGTAGGTTAAGGGGTCTAAAATCTAAATTGCTTATCGATAAAATGATTAAAAAAAAATGCATTGATACAAATATCTTAATGGTATAAAAAGTTTGTACATATTTAATTTTTTTAGCTAAAAATAGCAATTTTTATGTTTTTTTTTTTTACATTAAAATATGTCCAAATTGTACATTTCAGCATCAATAAAAACATACCAAAATGCATGTTTTGTGCTTCTAAACGTCACAGTTGAGGGCAAAATCTGCAAAATGTTAATTATTTTACCAAAATAAGAGGGATCATACAAAATGCATGTTATTTTTTATTTAGTACTGACCTGAATAAGATATTTCACAAACGCTCACTGATACTTCAGAAGGAAAAACCATGCATTAAGAGCCGGGGGTGAAAACTTTTAGAATTTGAAGATCAGGGTAAATGTAACTTATTTTGTCTTCTGGGTAACATGTAAGTATCTTATGTAGCTTCTGAAGGACAGTACTAAATGAAAAGATATTCAGGCAAAATAAGAAAAATGTACACATCTTCATTCTGTTCAAAAGTTTTCAGGCTCTAAATGCATTGTGTTTAATTATGAAGCATCAATGAGCATTTAAACCTTCTGTAATAGTTACATATGAGTCCCTCAGTTGTCCTCAGTGTGAAAAGATGATTCTCAAAATCATACAGTCAAGAAGAAAAGGAAAGAAAACAAAAGAAAAGATAAGAAAATGGGATCATTTCTATAAACGTCTTTTATGTGAAATATCTTATTCAGGTCAGTACTAAATAAAAAAAAAATAATAACATGCATTTTGAATAAACCCTCTTATTTTGATAAAATAATTAACATTTAGCAGATTCTGCAAGGTGTATGTAAACTTACTTCAATAAAGTAAGAGAAAATCTACAAGTAAACTCAAAGCAGTTTATTTAAAACACAGTTAATTTTATTCTATATGTTCTTCGTGTCCACTGACGTGCAGTCTCTTCAGCCGGTGACTCATCCTAATGATGCTGCTTGACTTTCTAGTTTCTCCAAGTCATGACTATAAATACCCGCTTGGCTGTGACATCATCAGCTACGACAGGGTGCGTCCACCGCCACCAACAGGCTAAAAGCTACAGTCCGTTTTGAATCTGTGCCTAAGGTGCATGCTAGCACAGTTAATGAGGGGATCAGGGACACGTAGGTCTGCTGCTAGCAGTGGCCCATGTGCTCCTTACGCCCCTCAGAAGGGTGCAAAGGACACCAGCAGCCTGTGAGATCGCACACGAGGTGTTAGAGCGACAGCCTGGACCCTCCGTGCATCTGAGGAGTGTGTCTCTTCCAGTGTTTAATTGGGGGAATTGTAACCGGCTTATCTCTCCATAGCAGAGAGCTCATTACCAGTCGCTAGCATTCGTCTCAGTGCCGTGACAAGCTGAGCGCCACCTCCGCCCACTAGACTGGCCCTTATGTAAATTAATTAACTCCTGAAGTAATTATGAATGCTTCTGCTGCTTCTGCACACGCTGCCACGATGCAACACATCAGCAGCAGCCCATTGGCTGTGCGAGAGTGTTTAGCGCAGCCTGTTTTCTGGCTGACACGAAGGATAAAGGTAGTTAATGTCACTGGTTAAATGAGCTTAGCGTATGGTCGTCATTCAGATCACTGGCTGTAATGAGCTCGTTAAAGACGTGACATCCTGTTCTGAAGCTGGATCTCTGTGACGGTGCTTAGCCATGCATGACTCAAATCTGGACATGATTTTTTAATACATTTATGACCCAGAAATGTCTTTCCTTGAAAAAAAAAAGTTTCTTTAATATTGGTGCTATTGACTTTTAGAAAATAAACTCCCTTCATTTTTTTTTTTTTTTTTTTGCTTTTCACAATATTATACTGGCCACTGACACAGAGTGTTTTTTTTTTATTACACTGCGCTACTTTTCTATTGCCTTTCTATGTGAATAAGCACTAGACACTAGTGTTTGACCATAGCATTCATGCACTTGACAGTCTGATACAGTTGAAGTCATAAGTTTACATACACCTTGCAGAATCTGCAAAATGTTAATTATTTTACCAAAATAAGAGGGATCATACAAAATGCATGTGATTTTTTATTTAGTACTGACCTGAATAGGATATTTCCAAAAATGACCCCATTGAAAAGTTTACATTGATACTTAATACTGTGTTGTTACCGGAATGAATCACAGCTATGTCCTGAACAGTTAAACTGCCTGCTGTTCAGAAAAGTCCTTCAGGTCCCACAAATTCTTTGGTTTTCCAGCATTTTTGTGTATTTGAACCCTTTTCAACAATGACTGTATGATTTTGAGATCTATCTTTTCACACTGAGGACAACTGAGGGCATAATGCATTAAGAGCTGGAGGGGGTGAAAACTTTTTGAATTCGAAGATCAGTGTAAATTTAACTTATTTTGTCTTCTGGGAAACATGCAAGTATCTTCTGTAGTTTCTTAAAGGCAGTACTAAATGTAAAAAAAAAAAGTTTTCACCCCCTGGATCTTAATGCATCGTTTTTCCTTCTAAAGCATCAATGAGCATTTGAACCTTCTGTAATAGTTGCATATGAGTCCCTCAGTTGTCCTCAGTGTGAAAAGATGGATCTCAAAATCATACAGTCAAGGTTGGAAAGGGTTCAAATACACAAAAATGCTGAAAAACCATACAATTTGTGAGACCTGAAGGATTTTTCTGAAGAACAATGGGACGTTTAACTGTTCAGGACAAACAAGGGACTCATGAACAATTATCACTAAACAAAAAACACAGTTAGGGATCATTCAGGTAACAACCCAGCATTAAGAATCAAGTGTATGTAAACTTTTGAACAGGGTAATTTTTATAAATTCAACTATTATTTTCTCTTGTGGACTAAATGTAAACATCTTTTATGTGAAATATCTTATTTAGGTCAGTACTAAATACAAAATAACATGCATTTTGTATGATCCCTCTTATTTTGATAAAATAATTAACATTTTGCAGATTCTGGAAGGTGTATGTAAACTTTTGACTTCAACTGTATATTTACCCAAGAAAGAGGTGTACCACAGGGCTCAATATTGGGTCCGCTTCTTTTTTTTCCCTTCTATTTTTATTAATTATCTTCCTTTAGTTCTTTCGCTCTCTCCTGTTCATCTTTATGCAAATGATACTGACATTTGTAGACCACTGTGAAGTAGATGTCACTGTTATGTGTGTGCATTGTGGTGGTAGAAGAGCACTGGTAACTGGTAAGTGGAGGGAAATGGGTAAAATCCATGGAATAAGAACAAAAAATATTGTTGTGCCTTTGGTTGTCAGAATCAGAATGCAAATCATTTTTATAGAATACTGTCATCAAAGATGCCATTTGAAGCTAAATGCAGATGTTTAAATTGAAAGACTATAGATGAAACCTGCTATGATTACTCTACTTTTAAAGCAACATTTAAAGTTTGATTTAAACAATAGGTCTACATAATATTCACATATGCAGTTCATAGGGGACAAATTGTATTAGCCCTACAGTAACAGCATGAAATACTATTTAAACCTATAACATTTGACATAACACTTAACAACCTGATCTCATGATTAAAATGTACCTGTGGGAACTTTTCGCAAGGCGTGAAAATACATACCACAACATACATTTCATGACATATTCGATGTGACATGTCCACTGAGTGGCCCTAAAGTGTGTTTGTTTTTTTCCCGGAACAGACGGACATATATATGGTACGTTTTATGTGATGCTGGTTTTGTACGTGTCATTGCAGTTCTGACTTGAAATGTCTGTTGAGTAGCGCTATAACTCTAATGCTCCATGATGTTTAAAGAAAAAAACTTAATATCTGCACCCATAAATGAACAAAAGTGACATAAAAACACAATCGCAAGCATGCCGTTATAGATTGTTTTTCAAACTCTCATCTTTCAGCTCTTTCATCATTAGTCATGTTTTTGAAGGGATTCGTGCCCAAGGATTCCACATCCTAAGTCAAATTCCATGCCAGCTGAGCTACTGAGCAAACTTGTTACCATCGGAAAAGCAAAACACATGTAGCTGTAATCGTAACTGTATACGAAAATGATTACAATGCTCACTGTTTTACCGCCACTAGTGTTCATTTCTGTTAAAAACTGCAGTGATATGTACTTACTGATATGTACTTACAAACAAATTTCAATACAAATGCTACTGATATTTAAAAAAAAAATAACAGTTAACATCAGTTTAAAAATGGTGAAATAATAAAGAAATTAAGAGCCACAGGCCTGTATTTTAAACATATTATTTTTTTGTATAGGGTCCTTTTTTCAAACAATAATAGGGCCCTATAAAATGTACATCTTAATTTTTCTGGTAATCAGATGAAGGCATAAAATATTCATTTAATTTATTCTGATCAAATGGAAATTAAACCCTTTTATTTTGGGGTAACCATGTGCTGCACAACAGAGGTGTACTGTAAAAATGAAAAAGAAAAGAAATGAGATTACTCCGTTAAAAATAAAGATTGGTTAATATTCAGTAGTAGTTGTAGTAGCATTGTTGTTACATTAAGACTGCTAAATAGTAATATATTTCTGACAGTTTTTCAACGTTAAACTAAACTTTTATTTTGACGGGTTGCTGTGAAGAATTTGCAGCTGCTCTGTATGTGATATGACATTACTTTTCTCAAATTAAACGAAGTGACTCTCAGCTGGAGATGATATTGTGTGTTCATATCGTCGTACAGAGAGATGGCAGAAGTTGAAAAAAAAACAGTGCATTGCGCCATCTGCCATTCATTTATTCATTCATTCATTCATTGCGGAAATCATGGCGCCTGTACATGTGATGTCAAATGCTTTGTAGTATTACTATAGCATTTCACCTGAGAATTGCATATCATGCATATTACTTTGTTCTGTCATGACAACTCTCAGAGGGATTGGCATGGTAATGTACATGACAATGTTAATGTATTTGGTCTTGGCGGAATAGATCTGCTATGCTGCTGCTTCTGCTGCGACAGAGCAAGTACCGAGACTTGCTACTGCCATACATCCACAACATGCTGCTATAAGCATATAAGAAACACTGCTGCTGCACATATAACGTATATAATTAACCCCCATAGCATATATGAATCACCTTGTAGCAGATCTATACAGGTGGAGCTGGGGAAGGTGGAGGGTTTCTGAAGCGTGCTGCAAACTGCTGCACTTAGCACTAGACATGTATTTGAATGTTGAGCAGTGAGCTCATTGGCTACTGATACAGGAGAGAACCAATCGGCTGTGCCATGTGATTATGATGTCATGTTGTCTGATTGAATTAGACCATCGGACTGCATCTAGAATTTCATGCCAGAACTCAATTATTTCTTACATATTACTTTGTTCTTGGTTCTTGTCAATAGTATCTCCACCATAAGCACTGAATAAATGACAGGCTCTGTTGTATTCGCACAAGGTAAATAAGTGGGTGACATCTAGTGGAGAAGACCAATGATAAGATTCACATTAATCAGATCTTGTTTTAAATGTTTGCTGAAAAAAATACAGTAAAAGCTTTTGAGAATCTATATCGAATCAATTTCAATTAAAAAAAATGATTCATTAGTTCGATAATTCATTTTTTTTTTTTTGCCCAGCCCTAGTTTAGACTAAAAAAAATGGTATGGTATTTGGTTGAAGCCTACGCTTATATCTATTGCCACCTGTAAGCTCTTTCAATAGCTGTGGTCATCGTGTCAGTATTTAATTTTCCGAGTTGTGTTGTGGTAAAATTAGCAACAGGTAGCGGCAGTAGATCACAGAGTGCAGCCATTTTTTGTAATCAAAATAATGGTATCTCCCATAGTCCAAAAAATGTATAAAACAGAAATCTCTCATGGATTTTCTACTACATATTTTAATAAGATACATCCTTTATGTTAAACAAAGCCACACAAGTTTTAATATGTAAAGGTGGCTGGATCCTGAGCTTTCTTTTAAGATTAGAATCTCTCTGCGAGAATACATTTGTTGCTTTATAGTAGATTTTTTAATAGTAGATGTAGAGTAAATAATTATGAAGGTTTAGTTAGCAAATAGTTAAACACACCAATACCTAAACCATTCCATTCGTGTCACTCAATATGACTCTCTTACCCCTCCATTTGTCATTAAACCCTCTGTTTGTCAGCACCGTTGAGTTCACAGTTCAGATTCTAGTCAGGCAATTTTGTGATCTAGGATTACGACTTCCTGCCCTATTCACATCCTGCTAGTGTAGCGGAATGAGTCCGCCGGCCTCCGAACCTGCTGCAGGTTTACAGCCGATTGGACGAGTTTCCCTGTCAGCAGCAGATGCAGCGTCTGAGCTATCACTAGCAGCACCTGTCTTTGCTGAGCTACACAAGTGCCTGTGATCTACAGACCACCATGAGCTGGGAAAGCATGCTGATCTCTCCGAGATTTCACTGACTCAGTGTCATTCCATTACACCAAAGCCGCTCCATTCAATCTGATCTTCAGAGAGGAGAGCGATTGCTTTAGCTTCATCTTACTTAGGCACTTCTCTCTGACATGGGTGATAAAGCTTCAAAAGTTGTCCACTCAGCTTTCCTGTCTATTCGGAGCGGCCCACGTGGTTCTCTGAAGCGCAGGAAGTGTGCTGTGGCGAATGAGTGTTTATTAGACTCTCTCCACGTTAAGCCGCACATCATCAATCACTCACTTCCTGCGTTTGGTTTTCTCGGACCTCTCGAGACTTCCTGAATGCTCCTGATTGCAGGAAAGCACATTAACTTCACTCAGCATGCGTAATGATATATTCAGATGTGTATCTGATCCTTCATATTGTAATACAAAACAATACTTCTCATTGTCTTAAACAAGTACGCCCCTGCTGGTGGAAACTATAACTACACCATTTTGAGGACACAAAGCATCTTTCTCTAGTTCTGCTAATGGACAGGACCCTCTTGGTCTCAAACGACAATAGCAATCATGCATCTATGCCTCCGTTCTTATCGGCTATTATAATGCTTAGAGGATTAAAGGGTGGTTAAGTTCATCTGCTGTCTAAGTGGCCTATGGTGAACACACACACACACACACACACATTCGATATACACATGCGCACACACACACACACACACACACACACACACACACACTCTGACTCAGTTGTCAGCTCATATTAAGCACACAAATTTTCCGCTTGGTAATGAACGAGTAACATGCAACGTTCACACTTCAGCCTCAATGACCCTGAGGGGTGTCTATACAGTTGAGCTCACAATGCTTAAACTCAAATCAGTTTCAAGCACGCTTAGCATCCTTTCCTGTATTACTGATTCGAAGATGAGATTTTATTTTGTTTAAGAGTTGAAATTAGGTTCTTAACCTACAGAAAAGTTCAGCTTCAGGAGTTTATTTGTTTTATTTGACATTTATTTTCATGAGGTCTGCATTTCTTTATAACCCTTTTACCAAATTTGGTAAACTATACAAGATCTAAATAGAGTTTAAACCATTATTTGTGTCATTTTGTAAAATTGTCTAGCAATAAATATTTAACATTGAAATTCAACAGACAACATTTAAGAGACCATTTAATAGGACTGCAAATGTATTTTTAAATGTATTATTATTATTAACTTATATTTCACATGCACTCTTAAAATTTAGCAAGAGATGCATTAAAACGATCAAAAGCGACAATAAATGCATTTATAATTTCACAATTTCAAATAAATTCTGTTCTTTTTAAACTTTCTATTCAATAAAGAATCATGAGAAGGGAGAAAATGTATCATAGTATATACAAAAATATACTGAACAAAATTATAAATGCAACACTTTTGTTTTTGCCCCCATTTTTCATGAGCTGAACTCAAAGATCTAAGGCTTGTTCTATGTACACAAAAGGCCTACTTCTCTCAAATATTGTGCACAAATCTATCTACATCTGTGTTAGTGAGCACTTCTCCTTTGCAGTGATAATCCATCCACCTCACAAGTGTGTCATATCAAGATACTAATTAGACAGCATGATTATTGCACAGGTGTGCCTTAGGCTGGCCACAATAAAAGGCCACTCTAAAATGTGTAGTTTTACTGTATTGGGGTGTCCGAAAAAACAGTCAGTATCTGTTGTGACCACCATTTGCCTCATGCAGTGCAACACAACTCCTTCACATAGAGTTGATCAGGTTGTTGATTGTGGCCTGTGGAAAGTTGCTGGATATTGCCAGGAACTGGAACACTGTCGTAGATGCCAATCCAGAGCATCCCAAACATGCTCAATGGGTGACAAGTCCGGTGAGTATGCTGGCCATGCAAGAACTGGGATGTTTTCAGCTTCCAGGAATTGTGTATAGATCCTTGGCACAACAATGGGCCTCAGGATCTTGTCACGGTATCTCTGTGCATTCAAAATGGCATCAATAAAATGCACCTGTGTTCGTTGTCCATAACCTCACCGCCACCATGGGCCACTCGATCCACAACGTTGACATCAGCAAACCGCTCACCCACACGATGCCATACACACTGTCTGCCATCTGCCCTGTACAGTGAAAACTGGATTCATCCGTGAAGAGAACACCTCCAAAGTGCCAGACATCGAATGTGAGCAGTTGCCAACTGCAGTCAGGTCGAGACCCCAATGAGGACGACGAGCATGCAGATGAGCTTCCCTGAGACGGTTTCTGACAGTTCAGAAATTCTTTGGTTATGCAAACTGATTGTTGCAGCAGCTGTCCGGGTGGCTGGTCTCAGATGATCTTGGAGGTGAAGATGCTGGATGTGGAGGTCCTGGGCTGGTGTGGTTACACGTGGTCTGCGGTTGTGATGCCGGTTGGATGTACTGCCAAATTCTCTGAAACGCCTTTGGAGACGGCTTATGGTAGAGAAATGAACATTCAATTCATGGGCAACAGCTCTGGTGGACATTCCTGCAGTCAGCATGCCAATAGCACGCTCCCTCAAAACTTGCAACATCTGTGGCATTGTGCTGTGTGATAAAACTGCACATTTTAGAGTGGCCTTTTATTGTGGCCAGCCTAAGGCACACCTGTGCAATAATTATGCTGTCTAATCAGCATCTTGATATGCCACACCTGTGAGGTGGATGGATTATCTTGGCAAAGGAGAAGTGCTCACTAACACAGGTTTAGACAGATTTGTGAACAATATTTGAGAGAAATAGGCCTTTTGTGTACATAAAAAAGTAAAATACAAAAAAAACAAAAAACTAAAAAATTTAAATTTATGTAATTTTGGTCAAATTGATTGAGTCTTGGTGAGTTGAGATGTCTTTCAGAAACATAAAAATAAATAAATAAATCTTACAAATGCCAAACTTTTAACAGTGGTGTAAATTAAAGATTAAATTTGAGATATTATTTATAAATGCTGAATAATTCCAGAAATTCAGGTTTCCAGGCACTGCACTCTTAACTGTTTTTAAATGGATTTTAGATTTTAGTTGCCAATCTCTCATGTATGTTTCAACAGTCTGATTCCATGAATCCAACTTCTATTCAGCCCTGTTTTCAAGTTATTTTAAGATAAATAAATAAAAAATACAACAACAACAATGCATTTTTTATTTATTTATTAAAATTTACAATAACTTCAGTAATCGGGTTGCATAGAAGTTGTATTAGTGGAATAAGAGGACTATTGAAACATACATGAGAGATCTGCAACTAAAATCTAAAACACCTTTTAAAAACAGTTCAGAGTGCAGTGCCTGGAGAGCTGAATCAGTTATCTAAAGCAGAAAAAGGGTTTGAGTTTGGACTCTGTGCAAGCAGACTATGAGTTCTTGCCAAATGCTGCTGGCGCAGACCTGATGGGTATGAGTGAATGCACTGGCCCGACTGGCAGCCTTGGCAATGAACGGCACCTCCTTGAGCACATACCTAAAGCTCCCCCAAATGCTCCTGAGAGTCCACAGAGTGTTTGTCAAATCAAATCAATAGATCACAACCCATAGGGATTCAAATGCAAAGTAACCATTTTAATTTTATTTCAGTTGCAGAAAATGCAGCATTATCAACACTGGAGAGCAATATCTGTGTAACTCTATCTTCAGCTTCTCTCCCTTCATCCAGTCTCTCTCACTGCACACTAATTCAACAGAATTGTCTCTGGAGCTCAGCCAAGTCTTTCGGGTAATGCTGTTGCAAGCTTGACTACACATCATTTTTTATCTGTATTTTAGTTTTTTAGAAGAAGTGCAAGGAAAGAAAGAAAAATAATGTGTGGAAAATTGCTATACATAGGGGAAGGAGGGGGTTTAGTGCTGAGATTGCAGTTGACGTGAATGTTTCCAATAGGCTCTGGGATGTATGGCCATTATTAAGGGTAATAAATGATGTAGTTTTTGGTGGATTGCAGCTTTATTTCAGAGAAATTGGCCTGACGCATGAAAAACAGAACTGCCAAAAAATGTGTGTTTGGCATAATGAAGTTATCCCTTTTGGGGCTTTAATGTTTCTGTATTTTATTCATGAAGCAGTTCAAAGGCAAATCTTCATCATACTCTCAGCACTTATCAAGTATGCTACATCGCTGATTGATGAATGCTAGGCTAAATATGGCAGATGTCCGAAACTGTGGTGGAAAACAGCACTGTATGGTATTGTTATCCATTATGAGCATTAATATTAACTTGTATGACAGTGGTGTGATACTCCTATCTTTAAAACTTCTATCTTGATGCTGATGCTTGATGAATCTTTTACATTTATCCATTTTGAATGCAAGATAAATCACTCTAAAGCTATGAGTCATAGACTGTGATTTAATGGATTGCAAAGGGCAAAGGTGCATCTAAATATGCCTGTAAATGTCCAGGCTCTCTGCAGCATGAATCAGTTCACCACAGTGGCCCATTTCACTGTCCCTGATTAGATTTGCTCATCGGTTCTGGCTGACTAGAGAGGGACAGGTAAATCTGCAACTGTCACTTACTGTCATCCTCCAGTTTCTCCCTTTCATTTCCCTCTACTTTGGAAACAGGACATGGTATTATAAAAATCAACTACAGTTGAAGTCAAAAGTTTACATACACCTTGCAGAATCTGCAAAATGTTAATTATTTTACCAAAATATGAGGGATCACACAAAATGCTTGTTAATTTTTATTTAGTACTGACCTGAATAAGATATTTCACATAAAAGACATTTACATACACTTAATTCTTAATGCTTTGTTGTTACTTGAATGATCCACAGCTGTGTTTTTTAGTGAGAGTTGTTCATGAGTCCTTTGTTTGTCCTGAACAGTTAAACAGCCTGCAGTTCTTCAGAAAAATCCTTCAGGTCCCTCAAATTCTTCAGTTTTTTCTGCATTTTTGTGTATTTGAACCCGTTCCAACAATGACTGTATGATTTTCAAGGGAGGTCAAACATTTTTTGAATTTGAATGTCAGAGTAAATTTAACTTATTTTGTCTTCAGGGAAACATGTAAGTATCTTCTGTAGCTTCTGAAGGGCAATACTAAATGAAATTGATTTAGGTGATTTAGGCATGTTTCCCTCTGAAGCATCAGTAAGTGTTAGAACCTTCTGTAATAGTTGCATATGAGTACCTCAGTTGCCCTCAGTGTAAAAAGATGAATCTCAAAATCATACAGTCATTGCTGAAAAGGGTTCAAATACATAAAAATGCTGAAAAACCAAAGAATTTGTGGGGTAGTTTAACTGTTCAGGACAAACAAGGGACTCATGGCGCCGATAGCCTTGTGGGCAGTGCGCCGACATACAGCGCCGTTGCGCAACGGGCGTCCCGAGTTCGATTCCCGGCTCGAGGACCTTTCCCGACCCTACCCCCTTCTCTCTCTCCACTTCGCTTCCTGTCCTTCCTGATCTGTCCTATAAATAATAAAAGCCAAAAATAAATCTTTAAAAAAAAAAAAACAAGGGACTCATGAACAACTATCAAAACAACAACAACAGCTGTGGATCATTCAGGTAACAACACAGTATTAAGAATCAAGTGTATGTAAACTTTCGAACGGTCATTTTTATAAATTCAACTATTATTTTCTCTTGAGGACTATATGTAAACACCTTTTATGTGAAATATATTATTCAGGTCAGTACTAAATAAAAAATAACATGCATTTTGTATGATCCCTCTTATTTTGGTAACATAATTAAGAGATTCTGCAAGGTGTATGTAAACTTTTGACTTCAACTGTATACTCTGTATATTTCAGTTTAAGAAACCTTTTGAGTCTCAAACACTAAGAAATGCAAATTCTTAAAAAACAGTGCAATTCTTTTTTCATAAAAACCCATGTCAGACCAACAGAATTCCCAGAAATTGGCCCAACTAGTCAATCACTGCTGTCTGAACAAAGAATTTCATATTGCTGATTAGTTCATTTCCAGAAAATGTCATGATAATTTAATCAACCCCATGTCAAGATGTTCATGTCTTTCTTTCTTTAAATTTTTAATTAAGGCTTTTTGAGGAAAACATTCCAGGATTTTTCTCCATATAGTTGACTTCAATTAGGATCAACGGGTTAAAGGTCCAAACTGCAGTTTCAATGCAGCTTCAAAAGTCTCTACATACTTCTAGCTGAGAAATAAGGGTCTTATCTAGCAAAATTATCCGCCATTTTCTAAAAAAAAGAAAAAAGAAAATGACATACATTTTAACCACAAATGCTCATCTTGCACTAGCTCGACATAGTCATGTTGGAAAGGTCACATTTGACGTAGGTGGAAATACTGAACCAGTGTTTAGAAAGTGAACATTTAAAGAAAGTCAAATGCCCTTTCCATAAAAAAAAAAAAAAAAAAAGATAAGACCCCTATTCCCTATTCCATCAGGTTTACAAAGTTCACAGCAGAACTAAAATAAGTTTCTGGCTACTAGAGGGATAGCCTATGGCTATGCTAATAAGTTTACATGTGTGTGTGTGTCCCTCCTCCAAGCAACGTTTAGGCAAAGGCAGGGGGCGTATGGCCCCCAGGAAGAGTGTCCTTGCTAGGGGTGAGGGGGTCAGCAGTGGCCAGCTGGATGGAAGGCCTTTCATTGATTGAGCACTTTGTCCATCTGCAGACTGAAATCAATCTGCCTGCATGCTGGCGAACAGCAGATCAGGTTACGTCACTCCCTCCTGCCCTGTGGCTTCCAACACCTTCTGCTTATTGTGAGAGCTCTGTGGGTGGCGAGAACTACTGGAACTGGTTCGAATCTGCAAACAGCTCTGTTTGAACAGACCAACTTTATGGGCCCAGGAGAAGTGGATGGTATTGTGGAGCTTGTGTGCTCAAGGCCTGTGTTGAACGGGTAAATGTATCACCTTCGACCCCTCCACGAGGAATATGGGTAATTGCTGATTAAAGGGAGGGGTTTGTCACCTCTACGGCCCTTCTTATAAAATCATTCAATTTCTACAAAGATTCTAACTACAGCCTCAGCAACTTATGAGAAGCCCAGACCCTCTTTTCATCATGCTGAATTGTACACCCCCTCAGGGCCATTAGAGTATTATGGCGCGATTTCTCACTGGTTCTTGACATATCACTTATTGAGTGCATCAAGTATCCTGCAGATAAGATCAGCTGACACAGGTCATGTAAGCAGAGATGCTGAGCACATTGCACGGCAATCAGGCACATTTATTTTGTTTCACTCTTTCTTGCTTTGAAATCTAATATCAGAAGTGTTCTGGATTGTTTGATTTACTCCGTCAAGTTGTAACGTACACTGCCATTTTAAAGTCTGTGATCAGCATAATTTTTTTTTAAATTAATTATTTTATTCATCAAAAATATATTAAACTGATCTAAAGTGACAGTACCACTTGCAATCTTACAAAAGATTTATATTTCAAATAAATGCTGTTTTTTTCTATTCTAATTTCCATTCATCAAAGATTATGGTGACTCAGCGTGCTATAACTTAAGAAAACATATGAAGAGGTCAGATGCAAAACCAGCTAAAAGCTATCTCGGTCAAAAATTAGGTAACGATACTGAGTGAATAGTCTTGACACATATTATATGTCCATCAAATACTTTTACTTCAAAATCCCTAAAATCCCAGCCTCAGCCCAATCAGAAGTACCATTACTTACATAAAAACCTATACATTGGAGCCTGATAAAAATAATAAAAAAAAGACGTCAGATGGATTTAGAGGCTTTTGCATTTGAACTCTTCATATGCAAATAGAAAAAGCACCAGCACATTAAGAAAACATCTTAATCAGTTTGACAACACATTTGCTGCAAGTACTCAAAAAACAGAAACATGCTACAAACACTCACAAAACATTCAAATACCGAAACAAAAGCAGAAATGCACTGTAAATACTTGCAACTCAACCAAATACAGAAACGTGCTGCAAATAATCAGAACACAGCCAAATACAGAAATGCACTACAAATACTCACCATCCAACTACAGAAACGCACTGCAAATACTCACAACCAAATTCAGAAACTCACTGCAAATACTCACAACATGACCAAATACAGAAACTCACTGCAAATACTCACAACATGACCAAATACAGAAACACGCTGCAAATACTCACGACCAAATACAGAAACACGCTGCAAATACTCACGACCAAATACCGAAACACGCTGCAAATACTTACAACCAAATACAGAAACTCACTGCAAATACTCACAACATGACCAAATACAGAAACTCACTGCAAATACTCACAACATGACCAAATACAGAAACACGCTGCAAATACTCACGACCAAATACAGAAACACGCTGCAAATACTCACGACCAAATACAGAAACACGCTGCAAATACTCACAACCAAATACAGAAACTCACTGCAAATACTCACAACATGACCAAATACAGAAACACGCTGCAAATACTCATAACATGACCAAATACAGAAACTCACTGCAAATACTCACAACATGACCAAATACAGAAACTCACTGCAAATACTCACAACATGACCAAATACAGAAACACGCTGCAAATACTCACAACATGACCAAATACAGAAACTCACTGCAAATACTCACAACATGACCAAATACAGAAACTCACTGCAAATACTCACAATATGACCAAATACAGAAACACGCTGCAAATACTCACAACCAAATACAGAAACTCACTGCAAATACTCACAACATGACCAAATACAGAAACTCACTGCAAATACTCACAACATGACCAAATACAGAAACACGCTGCAAATACTCACAACCAAATACAGAAACTCACTGCAAATACTCACAACATGACCAAATACAGAAACTCACTGCAAATACTCACAACATGACCAAATACAGAAACTCACTGCAAATACTCACAACATGACCAAATACAGAAAAGCGCTGCAAATACTCACAATACAACCAAAAACAGAGATGTGCTGCAATTACTCACAATGCGACCAAATACAAAAACGTGCCGCAAACACGCTGCAAATACAACCAAATACAGAAATGTGATGCAAATACTCGCAACACAGCCAAATACAGAAACGCACTGCAAATACTTGCACTGCGACCAAATACACCCTTTAACCTTATATTTGCAAACAATGGCATTCATTAATACAGTATGTATATTAAATGCCAATAAACATAACAAAATATTTATAAACACTATAGCCTATTTAGTTCTCCTTAATCCACAACAAACCCTTTAAATTTAAAGGTATTACAGAACAAGAATGAAAAATTTGTAGCTATAAAATTGCATATTAAACTATCAAGTAAAACACAAATTAGACTAGTGAATATAGAATACAACCGTTGTGCTAAAATTAATAAATAGCAACGTGAAAATAAACGGCATTGGCTTCTAAACCTCTCTCATCGACATCCAAATGTTTCCATTTTTTGCCATGTGACATGTGGTTGCTGGTTACGTCTTTGTACTTCACTTGTGTTCTAATATCCACGTAAAAACCTCCTTGAAGCACACTGCAAATACTCGCAGCACAAGCAAATTCAGAAGCACGCTGCAAATACCCACAACACAACCAAACACAGAAACACGGTGCAAATACAACACAACCAAACACAGAAAATAATTGCAAGTAGCACAGAACATTATGGAAATGTTTCAAATGGGTTTTCAACAACCCTTACAAAACTTAACCATGGTTTCATTATAATAAAAGTGTAGTAATCATGTTTTTTGACAAATTGATTGCCATTTGTATAACCACAATTGTACAAATACAATTGTTAAACTATGGATCATGGTTTCCACAAAAGAAATAGGAATAGTTCACCCAAAAATTAATAACTGCTGAAAATGTACTCACCCTCAGTCCATTTAAGGTGTAGATGAGTTTGTTTCTTCACTGGAACAGATTTAGAGAAATTTAGCATTACATCACTTACTCACAAATGGATCCTCTGCAGTGAATGGGTGCCATCAGATTGAGAGTCCAAACAGCTGATAAAAACATCACAATAATCCACAACACCATTTCTATCCATCAGTTAATGTCTTGTGAAGTGAAACGCTGTGTATTTGTAAGAAAAATTCATCAAGGCAATTTTAACCATTGCTTTTTGTGCTAAAATATGAGTACTCTATCCATAATATTGCTTGATCCAGTGAAATCAGGAGAGAAATATTCATACTGTTTACAAATGAAAACAGTCCCAAACAAATATGTTTGATGTAAGAGGATGGACTTTTTCACTAAAGGAAGTTATTATGGATTATGGACTCATGTAAATAAATGTAGCCTTGGTTAAACTTCTTTCAAAAACTTTTCTGAAAATCTGATCGACCCAGCCTGTTTCTTTTAATGCTTTTCTGCGGATGCCAGTTCAGCGGAAAAACAATCAACATTTACTGCAACCACTTTCTTTTATATTCACATAATACTAGGCAAAGCACTCATCACACTCAAACTCATTACAGCTTTTTTATGTATGTTGCTTTTTTGTTGCTTAATGTAAATGGGCTTGAACATTACAGAACGTATTCGTTTACTGGATCTGCTCATTTTCCTTGCAGAAAGTGCGCACAATTAACAAGATCAAGAGCTTGCGTTTATTTATTTATGAATAAGGGAATTTATTCTCAGTTGTTAAGCAGATCACACATTCAGTCATATCAATCTTAAATTCCAAACTCTAACGAAATACTTGGCTGTCTTTAAAATCATTCACAGTACAATGATTGCAAAAAGAAAACATCTGTGCATCTGTTCATGGATGAAATTCAGACATTTCAACAGGAATTTATACCATCAGGAATTTTGTGTAAAGGCAACAGATTTTTCAACACAGATTAACCATAAATATTAAAATACATAAGCCATTTTCACTTACATCCCAAAAAGTAAACACTTCTAAATTGTGAGAATGTTGTTGAATATTGCTGCAAGTGCAGTGATCCTCTAGATCCAGTGTCCTGCTATAAGGAGGTGCGTGTTAAATATCAAATAGGAGATCATAAAATCTGTAAAGTCTTACACATGGTAAGGTGATGCCTGTATTACTGCACTCCATGGTATTATTTACAGTGGATTTCGTTCCAGCAACACATAAGAGCCATAAAACAACAGTAAAATTTGTCATGGTAGCTTGTTTTTCAGCGAGCTCCATTGTGAGCCAGTCTAAACACACTTACACCCATGCATTTAAAAAGCCATAGTAGTTTTGTTGTGGAAAAGAAAATGTAATTTCTTGAACACAAACACTGTGATGCATGTACATTTTACATTTTTTTACAAATATAAAATATTTAAAATAATTAAATTTCATTTAATTTTATTTCATAAATATATATATATATATATATATTTTTTTTTTTTTTTTTTTTTTTTTTCATTATATATATATTTTTTTAATATATATATATATTTTTTTAAGACCTGCTCTAAACTCAGCTATCTGGGTCTTGAAATAATTTGTTGCTGTATGTTATGATTGCTTGCCTACAGTACTTATGTCTGCTCCTTACTTTGGGGAGTAGATCATGTATGTCACAGAGTATTCTCTCAAAGTCTGCTGAAGGTGGGGGACACAAGAAAACAGGACACAGATATATAAGAGATATAACAGCAGGAAACAGGTCGCAAAAAAAAAAATCCTTCACTCACAGGTGAGTGTCTTTCCGCTTTTTCTCTAAATGATTGTTTTTGTCAATGGCAGTAATTGCAGGAGTGCAGACAGGCAGGCTGCTGGTATAATTACACGCTTCATGAGCAGATGACGTCCATCACTTTTGTATCCTCATCATTTCATCTCGGCGTTCCGGCCACCCCGTCTTCATTAAGGATGGCACGCGGATTGTTTTGCACTTCACTCTGAGTGTGAGTCCTGGCAGCATTCATGGTGCTGTTCTCTTTGTTAACTCCCACTGTGTCACCTACAGCAGACTGCATTCTGTGCTGCACTGATTACAACATGAAACAGGACAGCTCTCATTACACAGACAGAGGTGATGGAGAACAGTGTCACTTCACCACCATCAGCCCACAGACAGGTGCTGAGATCTGTTTGTCCATCTATTTTCTGTCTGTCCCTCTCTATATCTGTCTATTTATCTGTCTGTCTGTCCAGATGGGGAGATGAAAAAATAGCTAG